>VZTE01004714.1:15770-42656 GCA_013397775.1 Eulacestoma nigropectus
CCTGGTGGATTCCCGCGGCAGCGCCCCTCCCGGGCGCGGGGTTTCCATGGCGACGGCGGCCGCCGCCCCCCGCGCCCGTGCCGCCGCCGCCCCGGTGCTGACCGAGCACTCTCCCCGTTCCCTCTCCCGCAGCCGCCGGCCCAGCCCAGCCCAGCGCAGCCCCGCGGGGCCCCGATGATGCCGGGCGCGCGGGCGGCGGAGGAGCAGCAGCAGCACCCGAGCGTGCGGCGGCCGCTGCCGCCCCAGTGACGGCCCCGCCATGTCGGTGATGGTGGCGAGGAAGAAGGTGGTTCGGAAATGGGAGAAGCTGCCGGGCAGGAACACCTTCTGCTGCGACGGCCGCATCATGATGGCCCGGCAGAAGGGCATCTTTTACCTGACGCTCTTCCTCATCCTCGGCACCTGCGCCCTCTTCTTCGCCTTCGAGTGAGTTCCCCGGGGCCCCCGCGGGACGGGGATGGGGCTGGGCCCGTGTGCCCGCGGCCCTCGGGAGAGGGAGGGGAGCCCGGCACGGTGCAGCCGGGCAGAGGGTGGCTCTCCCTGTCCAGATCTGCTTCCTCGCCCTCAGCAGACTGAACCTGGAGGTTTTGGGGAGAATGGGCCCTGCTGGAGCTTGTGACGCCAGCCCTGCTTCCCCGTGGGTCACCTTCTGTCTGGGACTTGGCAGTCCCTTGTCCCGAGTGTTCCTGGCTCCGGGATAGCCGGGGTGCAAGGGCACTGCTGCTGCAGCCCCGGGGCCCAGCCTGCGTCCCTGCCCACAGGGGGACGTGCGGCCCTCGCGACAGCCCCACCAGGGAGGTGACCCCAACTGGAGGATTAATAAGGATTGAGCTTGGGGGTCCTGCCAGTCCAACCTACCCCAGCCCCCAGGCTGCACTACAGCAGAGCCCTCACAGCTGGAGCCATCCCAGTGTTTGGGAAAGATCCGACCACCCCTTACATCACCTCGGCAGCCTAAAGACCTTCAGCCAAACCCTTCGATCCTGCTGAAAAAGAGGGATCTGCCACCTCCCCTCAGCTCTCTCTGGGAGCTGGGCTGGAGAGTTGGCCTGGCCTTAGATTAACCCTAAAACCAAAAAACAAGCAAAAAGGGAAAAGCCTATGTTTGTCCAGGCCGATGCTGTGGGAGGGGGCAGGACACCCCTGTTGCCTGGTTAGAGGATGAGCTTGGATCAGCTAAACAACTGCAAAACTTCCCTTGCTTGGTCTCCATGGGCATGTTTGTGTTCTGGGCCGGGAGAAGGGCTGAAACAGGGTTGGGTAACACAAAAGCTAAGCCAGGAAGAATGAGTGGAAGGATCTGCTCGCTGGCTAAGCCCTGGCTGTTCCTGCAGGTGCAAAAAGCCCTCGGTCCAGATGCTGTCCTCCTCAGCATCTTTCCTAAGCCAGGGAACTTGTTTCCACATTCCCTGGCCCAGTGTATCTCTCCCTGCTTCCCCGCCCAAATTATCCCTGGCTCGGTCTGAATTCCAAGGTACCAAGCGACACCGCTCTTGGTTTGATGTTTGGGGTTTTTTCCATCTGAAAAATGGGGCTGAGCCTTCCTGCCTTACAGGAAGAACTAATAAGTGTTGCTGCTCCAGAAATGCTTATTGCTGCACCAGAAACACTGATTTGAGGGATAATTGCTCTGGCTCCCTGTGGATCCTGTCTGTAGCAGGAGAGTGAACCACATCCCGCTCTGCCGTGGTTGTGCTAGGCAGGGTGAGCCAAGGCTATTTTCCAGACCTAGGCTGTGGTTAGTCAGGAACGTGACTGGAAATTCCTTGAGAAGCCCCTTTTCATGCTCTGTCAGGCAGAGGCCTGTGGAGGGGTCGCTTGCACCAAAACATCCAGGCCTAGGGCCTAGGGCTGGAGGGTGGGCTCTGTGGGGGGAATGCTGCTGGGAACAGGATCACCTCTGAATTTTAGTTAAATCATCTGAGGGAGATAAGGAAAAGTTTGGGAAAATCCAAATACCCATTTGATTCTTTCAGTGCAGAACACCTCAGTGTTTTTTTTTTCTGGAAGAGGGGGGGTTGTTTTGAACTTGTGTGGGGGCTTTTGAATTTGGGATAGGGATGAAACGTTGCCTTCCCAGCTGGAAACACTCCCCAAGGTCTCTGTTTCACTGATCAGGCTGAGATAAACAGCCTGGCTGCTCGGGAGCCCTGGCTGCCCTGCATGTGTAGGGAGCTTTGGGTGAGGATCTCAGCCTTGATCTTTCACTGTGTTGTCCATTTGTCTCAGTGTTTGGCAGATTCTTTAGCGTTTGCATGGAAATTCCTGGTTTCCCCGTTGAAGTTGGTGTCTGGGTTTGGAGCGCGGCAGCCGGCGGTGGGCGGAGGAGCCCTTTCCTCGCTGCCCGCTCACTGCGGGCTGCCTGTGCCGTGCTGCCTGTGCCGGGCTGCCTGCTCCATTCAGCTGAATCACTTGCGCAGTCACACCTTGTCTGAGCACGGCTCTGGGGTGCCTGGAGCCAGGATCCGGCTGGCTGCTCGCCCTGCGCCGGGCTGGGCTTGATCCCGGCGCTCCGGGCTGCGCTGGCTCCAGTTACAGCTGAGGCCGGGGGGGACTGGCACCCACGCCAGGAGAAAAGCCACCGCCGTTCCCTCCCAGCCCTGGAGCGATGGCCGCACTCGCGGGGCTGCTGCTGGTGGTTTTTTCCTCCGAGTTTCTCCAGCGCTGTCAGCGGCTCCGCGGTGTCCATCGGCGAGCGGGCTGAGCCACCTCAGCCCTGTGGCTGGGAATTCCGGTGTGTTGATCCCCCAAACCGCAGCGCTGTGGTCTGGGATCGGGGAAATCTCTCCATCCAGGAGCGAACAGGGCCCAGAGGCTGGCAGGACTCCGTGCTGTACCTGAGATCCGACTCCTCCCTCCTAGATAAGGCAGAGGGACGGAGCTGTGCTGGCTCCCGGGAAGGGCTCTGCAGCGACCGGAGTCCTCTGCCCAAGGGCACCTCTCTCACCACTCGGTCGGCAGGGAGCAGCTCCCACTGCTTGGGGCTGGTCCCTGCAGAGTCTGAGACCTGTGTTTAACTGGGTCTGC
Source organism: Eulacestoma nigropectus (assembly GCA_013397775.1). Lineage (NCBI taxonomy): Eukaryota > Metazoa > Chordata > Aves > Passeriformes > Eulacestoma > Eulacestoma nigropectus. Next base: position 18,798 of record VZTE01004714.1, read on the forward strand.
TCCGTAACATGTCCCATAAAATACAGTTTCACATCCCCTTGGTGTTATTTCAGACTCCTAATCGTATGTCAGCCCTGTGGTTGGGCACTTAGCTGCTGTCGGCTTGAGGTGTTCCCGCACGAGGAGAAGACCAGATAAAGCACTTGTGAAATCCCTTTAGGAACTGGGATAATGGGATGCAGTGTCTGGGAGTTCCCTTTGCAGTGCCTGTCTCTCCTGAAGCGAGTTCCACGCACAGCTGAAGGGAATGGGATTTCTTCTGTCTCTGGCTTTTCAGCACAAAACTTGACATCTGTAAATGTTAGAGGCATGATAGCACCAGCAACACTGGCTCCTCACGAGAGCGGGCTGCTCTTGGATTTTCCAATGCCCAGGCATGTTTGTCGCTTTGTTTTCCCTACTTTCTTAGCTTTGTAGGGATGAAAATGTCTTTGTTTTCTGATGGGTTGAAAACATCTACACTGCCCCTTGTGTGACTTTATTTTGTAGTTTTGATTTCCAAACCCCAGCGACCCAAGACTGACAGAGGGGCCTCTGAGCTGGCATTACCTCTGGTTAGGTCTGTGTCAAGCATGGTCAAAACTTTCACGTGAGTTGATTGGTGCTTTTTAATCATTGTAATTTCTCTCAGTAGAAGTGAACTTTTTGGTGTCCGGAGTTCAGCTTGTTTTGCTCCTGTTTCTGCAGGAAGTGGTCACTCACGGGGTTTGGATTGACCTTTTTTTTCATATGGGGGTTCCTTCTCAGGAGATGATTTTCCCCTCCCTGCAGCCTCCACATCCTCTGTGGTACCCCCATTCCCAGGTGGATCTTGGGGTGATTTGCCTCTGCAGAGATTTGAGATTTTAGCCGGGAAAAGAGCAATAACATCGGCATAACACGTCTGTCTCCTGCCTCAGTTGGGTCAGAAGCACATGGTGTGTGCTGACAGTTGACGTGTCACTGCTGGCAAATGGGGAGAGGTTCCATGGAGAGCTCCAGCCCTGTCTGTGCTGCTGGGAAGGGCCTGGACACGGTGTTGTGGTGCGGCCGGGCTTTGGAGCAGCCGCTTCCACACTTACTGCAAACACAGCGGCTGCTAGACACCATCCCTGGTGTGACCACCCAGCACAGCCATGCTGCAGTGCCCTGGTGAGGGTCAGGCATTTGGGAAAGATGCAGCTCTGCTGGCACTGAGATCAGGCACAGTGTGGTTGTGCTGTAGCTGAGGAAAGTTAAACAGGTGATTTGCAGGTGAGACGAGAGTGGGTGATACTGAGGAGCTTGTGCCGAACCCTGGTGGAGCCTGCTTGGGAGATGTGCTGCCCTGTGGCCGTGGCTGCAATCCCTGTCACCAAAGCTGGCATGGGGGCTTTCCCCTTCCTCCAGAGCTTTCCTCAATGTGCTGATTACAACAGACCTTCCCAAGCGGGTGCAAAATAACCAGCCAAGCACCATAACTCATGGCACCTCCCAGCTGCTTCTCCCCCTGCTCCCCATTCCAATGATCTCTTTGTTCAGCCTTCCTGCCCCCAGTCCACCCCGCTGTGATGATGAGTTGTGATAGTGCTGTTATTGTCTGCTTTTTGGTGACAAAACGCTCCAGAGCACAGATATGGTGCTGGGAGTGGGGGAGCAGCATCCTCACATGCCAACAGAGCATCTCTGTTGGCTCTGAGCTCTCCCAAACAAAAGATCTTTAAATGTCTGCTCCTGAGCAGTGAAATCGTCTTGGAGATAAGGCATGGACTGAAGATACCCCAGTGCTAGTGAGTACCTGAGTACCAAGTCAAGACCTCATGTGGCTGCTTTCCCTGCCATGGACATGTTCCCTGAGTCACCTCCCGAAGAGCGAGGCCCCTCAGCACTGCAGAGGATGGGAGGCACCTGCTGGGCTCCGTGCTGGGCCTTGGGGTGCAGTTTCACTGTGGTGGGAGCTCCTCTGGCTCTTACCTCTGCCCTCACCCACAAGGGGCCACAGAAGCCAGCCCAGCTAAGTGAAGCTAAGCTAAGCCTGTGTGGAAGCAGGAGGGCGGTGGCTCAGCTTTAACACCGCTCATGGATCCATATTTAAACCCATAATATGTTCGTGTTGCCACAGCGGTTCCAAAAGCTGTCATATCAGCTGGACAAGGGTGAGGCTGCAGCCCTTTGGGGCAGGCAGTGTCCAGCTTTTCAAGGAATAATCGCAGAATCACAGTCATTTAGGGTGGAAAAGACCCCCAAGACCATCGAGTTCCATCTGTGACCGGTCACCACGTTGTCAACCAGACCAGAGCACTGAGTGCCACATCCAGTTGTTCCTTGGACACCTCCAGGGATGGGGACTCCACCACCTCCCTGGGAACACCCTTCCAGTGCCTGACAGCCCTTTCCATAGAAAAATTTCTCCTGATGTCCAACCTGAACCTCCCCTGGCACAACTTGAGGCTGTGTCCTCTTGTCCTGTCACTGACTGCCTGGGAGAAGAGGCTGACCTGCACCTAAATCCATGTTCCTAACCCCATATTTCTACCCCAAATGAACTCCAAGGTTTTTGTTTACTTGCTGACTGACTCGCAGCTGTCCCTGGACTTTGCCCTTGCAAAGGGAATGCAAAGTTATCTTGGGCTGCCTGAAGACGATAAGCTTGGCCCTCCAGTTCTTCGTCTGTGGGCAGGGCTGGGCACAGGGACGTTGTTTTGGGGAACTGCAGAGTGTGCAGTGTGTGAAATGAAGGATGTTGGTTTAGGGGCCAGGCCCTGTGTTTTGCTGTGGGCTCCTGGTGTTGCAGCTGTGACTAAAGCGTGCTGTAGCTTCAGTGTGCAGCCCTTGTGTCCTTGTCACACATGGGGGACAGCTGCTGGAGTCAGGCAATGGCCCGGGACATGTTCCTGCAGTGGGCCTGCGGAGCCCAGTGCTGCCAGCTGGAGCTGGAAACTGCACTGTGTTTGGGGAGTCTGTGGTGGGAATGTTGTCCAGAATTAAATAGTGCTGTGGAGGTCATGGAAATGGCCTTGCTTGGGATAGCAGCCCCCCCCGGGAGGATAATCTCTGGCCCCTCACTGCAGTAGTCTCATGCTCCTGTGGAGAGTAGCTGTGGAACAGCAGGAGTCTGGGTTGGATCCACCCCTTAGCAGAAGGGATGAAGGGTGGATCCTAGAAAGCCAGGTGCCTGAAAGCCTGGGTGCCCAGCTGCATCAGGAGGCTGGGGAAGGGATGTGTGCGAGGAGAGGTGAGACATGGCACACGTGGTGGGATGTAGGTGGGGTTTCCCTTAAACCATAGCAAAGCTCCATAGGGACTTCACCCCAACATCAGTGGGGTTTTCTGAAGGAATCAGGGTAAAATGTGGGTTTTTTCAGCTCAGTATGTCTCTAAAACATGACTTTTGCCCAGGCCTCCCACACGGCCTGTGCTGCAGTGCCCATGGGGACATGGCTGTGGGTGTCCAGGAGCAGCACAGCCACGGTGAGATGAGTCCCATGCTCCCTTTGCATCTCCTCCATCAGCAGCATCAGCACCATAAACTCCTCGTTGGGCCTTGCTGCATTCACAGAGCAAACAAACCTTGTTCCCTTTCGAGCTGGGGGAGTCTTGAAGCAGGAGCCTTTCTGCTTTATTTGGAGCGTTCCAGTCCGTTGTCTCAGAAAAGCCAAAGGAAGCCAGATGTCTTGTTGCATGGGAATGTTGCGCTTTCACAGGAATACATTCCTGAGAAGCACAGGATGCACTTAATCCCAAAAATTTCTGTGGTGCTGGAAGCTGCTGCCCTTTAGGGGCCAGGCAGAGATTCCCACCATCCCCACAGGCTTCCATGCCTTCCAGCTCTTTGGGGTGGGGTCCCTGACCAGGCCTTGGGTGCTTCTCCCAGTGGTCGGGCCCATCCCTTGGCAGCAGGAATGTTATGGACAAGGTCTCTCCAGCTGCCTGGTTGTGTTTCTGGCATCGCTTAAAATGGGAGCTGAAAACAGAACAAATGCTGTGAAGTATCTGTGCCTGGCTGATGGAAAACATGGAGATGCTGTGATGGTGCCTGGTTGTTGGAGCTGCCCCAGGAGTGTTCCCCTGTGGTGGTGGGATCAGAAGGATGTACTGAACAGCTTCTCTGCTCCAGATCTGAGCAGTGCCCGGGCTCTGACACCATGCCAGGCACTCTGACTCATCGCCTCCCGCCCCGTGTCCGCAGGTGCCGGTACCTGGCCGTCCAGCTGTCCCCGGCCATCCCCGTGTTTGCAGCAGTTCTCTTCCTGTTCGCCATGGCCACGCTGCTGCGGACCAGCTTCAGCGACCCTGGCGTGATCCCGAGGGCCCTGCCTGACGAGGCAGCCTTCATTGAGATGGAGATCGGTGAGTGTGCAATGGCCGAGCTGGTGAGGGCTGGAAAAGCCTCTCTATTTATGGCATATTTCTAGGTTACAGTCCCTGCAGAGCTTATCTTCCTGGCTGGACCTCCAAAAGTGAGGATTGCCCCAATCTGCTGGCTCACTGCACTTGGCCAAGTCTCAGAAAGTTGGCAGGATGTACCTGTGTCCCTCCCTGGGAGCCATTTCACCTGCTGCCTTCTCTCCCATAGCCGTGTACATACAAACTCAGTTTGCTTTTGAGAAGGGGTGCAGAAAGCCTGGAGTGGTCCCCTTGATCCTTCAGGGAGAGAGGAGGTTTGATGGATGCGGGTGATAACACTCAGCCCACTCTCAACCTGCCCATGAAAGCTCTGGCATCCCTTTTCCTGCCTCCAAGCTGCCAGGTTGGCTCTGGCCCGCGTGAGCAGAGCTGCAGCCTCGGGCTCCGGAGCCAGTGGGCTCCGATCCCGCTGGTAGGAAAAGCAGGGAAGTGAGTTGTCATTTGAGGCCTGGCGTGTTGTAGCAGCAGGTCCGATCTGTGCCCGGCTCTCTCTGGCAGAGGCCACCAACGGGACCGTGCCGCAGGGTCAGCGCCCGCCCCCGCGCATCAAGAACTTCCAGATCAACAACCAGATCGTGAAGCTCAAGTACTGCTACACCTGTAAGATCTTCCGGCCGCCCCGCGCCTCGCACTGCAGCATCTGCGACAACTGCGTGGGTGAGTGGGGCTGGGGCCTGGGCCTGCCCCTGCTCCTCGCAGAGAGCCTTGGCAGAGGGACTCACCCGCGCCCAGGCTCGTGCTGGGAAGCTCTGGGCTGGTGGAGTGTCCAGGCTGCCTCGTCTTGTACTCAAGGAGCTTGAGGTTTGCTCAGAACCCGGAGCCAGGTGGTTCCTCTCTGCCAGGACTTTGGCAATAACCAGTCTAACTGAGCCCAGCTGCCCTGTGTACATGTGCAGCCCAATTTTGAGTTCCACTGGGCTCTGGTCTTGCAGGACTGGAGGGTTCCAGTGGAGAGTTGTGTCTCAGGTGACAGCAGCTCCTTCATCAGCACAGAGATTGTGCCATTCCCTGGGGTGCCCTGGCTGTTGTCCTCCTTCTGTGTATGTAATTGGCTCATGTTCAGCATCACTGCTCCAGGCAGAAATCCCATCCTTTTGCACCCTTTCCTCCTCTTCAGATTCCCAGCCTTTTTGTGTTTATGCAGTTCCTTGAACCCTCTCCTGATTATTCCAGGGTAGGAACTTGGGGAGCCCCAGGCCTTCATCTAACCCGTGTGCTGTGGCTGTTGTACCCCAGGGAGAGAAGACACATGAGGGGTCAAGCTCAAACTCTTTCTTAATGTGCAAAATGACTCATTATAAAATGATTTTGGACTTTTTGAGCTCCTGAAAGGAGGCCAGGATATGGGGTCCTGAGTGAGCAGAGGGTTGGACTTGGCAGTTTGTGTCAGCCTGGGGGATTTTCGAGGTGGAAACACAGGAGCAAGGATCTAGAGGTGGGCAGGGTCATGCCAGGGCAGTGCTAATCTTCATCTTGGCTTCTCCAGAGCGCTTCGACCATCACTGTCCCTGGGTGGGCAACTGCGTGGGGAAGAGGAACTACCGCTACTTCTACCTCTTCATCCTCTCGCTCTCCCTCCTCACCATCTACATCTTCACCTTCAACATAGTCTACGTAGCACTGAGTGAGTCTGCCTGGAAAGCTGGATGGCTGGGAGGGAGGGAGTGGGGCTACAGATGGTGGTGTGAAACCAGAGTGATGGAGTGGGAGAGGGAACTGGACGCAGTGGGATGTTCCAGATTAAAAAAATCTCTCTCTTTTTGTATCGCAGAATCTCTGAAGATTGGGTTTCTGAACACGTTGAAGGAAACCCCAGGGACATATCCTTCTGTGGTCCTGAGGGCTAGGCTTCTCCAAAGCTGGGGGTTAGTGGGAGCTGCACTGAAGAGGGGCTGCCTAGGCCACTCTGAGTCTTTCAAAGCATTTTCCCCCCGAGTGACAATGTGGGGAGCAGTTTTGTGGCTTTTGGGAGGAGAACAAGACAGAAAACAGTGGCTAGGAGAGGAAGAGAAGTTGGTGTTTCTGGGGGCAGTAACAGGTGGGCTGGGCCTGCTCTCAGGCTGTTCCCAGTCCTTAACTGTTCTCACTGTACTGGAGGTGCTCATCTGTTTCTTCACGCTGTGGTCGGTGGTGGGGTTAACTGGGTTCCACACCTTCCTGGTGGCACTGAATCAGACAACCAATGAAGACGTAAGTAGAGCCTTCCTCTTCCTCTGAGCTGTTGCCGTTTCTCAGTGTGTCAGGGCTGTGCACAACACAGGGATCTGGGGGCTGGGGCAGGGTGTCCCTGGAGTAAACCTGAGCTTGTGCCTGACTGTTTCAGATTAAGGGGTCCTGGACTGGGAAGAACCGCGTGCAGAATCCCTACAGCCACGGCAACATAGTGAAGAACTGCTGTGAGGTGCTCTGCGGGCCCCTGCCCCCCAGGTGAGCTCTTGAGGGGCAGCCTTGACCTTTGTCTTCCACCAGCACTTCTGCTGGGAAGAGAGGTGGGGTTTGGGGAGAGGCGGGTCTCTGATGGCGCGGCTGTGTCCTTGCAGTGTCCTGGACAGACGGGGCATCCTGCAGCAGGAGGAGAGCACAGCTCAGGAGGGGTCGTGCCCACGGGGGCCCGGCACGCAGGAGCCCCCGGCCACGCAGGGCTCTGGGCAGGCCCAGGAGGGTGGCATGAAGCAGCAGGACGGCAGCATTCCTCCCCCCAGTGCCGTGAGTGATCCCCTTGGGAGCTGGGGGGGCTTTGGGACAGCGAGAGAAAGCTGAGAGTGTGACTTAGGAAGGACAAAACGAAATGGGGGGGCCGTGCTGAGAGGCTGTTGCTGAAAAGCTTGTTTGCTCTGACCCTGGAAACCAGTGTCTTGGTTTCCTTGGATTTCCTCGAAGGAGATCATAGTTGGCTGGGGTTTTGGAGATCAGTCCTGCCACGAGAGCACTCAGGAGCTGTTGCCCATGGAGCTCAGTGGGGCTGGGGAGGGCTGGGAGGTTGCAGACATCTTGTTCTGGTGCTGGATGTGAGCTGCAGTGCTGTCCCTGAGATCTCCACCCTTGGAGAAAGCTGTTGTGGCCCTGAGCAGCCTGCTCTGTGTTTGAAGTTAGTCCTGCTTTAAGGACATGGTTTGACAGGAGACTTCCAGAGTGCCCTTCCCACCTCAATTATTCCGTGAACGTGGTGGGAAATGGCTCAGCTTGCTCCTGCTTGGGCATGAGCTGCCGCTTCTCTGGTGGACACAGTCCAGACACTTCTGCTGGAGCAGTCCAGTGCTCCAGCTCTTCCTGAAGCTGCTGTTCTGCCTGTTGGGTGGCCCCTGGTTTCTCATTTCTCCTTTTCCCAAGCCCAGCTGAGACCACCGCCAGTGGAGCTGGAGGCAGTAGTGGAGCGGTGGGGGCTGTGTGCTCGGGCTCTGCACTGGGTTGTTCCTGCAGCTCCCTCTGTCCTCTCTCCCCAGGTCCCTGCGCCGTCCGTGAGCGACACCGAGATGCCAGAGGAGAAGCAGCGAACGCCTGGGGAGCTCCCGGTGCCCTCCCCGGACGCTGGGCGAGCGGAGCACTAGCATCTGCTTGGAAGGGAGAACTTTCTTGTTTTGTCTAATCGGAGCTGGAAGTGGTGGAGGAGAGGAGGAGAAGGGCTGGATGGCAGGCACCTGATTCCCCATGGCCATTTTGCTTTAGTCATTACTCACCGCGGTGCGGCGGCGCTGGCCCTGCGCGGTGGCACGGGACGGCGAGCGTGGGCAGCACGCCCTGGTCACCACGGGGCACTGCCAGCACCGAGGCAGGTCTGCCTGGGGCAGGGCTGGGGCTGTCCCTCCGCCGGGGCCCGGCTCTGACCAGGCGAGGCCATTAGGGCCGGCCTGCTCCCTCCTGCTGAGGAATCCCCACAGGAAGGGGAGAGCAATCGTGGCAGCAGCGTCCTCTCTCCCCTCCTCCCTCCTTCCTCTAATCCGTTGCGTTGTTTTGTGGTTGGCGTGGCAAGGCTTGTCAGGAGACATTTTGGTGCCCAAAGGACCCAAACAAGCGGGAAGGAGTTCTGCTGGCAGCGGTTTTTAAGTAGCTTTCTTCCTGTGCTCCTTTTCATGTGGTGTAGCAAGGCAGCAGCTGTGAGGGGACCCTCCCTTCCCTCCTGCCCTGGGGCTCACACCACCCTGGTGGTTCCAGGGAGGGAGAGGGCAGCCCCCCACCCCTCCCTGACCACAGAGCAGTTGTGCCAGGGTGGACTGAGCTGCAGGGAAGGCTCTGCCTGTGCCACTGGCTCGTGGCTGGTGCTGGGGCTGCATTTGCTGCCGGGTGTCTGCACTGAGCCCTCCCCGGCTGCGGCACGGCCGCTCTGCAGAACCTCAACCCCGATTCTGTGTTGTGTCATTGCGTCCCCACGTCCCCCCCTCGCCTTGCTCTGCAGTTCTCAGCCACCCTAGACTGGCTTTGGCAGCCTTGGATCTTCCCAGGCTTGTGCCAGCCACCCAGGGCTGGGCTGTGTGGTGTCGGTCACTTGTGTGTCCTCAACGGAGGAGGAGAGGCTGGGGGACGGCGGGAGAGCTCTGTGCCATGGCAGGGCTCCCCCTGCTCCACAGCCCCCGTCCTGCACTGGCAGGACCCTCACACCTCTGGGGTCCCCACAGAGGCCGCTGGTAGAGGAGAGGCCATTCCGTGCCCTGGCAGCTCCGCATCCCACGCCACAAGCGCTGGGCACTCCCGTTCCTCCCCGCAGGCGAGCGGTGGGTGCTGGCAGGTGGAGGGTGTCCGGCCTGGCCAGTCCCGTGTGTGTGTCCGTGATGCTCCTGCCTGGCAGTGGGAAATTGCTGCTGCTCCGTCCCTGGCCTCTCGTGCCACCCTGCTCTCAGCAGCGGTGAGGAGCAGCCGGGATCCTGCTCCCTCTGGAGCCTCCCTGTGCCTCCCACCTCGCTCCTCGCCCCTGGCCCTGGGCCGCGGCTGGCGGCGAGGGGTGTGGAGTTAAATAAAGCGGCACCGGCGCTGCCCCCTCTGCCGGGTGAGAGGGCAGAGCTGCCACAGCTGCTCCCAGCCGGGACGTGCCAGGGAAGGAGCCCCGGCCTCCCTGCCGTGGCCCCGCAGCCAGCCCAGCCACATCCCGTTCCACCCCCCGGGAGAGGGGTCCCGCGCCCCGCCCCGTGGGAGTCGCCCCAACACGCTACTGACCAAATCTCCAATTCGGTGTGAAAAAGTGTATTTTTTGGCTCTGCTGCTCCCTGTTCCACGCCGTGTGTGGAGTGCTGCCTGCCGGGACCTGCCTGCACGGGTCAGGGTCTCCAGAAGGAAGGAGGGGGTTGGGTGAGGGTTGGGTGTTCTTTATTTTTTTCTTCTTAATATTTTTTTTAATTTTAAAACAATGAAGGAAACTGAATTGGTTTGAAAATGGCTGAGCTGTAGCCCCTGCGTGTCTGTGCTGCCCCAAGCCAGCTGCCTCTTCCCCTTCCCTGTGCCTCTCCAGGCCTCTCCCTCTCACACTTCCAGCGCGTCTTAGCTGTGTTATTTGCATCTTGCTGTCCCCCACGGCGGGTGAGGGGGGGTCTCCGTGTGTCCATGCTGAGAAGTAACAGTGTCCTGGGAAGGCTTTAGTTGCCTGCAGACACAGCTTCCCTCCCCAGCTCCCTTCCTGAGCCTGCTGGCAAACCTGGGAAAAGCAGCCGATGCCTGCGGTGTCTTGGCGGGGAGCGCGGTGCCCCGGCGTGCCCAGAGCCCCTGGCAGTGGTGCCGGGCAGTGCCGTGCAAAATGTCCTGGGGCTCCTCGTGCCCACCCAGCACCTGGCTCCGGTGCAGGGGCCGAGCCGGGCACCGAGGTGCCACCGCTGGGGCTCCCCTGTCCCCTACCAGCAGCCGTCCCCTCCAGTCCGGCCCCACTGTTGGGGCCAGAGCGGGAAGCGGCAGTGCCGGTGGGCTCAGGGGGATTCTGCCATGGAGGGAGCCCCCAGCTGCTCCCCGGGACCCCCCAGCTCGGCCTCCTCTCGGCTGCCATCCAGGGTCTCTGATCCCTCAAAGCAGCCGGAGTCCCGGGGAATGTCCCCTTTGGGCTCTGAGGGCGATGGCAGCGCTTCGGAGGTGTCACCGTCCTCCGGCTCGCTGGCTGCTGCGAGAGGGGCCATGGCATTAGTGGTGCTGCTGGGGTGCCCCATCAGGGGTCTGCCACCCCTCCCCAGGACTCAGGGGGTCTGCCACCCCTCCCCAGGACTCTTACTGTCGTAGTCCAGGAGGAGCTCGGCGGCCGTCAGCAGCTTGGCGCGGTGCTGGGGGTCCGTGATGTGCAGTTCGTTCAGGTGGGTCTCCCGCAGCTCCTTGAAGTCCTCCAGGGTCTGGTACCCGTTCAGCAGGAGGGTGGGGGTGTGTTCCTGGGTGGGGGGCGTGGGCTCCCGCCTCAGTGTGGGTCCATGGTGGGCACCCGGCCCCACCTTACCCAGAAATGCCCCATGTGTCCCCTCCCTGCCCCTGGGGTGCTTGGTGGAGGGACCCACACGGGTGGGGGATAGTGAAGGGGAGGGTTGGTCCCAGTGCTGGCACCCCGGTCCCAGCTGGGTGCTGCTGTCCCCCACGGCCCCTGTCCCTCACCTGCAGATTGATGCGCTCCAGCAGCTCATGGAGGGTCTTGGGCTTGAGGCGCTTGTTCCGGCCGGAGCACCGGCTCCTGCGGGCAGGGACTGTCTCCTCAGGGATCACATCCACGTAGATGAACTTGAAGGAGCCCACCCTGTTGTTGAGCAGCCCGGTCCAGGTGCCCACAGGCGGCTTCTCGATGATGCCGATGATGTCCCCTTTCTAGGCCAAGGGACATGGCGTGGCGGTGGGCGCAGGCTTGGGGACAGCCAGGGAACAGCCCCACCTCAGGGGGTCCCCAGCCACCCTCCCTCCCTCCCCAGGGCCGCAGCGGCCGTGGCTCACCCGCAGCTTCAGGGAGTCCTTGTCATAGGGGCTGGGGGTGAAATCGGTGTGGACGCGGGCCCGGCCGCAGAAGGGGCCGGTGTAGGCTGGGACAGCCTCCTCCAGCCGCCGGCCCTCCCCGGGATCGCCAGGGCTGGGAATGTCGCTGCCTGCAGAGAGGAGGGGGTCAGGATGTGCCCGGCTGGGGACGCGGGGCCAGTGTCCCGTCGGGGCTGGCCTCACCGCTGGACATCTGGCGTCCGAGGGCTGGGCGCCCGTCCTCCTCCTCCTCCAGCTCCAGGTAGGACAGGGCCACCTTGTCATGGCTCCGCTCTTCTGTGCTGCTGGCTGGGGACAGGGGGCATGGGGACCTCTCCTCCTCTGCCTCTCCCTGCTGGGGGTACCGGGGTCAGGCCGAGGGAGGGGGAGCTGTCCCCCGCTCACCTGCCCGTGTCCCCACACCCCCCGCTCACCTTCCCCTCGGCCAGCGCTCTCACGGCCATCCTGCCCATCTTGCGGTTCATGGTGCGGGAGATGACCGCCCGCCACTTCCTGCCCAGCTTCGTCCCGCTGCTCCGCACGGCATCCTCGGGACTGGCACTGCTGGCATCGTCCTCAGGGATCTGCCAGGGGGATGGAGAGTGAAGGCAGAGCCCCCCACCCTGGGCAAGCCTCAGCAGGGTCACACAGGGCTGTGAGATCCCAAATCCCACCGGTGCTGGCACCCTGGGGCTGCTCCGTGACATGTGGGCCACTGGGGAGACCAGGAATTTCGGGAAACCAGCTCTGAAATGGGCTGTTCCAGGAGGACCGGGATGTGTCAAGGGGTGCTGCTGCCCCGGGGGTGCTGGGAACTCACGTTCTCCTCCAGGCTGAACTCCTCGCTTGACACGGGGGAGCTGACCTTGGACTTGCTGAAGTCCTTGAAGCTGCTGGAACGCTGTAGGGAAAGCTGGGAGCAGGGGCAGAGGTGTGAGGGCTTCTTCCTGCATCCCCTGCCCCAGCTCCTCTCCTCCCTTTGGGCAGCTCTCTTCCTTCATCCCAGGGTGATGCCAGTGCTGAAAAACGTTTTTTGGCTGGCACAGCCTTTCCTGTCTGCCCTCTTCCAGGTGCCATGAACTCCCCAGAACTGGGATGCGGAGCTCTTGGTGCCTGTGCAGCTGCTCTGCACAGCATTCCCGGGGCAGGGATGCTCTGGGTGGAGCCTGGCACTGCCGTGCTGGGAGCAGCCCAGGGCTGTGCCATGCTGCCACGCTGGCACGTGGGCCAGGACGTGGGGGGGACACGGCTCTGCAGCGCCGCAGCTCCTCTCAGCACGGGTGGGCAGGCAGCGGAGGGCTGGTAGCACCAGAGCAGCCACGTCCCTGCGGCTACCCACAGGGTCAGCTCCAGCACTGGAAATTCTCCATGTTCCACCTGTGAGTGTCACCCCATAGCCCAGAGCGCACACCCCCAGCATCACCAGCTGGCTCGGTGCCACCTCCACAGCTAAGCCATCAAAGCTGGTTTTGGATCTCAGTCCTGGTGCACCCCTCCACCCCTGCCCCTTTCAGTCTTTCCTGTGCCCCCTGCCTGCCTTCCTCTCCCTGGCCTCAGGTGCCTGTCCCACACGGAAGGTTTTCTCCATGCTGGGAGCACCCTTGGTGCCAGCACAGCCACACAGTCCCAGGTGTCCCTCAGCCCTGGATGCCAGCACCAGCGTGCTCACACCGGGGCACGGTGAGCTCGGCTGCCACCGCCAGCCCTCTTGAGGCCCTCGGAGCACACACCACGGTGCTCGCTCTGCCACCACCAGGGATTTCCGTTCTCAAGCAGCTCTGCCAGCTCCTGTGGCAGCCGAGGCCCTCCCCAGCCCTGCACAGCCTGGCCCTGTGCTGTCTCCTTTTTTTCTCCTCCTCACTGGCCCCACCGCACATTCCTGAGCACTTGGTTTTGGCGTTCCTTGCAGAGGGCTGGCTCTCAGCGTGACACCCAGCTGCCCACCTGCTGTGGCTTTATGCGGCAGGGCCGGCTCCAGGTGCATCCGTGCAGAGGGGATGCTGGCTTCTGCCCTGCTCCCACCCAGTGCCCTGGATCCACCAGATCCAGGTGCACTGAACCGCCCCGGGCTTCACTGCTGAGATAAAACAGCTCTGCAGCTGGGAAAGCCACTGCCCTGGGGCTGGAGGAGCCATGGAGAGCCCGGCAGTGGGATGTGAGTCAGGGCGGCCGGGCTCTCCCGGCGCAGGGCAGGGAGGGGGAAGTGAGAGTGGCTGTGGCTGGGCAAGGGCAGGGGATGCCCACTGGGACTGGCCGGGCTGGATGGGCCACCCCGGTGCAGGGAGAGGGACTTCACCCAGATTTCCTGCGGGAGCTCGCCAGCACGGAGGAGCGGCCAGGGCAGGGTGCGTGCCTGTCACGGGCAGGACCCCGCACCAGGCACTGCCCCTGCTCCCCGCCCTGACTCACTGATGCTGATGCCGATGCCGGCCCAGCAGAGCTCGGCAAGAGCTGAAGTGCCAGCTGGTGCGAGACCTGGCGGGGGATGAGGAGCCGGTTTTGGCCCCCCCCGTGACTTCGGCCCCGGGGTGGCACATGGCCGTGCCATGCGGGGGGCTCTCGAGCGGCCGTGACACCGGCAGCCGGGGCTCCCACGGCTCCCGTCCCGGCGCGGTGCTGCCGCAGGAAGCGGCTGCCGCACGTGACGGAGCTGCAGCCCGACCGCAGCACCTTGCACAGCCGCCGCCGCAGCCGTGGCCCCCAGGAAATGACGGGCGGCCGCCCACGCCTGGGGAGGCCAGGGAGGGGGGGGGGCACAGCCTCCTCCAGCACAGCCCCACGGGTCCCACCGGCACCCCAGCTGGCACCCACGCTGATCCCGGGGGTTGTGCATCCCAGCCACCCATCCCTACAGGATGGAAGCCAGAGTGGGAGGTGGACAAGGCCAGGACCACGCACTGGAGAGGCCACAGTGGCTGGTGGCAGCAGAGATGGACTGATGGCAGGGCCGCTGCCACGCTGTCCCAGCCCCCGGGGCCCTGCCCCAGGCCCCCGGCACCAGCCCTCCTGCTCAGCATCCCACGGCAGCCCAGGCTGGGACAGCTCTGGATGTGCCGGGACATCTGCGATGCTGAGGGCAGCTGGATGCCGCCAGCACTCACCTTCCTGTGTCCCGGCTCCTTGTCGCCGGCGTTGGAGGGCTTGCGGCGCAGCATGGCGCGGGGGCCGGTGGCGAGGGCAGCGTCCGGCAGCGCCGAGCACGTCCCGTCCCGTCCCGCGGCACCGGCACCGAGCCGGGAGCGCACAGGAAGCGGGCGGTCACATGAGAGGCGCTTGCAGCCGTGCTCGGGGTGGCTGGCGAGGCGCGGGCTGGGGCAGGAGGAAGGAAACCCTCCACCGAGCCGCTGCCTTGCCCGGGGCCCCTGGGTGGGGACGGTGTCTGCGCCCTGGCACCTCTCGGCCGTGCTGCCCCTCGGTGACGCTGCCCGTGCCCTGCCTCCCCTCGGCAGTGCTGCCGCCCCTCGGTGATGCTGCCCCTTGGCCACCTGCACATGGGCATCGTGTGTCCCCCCACGCAAAAGGTGACAGTCCCCAACCCCTGTGTCGTGCCCACCCCCGTGCCTGCTCATCCTACTGGCAGATGGTAGCCGAGCCCCCTGCGTGGCACCGGGTCTGGGATGTCCCCCGTACCCGCAGGTCCTCCCGGCTCGGCGTCACGCCCAGGTGGGACATGCTCGTGGTCACCCCGCTGCTGGCACCCGCGGGGACATCCCTGGTTGGGCTGGCTGCCCTGCACCTTCTCACTCCAAATCCTCCATCTTCTGCCCCAGAATCTGCCCAAATCCATCTCCTCACTGGACGCGTTGGCTTGGTCGCCCCAGGGCTAGACAGGGGGCACAAGCAGGGTCACAGGAGGGGGCTTGGGGGCCGGACTGCAGCCCTGCACCCGCCGGAGAGGCAGCGCGCAGCACATCGGGCACGGCAGCGCACAGCCGGGCCCGCCTCGCTCATGTTTAATCGCAAACGAGCAAATAAAATACAACAAAACAAGGAAGTGAGCACGGGGGAAGACCCGGCCGTGGTGGCGGGGGGTGGAGGGGCCATCGGTGCGGGCTCAGGCCCCCAGCCCGCTGAGCAGCACCGAGAGCAGCGAGGCGAGGGCCAGCGTGCCGGCGGCGGTGCCGGCGCCGTTCACCGGGAAGGGCTCGGTGCTCTCCTGCAGCCACTCGAACGCCTCCTCCAGCCGCTGCCGCCGCAGCTCCGGCCCCACGTGCGCCCGGATCCTCTCGTAGTAGGAGTTCAGGTACCGGATCTGCAGCCGGGCACCACGGGGAGCTGCGGGGGGGTGGCCTGGATGCTGCCCCCCCCGTGGCCCTCCCCATCCAGCTGCCCCACACCCCGGCCGCTGGCCCCACCTGCAGAGCTCATTGCCCCTCTTCATCCACGCACCCGTCCCTGCTCTGTCCTCATTCACCCGCTCCAGCCTCGTGCCATGGTCCTGCTTTTTTCTACATCCACTCCCCAGCCCCCTGTGCTGACCTCGCATCCCTGCTCTGCTCCCCACCCCGAGCACACACCCGTACCTGCTCTGGGGACAGGAGGCTGAGGTCGATGAGGTTGCGGTCATAGGGCACCAGGGACACTACCTCAAAGGTCAGAAAAGGCTTCTCCCCGCTCTGGTGCTGCCATAGAGAGGTGTCATTGGGTGTCCCCAACCCCTTTGGAGTTGCCCCCACCCCTGACTCGATGCGGGCCCCCACGCTGTGCCACCCCTGCCCCCCTGTCACCCCGTCCCCATCGCCCTACCTCAGTCTGTGCCTCCACCACGAGGGCGACGTCCTCAATGCGGATCCCGAACTCGCCCTCCCGGTAATACCCGGGCTCTGAGGGCCGGGAAGACGCCTGGTGAGCCCCCAACCCCAGAGGCTCTCCCAGCCCACCCCAGCAGGGCTGGGTCTGGCCCCTGAGTGGGGCTGAGAGCTGACACCCCGTCCCTGGGTGGGCTCTGTGCCCAGGGTTGTCCCGGAGAGCCGGGGTGCCGCCGGGGTGCTGGGACATACCGATGGAGGTGAACATGCCGGCCTCCAGCGGCACGTTGCTGGACTGGAAGCCCACGGGCCCTGCAGGGACACGGGGTGGGTTGGAGCTCTGGGGATGGCACTTGCTGCAGGGACACCCCAGCAAGGACCACAGAGCCACCAAGGCGAGGACTGTGGGGCCACCATGGCAAGGACCACTACAAGGACAACAAGGATCATCCCAGGAAGGATGATCATGCCAGTAAGGATCATGGCACCACCTCAGCAAGGATCACAGGATCATCACAGCAAGGACCATGTAGTCACCCTGGCAAGGCTCATGGGTCCACCCTGGCAAAGACCACAACATGCTGCAAGTAGAGATTCCCCTGCCCCTTAGAGAGGCTCTGCTGGGTGATGGGAAGCCCCCAGCGAGCTCCTGTCCTTGTCCCTGTCCCCACAGCTCAGCCCACGTGCCCAGCACCAGTGCTGGTGGCACCTACACTCGTGGACTGAGAGGAAGTTGCCGATGCCGTGGCCGGTCCCGTGGCCGTAGTTGAGTCCGATGTCCCAGAGCGCTCGGCGGGCGAAGGATTCCACCGTTCTCCCTGGGGAATGAAGAGGTGGGATGGGGGCTGAGGAACCTATGGGCTCTCCCCCGTGCCCTCCTGCTCCCTGTGCCAGGGGTTCTGTGCAGGGCCAATGCTGGGTTTGGCACCCACCTGCTGTGTTGGACGGGAAGATGAGGCGGGAGAGGTCGATGTTGCCCATCAGCACACGGGTGTAGGCTTCCTGTGGGGCATGGCGGGGGGTGAGCAGGGTGGTACCCAGACACCCACCCCTGCACATCCAGCCCTGGCCAGAACCGTGGTGCTGAGTGCCATAGGGAGTGCTGGGCAGTGCAGGGGGTGCTGGGCAGTGCAAGGGGGTGCTGGGCAGTGCAAGGGGGTACTGGGCAGTGCAGGGAGTGTTGGCTGACATGGGAGGGGCTGGTACCTTCTGCAGCGGGGTGGGCTCACCCCAGTGCACTGTCCGAGTGATGTCTGTTGTGCCGTCCCTGCAAAGGGGGTCATGAACGGGGCTGGTGCAGCCCCAGCGCTGGCTTTGGGGGCCCCTGGGTGTGGGGCTGTGGGGGGTCTCTGTTCAAGGCTACGCACAGATATTGCCCTCCGGTGTCAAAGAGGTACATCTCGGCCGCAGACAGTGTCTGGCTGCTCCCGTTGGAGGGGCTGCGAGGGGAGGGGGGTCAGAGCCCTCTCCCAGCTGCCCACTGCCCACCACTGCCCCAGCCATACCTGTAGTGGGCCAGCGCCGCGTTGAGCCCGCTGGCCGAGATGGACTGGAAGCTGGGCCCGCGGCTGTGCTCCTGGGCCCTGGAAGGCAGCAGGGAGGAAGGGGGGTGCTGGGGGTCCCTGGCTGCCCTTCGCTGGGCAAGGCAGGCCTGGGGGACAGCACTGACCAGCGAAGTGCATCGACGTGCTGAGCCCCCGAGAACTCGTCCACCTGCCCCTGTGGGACTGTCTTCTCCAGCCACAGCAGGTACTGGATGACGGCCACCGCGTCCCGGACCTGGGGGTGCCCGGGGGCACCGGGGAGGGGGCATCAGCGCCCTGCTTCCTCCGGTCTGCCCCCAGTCTGCAGGGGACTGTGGGGAAGGGGACAGCCCTTACGTGGGCAGCTCGCAGCATCTCCTGCTCATGGGCGTTTTTCACAGCCTTGGCCATCATGACAGGGGAGTAGTTCTCCTCCAGCAGCTTCTCCTGTGAGGGCAGGCAGGGGGTGGCACAGCTGCCTGTCCCCTCAGGCCCCAGGGGTGGCCACAACGCGGTGACCTGGGGCCGTCCCCGCGCCTGCAGGACCCACGCGCCCCATGCCAGGCTCGGTGCCCACCTGGGGGATGATGCCGTAGAGGCCGTAGGTGGTGTACTCGGTGCCCAGCCACACCGTGACGTTGTCCTGGGCGTAGCGGCGCAGGTGGGCGCTCACCTGCCCATACTCCTGCAGCTCCACGCAGAGCGGCCCCGGGCAGCCCGAGCGCAGGGACTCCCGCGCCGCCGCCGAGAGCCGGGAGCCCTCCACGAACAGGCTGGGGAGGGAGCGGGACGGGGCGGGCACAGCTGTGGTGGTCACCTGCTGCCTTTGGTCCCCCCAAGCCTGGCCACGCCAGCAGAGAGGAGGGACCGGGGGGAGCTCAGAGGGGATGCTGGGCGGGGAATGGGAGGAACTCTGGCTGTGAGGAAAGGGAATGTGACATGCCCTGGGCTGGGAGCCGGGGGATGGATTGGGAAAGGTGTGGCTCAGAGGGACAGTCAGCGGGGCTGGGCATGGCAGGATGTGGTGGCTCTAGGGATGGGCCCAACGGGGCTGAGAGGAGGATCCCATGGGGACTGGCTCAGGAAAGAAAGGGCGGAAGGGGAGTGGGTGATGAGCCCCCTCCATGCCCCGTGTCCACAGGGATGTGCTGCCCACCTTATGGTCGTGTTGGTCAGGAGGGTGTAGGAGTAGAAGACGGGGTTGTAGGGGATGTCATCTCCGCGGAGGTTGAAGAGCCCTGCCAGGAGCGAGACTTCAGCGCCTGCGGCTGCCGCTGCCCTCCCAGCCCCAGGGTTTGAGCCCACGGCACCTGCCATGGCACCACCGCGGCACCTGGGGACTTACAGGCCGTCTCCTCCAGCCCTGACAGCAGCACGGCTGTGGGGCGTCGCACGTGCTGCTCCATCCGCTGCCGGATCCCGGCCACCTTCTCCTGCCAGCTGCTCCCTGGGAGTCGGGCAAGCGGCCGGCTCAGTGTGGGGACCACGGCGGCCCCAGGCTTGGGGTGCTGTGGGTCAGCGCCCACCCAGCAGCTGTGGGAGGCTGGAGTCAGACCTGTGAACTCTGCTGGGAGGCTGTAGATCTCGCTGGAGGAGGGAAGGGGTCTCTGGTCACCCCATGCCTGATCCACAAGGTTGGTCTCGAGGGGGAGCAGGGTCCGGCCGGAGCCGTGCAGAGCCCGGCTGTAGCTGTTCCAGGTGTCTGGGGGGTGAGCAGCCCGCAGGTTGGGGCTCTTGCTAAATCCGCACCCAGGGGCTGCCCTCCGGTGGGCAGAGTGACCCCAGTGTCAGCCAGCCCTACCGATGGAGAAGAGGAAGGGATCCAAGCTGATGTTTCCCCCTGCAGGAACCGCCTTCAGGATCCACATCCCAATGGACTCGATCGAGGCTGCAGGGGAGAGCTGGGTGGCACCGCGAGTTTGTGGGTTTTGCGTCTCAGCCTGCGCTGAGCCCAGAGGATGCTGTGGCAGGGGCTGGGGGGGTCCTGGGAGCGGGGAGACTCAGCAGCCGCCATCCTGCCCCCACTGACTTGTCCTCTGCAGCTCCCAGTTGCAGTCCAGCTGCCTCTCTGCCTGGGTCCAGTAGCGGCTGTCGGTCCACAGGGCAGCCTTGTCCTGCGTCACCACAGCGGTGCCTGGGACAGGAGTGGGGGCTCAGGGCTCACCTCTCTCTCTCTCCCTGCAGCTGGCAGGGACCCCCAGAGGCTCACAAGGAGGGGGACCATGCCATGCGCATGGATCCCCAGGAATGAGGAGCAGCGGGCAGGTGCCGGCCTCCCGAGGGTTTGGGGGATGGCCTCACCTGCAGAGCCGGTGAAACCGGTGAGCCAGCGCAGCCGCGCGTCCCGCTCGGAGATGTACTCGCTCTGGAGCCGGCACGGAGCCGTGAGAGGTGGCCGTGGGCGCCGGCGGGGAGCGGCTCCCCGGGGGCCCGGGGGACTCCTGCCTTACCATGTGGGCATCCGTGGAGGGCACGATGTAGGCATGGGCGCCGCGGGTCCCCATGGTGCCCCGCAGCGCGGCCAGACGCGCCGTCGTGTTGGTGGCCGTCGGTGGCAGGTACTGGTGGCACAGGGAGACGTGCTGGGACTGGGGGGGACCCCATGCCGGGGGTCTCAGGAACAGGGAGGGGGAGCAGGGCTCACCGGTGGGTCCACGGAGCAGTCCCGGATGTCATTCCTGGTGGAAGGAGCCCGTGGCACCCGCCCTGCAGCACAGCCTGTGGGCACGGTGACACCCGGGAGCCTCAGGCTGCAGCCTGGGGGCCTGCTGGCCCTTTGCTCCAGCCCGGAACTGCACCAGGCAGCTGTGACCCTCGTCCCCAGCCCCACACGCCAGGCAGCCCAGCTTCGGGGCTCTTTGCGAAACCCAGTGTTTTTAGCCCCAGGAATAGTGGGTGAAAACCAACGTCATCCCCTGGTTCAAGAGGAAGTAGATCTCCTGGTGCCCACGGCACCGTAGGATCATCACGGGGAGCAGCAGGTGCCCGGCATGGAGGGGCTGGCAGGAGCCTGCCCGGAGCATCCCAGCACTGGAAGGAGCTGGCTGACAGCGGGGCTGTGTCCGGCCGGACCTGGCCTCGCCCCAGGGATGCTTGGCACGGGGTCCTACCACCGCTCCCTGGGCTCTCCATCACCAGCTGGCACCTGGCTTCTCACCTTGGCCAAGGGCACACGGCTGGGGTGCGTGGGACAATGCAGGATGGGGTCATCCTCAGCATGAGGGGCCTTGGGTACCTGGTCTCTGCACCCTGGGGGTTCTGCTCCTGACCTGTCACCCGCTCTGGGCCCATCCCTGGGGCAGCTGGGCAGGGTGAGCCCCACGACACAGCCTGGCTCCTGCCCCGGGGTGCACCCGGCCCTGCTTCCCCCAGAGCTGTGCCTGGGACATCCCACGCTCTCTGTATCAGGTTCCTGGGGGTCCCAGATGTGCCGTCCCACCCCAGCACCCAGCCCACCGCCGGCCGTACCGTGGAGCAGGAGCGCCCAGGCTGCGATCCAGAGCGGGGGGCACATGGCTGCCCTGGCCGTGGCACCGAGGGGACACCGTGCGTGACAGGTCCCTCCTCCTGTGCCTTTGCCCCAGGGGCAGAGGGATGCGGGATGGGAGGGACGAGGCCCCAGCAGATACAGGGCGTGGGGAGCAGGGTTTGTTGTCCCTTTGGAAAGTGAATTCCGCTGCTAAATAAAAGCAAACAGCAAAATCAGCACAAAGTCCAAAGATCCTGCAGGAGCAGAGGTGGGAGCGTGCCAGCTAAGCCTGGCACCACCTGATGGCCAGGGAGAGGTCAGGGAAAGGCTTTGCTCCCTGGGGAACCCCTGTGTTCTGGAGCTATGGAGAGCTAACACAGGATCTCTGGGGTGAGGGCCAGATGCCCCCCGAGCCAGTCAGCCCCCCAGGCCACCCCTCCTCCTCCACAGGCCGTGGAGCCCTGCAGGTGGGCACCAGCCCCTGTCCAGTGCCCGGGACTGGCAGCCCCTGCTGAGGCTGCACAGGGACCTGTGCTCCTTGGGAGGATCCTGCTGGGATGTGCCCTTTGTCCCGCCAGGCCCAGCAGCTCCGCACCTCCGTGCATCTGCCTTGCTAAAACCTCATTGTCTTCATCACAAGCAGCCTTGACCCCGAGGTCTGTCACTGATTGCACAGGTACTTCCTCCAGCAGCTTTAATGACTCTGGTCGTGCAGGGAAAGGCTGGGAGAGGGGCAGACCTGCTGCCACAGGCACTGGAGGTGTCCATCCCTGGCATGGACACAGATCTTCAGGGGTGAACGCACGTCCCCACCCAGGACAGGTCCCCACCCATGGTTTGATCTGGAACTGACATTAGAGATCCTCTAGTTTTGACTCCCTGCCATGGGCAGGGACACCTTCCACTATCCCAGGTTGCTCCAAGCCCCTTCCAGCCTGGCTTTGTACACTTCCAGGGATGGGGCAACCACAGCTTCTCTGGGCAACCTTTTCCAGGGTCTCCCCACCCTCACCAGGAAGAATTTACTCCCTGTATCTAATCCACACCAACCCTCTTTAATATAAAACCACCCCACCTTGATCTGTTGCAATCGGCCCTGACAGAAAGTTTGTCCCCACAGACTCACATCCCCACCCAGGCTTCCCAGAGCACTCCCTACAGGATCGTTGCTCATCACAGCCCATGAAGGTCTTTGGGATGTGACCCCTCTTCCTGGGCCTGGGGTCCCTCTGCCCCAGCTCTCACAGGCTCGGCCTCAAGGCTGGACAAAGCTGGGTCTGTGTGGGGACCATAAACCCTCCGAGCTGCTGCCTCTTCCCAGTGGCACTTCATGGCCTGTTGGACAGTGACTGTCCGGCTGTGTCACCACACTGACTGTCCAGCTATGTCCCAGAACTGCCTGGCTGTGTCACTGCTCCGGCTGTCCAGCTGTGTCCCCTCAGGGACTGTCCGGCTGTGTCCCCACACTGTCCGGCGTGTCCGTGCCCGCCTGTCCGGCAGTGTCACCATTCCCCCCGCCGTGACACCGCTCCGACTGTCCAGCTGTGGCACTGGGACCCTGCTCACCACGAGGTGGCACCAGGACTGCGCCGTGGAGCCGCACAGCCCCCTGTCCCGTGTCCCACTGTCCTGTCCCTAAGCACCCTGCAGCTCCGGCAGCAGCAGGGCCGGGCGGTCCCCTCGCCACCCGGTCCCTCCGGCTGAGCCCTGGGACGCTCATGTCACGAATGCTCTCGGGCTGCCCGTGTCCCCATCGCCCGCTGGTCCCCCCTGTGTGAGAGGAACCCAGGAAGGGGCGGGGGGGTCCCCATCAGGGGCAGGACAGGGACAGGTGGGAGGGGGACACCAAAGCTGCAGTGACTGTTTCCCAACGATGCGCTGTGGTGCGTGGGGACAATCAGGCAGCGCTTTGCCGCCACCCTGTTCATTAGTGACACGCGTTAATGATGCTTCATCCTCCCCGCCTGGCTCCTGCCGGGGCCGGGGGCGGGGGCTGCACCCACTCCCAGGGGTCCCCACCGCCTTTATTCCACCATTGGAGCTCCACCCTGCAAGGCCATCAAACCCAGTGCCGTCCCCGGTGCCATCATCCTCAGTGGCATCCTCCTCCTCCTCGCGCAGCGCGGGGGTGGCACGGGCCGTCCCTGGGGACCCCCGGGGCCGCGTGTCGCTCCGGGCCAGCGTCAACAGGACGAAGCTCCTCGTCCGCCGTGCGTCCGGTGGGGCCCGTCCCTCCCGCGGGAGGTTTCCTCGAAGACGAGCCGGAGGAAGGCTTTGGGGGGACATCCTCCCTTTGTGGGCTATTGTTGGCCTTCCGTCACCTGCAGAGGCCGCGGGGTGACTCAGGCCGGGGTGACGCGCCCGGCAAACAGGACGCGGGGAGGGCGTGCGGGCGCAGGAATGCGGAAGCCGGCGGTGGCACCGGGATGCTGCCGGGATCCCTGAGGTGCCCTGGCAGGCAGGGTGTGCCGGGGGATGCCCGCCCAGGGGTGGCTGGGGGGTCCTCGCTGCACCACGGAGCTCAGCAGCCGGGCTGCAGGGGTGAGGCTGCAGCTCCTGGCCCCCCTGAAGGAGCACCCCCACTTCGGGGGTGCACAGCGCTGGCGGGGAGTGCTGACCCCGCATTGTGCCAAGAGCGGGGGCTGCAGGAGAACCTGGCTGGGGCGAGGTTCAGGGGATGTCCCCCTCTGTGGTACCACAGACACGTGTGGAGCTGTGACCGGGTACCCAACACACGCGGTACAGCCCCTCCTCACATCCCCACAGCCCTCCTTAGCCCTCCTACAGCTCCCCCCAACCCAATACAGTCACCAGCCCCTCCTACAGCCCCCCATATACCCACACCCCCATAACA
>VZTE01004714.1:47349-70914 GCA_013397775.1 Eulacestoma nigropectus
GAGCCACCGACCGCCCTGAGAGCCACCACCGACTGCCCTGAGAGCCACCACCGACCGCCCTGAGAGCCACCACCGCCCTGAGAGCCACCACCGCCACCCTGCACGGCCCTGAGAGCCACCACCGCCACCCTGCACGGCCCTGAGAACCAACATCGCCATCTGCGGGGCTCTGAGAGCCACCACTGCCGCCCCGCGGGGCCCTGAGAGCCACCACTGCCACCCCGCGGGGCCACTGCCAGCTGCCCTGAGAGACCCTGCCACCCTCACCCTGCTTCACGGCCACCCCAGGAGCCACTGCCACACACCTTCACCCCTGCTGGCCACCCCACTAGCCTTCAGGAGCCACTGCCGATGCCCCCATGACGGTCTGGGTGGGTGGGCACAGGTTGCCCGCTTACTACCCAGTCCTGTCCTCGCCCTCGTGCCCAGTTTTCCAGCCCCAGCAGCCTCCCAGAGCTGGAGGGGGGCAGGACATGGCGCCCTGGCCAAGGCCCCGACCAGCTCCAGCTCTCGGATGCTGTGGGGTGTTATCGTTCCTCCATTGCCAGCCTAGGGTGCTGCTGCTACTGGTTTGAACTGGGAGGGCTCTCCCCCTGCACTTCAAACCACCCGTCAATGCCCGTGGTTCGCCTCCCCAGCTGCAGCAGCAGGCACCTTGCCCAAGAGATCCGGTGAGGTCCGTGCCTGGGCATGGGCAGGACAGGCAGCGGGGGGCCCAGCAGACCCCTGGAGCGACTGCCGTGGCTGTGCCAGCAAGGCAGCGATGTCCCGCGTCCCCCAGGCATCACCCAGCCCCGAGCGCTTGGGCTGCGGCCAGGGGCTGCACAGCTGAGCCCTGACCCCAGCCCTCCTGCGCCAGCCTGGAAGGAGGAGGCCAGGGAGGACCTCCCGGTTGGGCTGTGGCCAGCGTGGAAGGAGGAAAAGGCTTCTGGGCCGGGAGACCTAAGGAATCTCTGGCTTTTCCTGGCCTGGCCTGCTGCCCGCAGGCAGGTGGGAGCTGCTGAGCTCGGCCGTGCTCCCCGTGCCCCGTGTGCCACGGCAGTGCCACAGTCCCTGTACTGCAACAGGGAGCTGCGGCAGAGCGGGCAGTGGGCACAGGGGCAGTGCTGGGGACACGAGCAGAGGGGCACAGGGCAGTCCTGTCCCTGGGTGTGCAAGCAGGGTCTGTCCCGGCAGGGCAAGGATGGGGTCTGCCAGGTCCCAGCTCACTGCACAGGGATGCCAGGGGCACCGGGAGAGGGGCGGAGCAGTCGAAGGAGCCCTGCGGTCTTTGGGAACCTCTGGATCTCTGGATGCCCCCGGGGGGAACAGGGAGAGCTCACTGCCCGCCTAGCGCTGGCAAGGGATGTTTGCACCATCAGCTCCTCCAGCCCCACCCGCTGGGCACCACCAGCACCCCTCCGTGCCCATGTTCATGGTGGGCTGATGCATGTGTGAGACCCCCAGAGCTGCACCCCAACAGCCGCCAGGGTCCCCCCCAAAAGATCCTTGTGCCCTCCCGAGGTGGAGGATGAGCTTTGTCCCATCCCCAGGGAGCATCAGGCCTTCGCTCTCGCTCCGGCATTTCCGCCGGCAGTGGCAGGAATGCGGTGGCCGCGGGAACAATGCCGGCACCTTGCGCTGGTCCCCTCCGTGACAGCACGGGAGCAGCTGCCCAGGCACAGCCCAGCTCCCAAGGAGCCGGCAGGAAGCAGATGGAGATGACACCGGCCGCCGTTTCCTGAGGCAGGACGCGCGGGCTTTCTCCACCACCGCTCCCCTTGCTGGCCCAGCAGGGCCTTGGGGACCACAGGCATCACTGCTCAGGGCTGCCAAAGCCGTGTGCCACACAGGGCAGCAGCACCCTGCTGCACTCACTGCCCTGGCCGGCCCCACTGCCATCTTCCATCCCGGTGTGGCACATGCCACCCCCGCTGCCGGACGGGCCACTGGCGCTGGGCTGCACGGTGTCAGCACATCAGGCGTGCACCCAGGAGCTCAACCAGCAGGAACCCGCGGCATGGGACCCTCTGCCACTGTCCCCAGCATGCTGCTGGAGTGGCTGGGGGAGAGCCCAGCCCTCGGCTGCCCCCGGAGCAGGCCTGGAGCTCTGGACAGGGCTCTGTGGTGGTGCAGAGCTGCGTTGGGGGGGGGGCAGGCGTGCCCAGCGCAGCCCCCAGGCCTTGCACAACGGAGGTTTATTTGGAACGAACAGTTTCCCAATAAATTATGTAATTTAAAAATTTTAAGGAAAAGAAAAAGGCAGAAGGGAGGGGAGCCCGCGGCAGCTCAGCCTGTGCACAGGGACCACAGAGCCACACCACACTCTGGGCTAAGCCCAGGCACCGGCAGGGGCTCTGTGACCGCAGCCCCCTCCCCTTGGCTTTGGCCTCCCGCCCCTGAGGGCACGTGGCCCCACAGGCCTCTTAGTGTTTCAGTGGGACAGGCCACTCTTGCGCCCTCAGTCACCAGCCCCAGGGCTGTTCCCTCAGCCAGCTGTATGTGACTCTTGCACTGCAGCCCCCCAGCACAGCCCCCCAGCTGCTCTTCTGGCCCCCGAGGAGCATTTCTGGCTCCTTTCACCCCCCCAACCCTGCACCCTCTGCTAGCGCCCTGGGGAGGAGAGAATGGACTCCATCCAGTGGCACCTGGTCACCCAGCCTGTCCTACCCCCACACTGTAGGCTGGGCTGGAGGGACAGCAGTCCCATCCTGCTCAAGACACACAGGAAAGCCCAGGAGGAGCAGAGGGCAGCTCGTGGCTCCGCCTGACCCTGGCCTCTGTGAGCCACCCACCATGCTGTGTCCCCAGGGGAAGCTGGGGCAGGGAAGGGAAAGGAGAGTGAGGGCAGAATGGGGAGTGCAGGGATAGACCCGTGTGCCAGGGCCCTGTGTCCTTGGGAGGGAGGGGAGAGGGGAAAGGGCCTGCTGAAGGGGAGAGGCCGAACGTCCAAATGTCCTGGGTCAGCACAGTCCATAGCACAGTGATGGCATCAGGGCTGGCAGGGCTGTGTGGCAGAGGGTGGCACATGTCCCACACCAGTCTGTGGTGGTGTACACACCAGCACACGCACCTGGCACCGGAGGGACGCCGTGTGCCACGGCCTCCGAGAGCACCAGCCATCCCCACCCTTCTCCACAGCAGCTCTTGGGAGATGGGGGTGACACGGAGAGAAGCGTGACCTGGGGAACTGGTGACACTGCCACGGGACGATGGGTGCTGGCACAGTGCTCGGCTATCGACAGATCCACCTGGCTCCCGCACAGAAGCCGGAGGCTCCAGTGGTGGATGGCAGTGCAATGAGCGTGCAGGTCCTCTGCAGCGTGGGGTATGGCGTGGCAGGGAGGGGGAACGTGTCCCTTCCGACTGTAAACACGGCACTTGGAGAGCTTCGAGCCTTTACCCCTCGGAGCTGTGAGAGGCCCGGCTGGAGCGCGGGCCCCGGCTTTGGCACGCGGCAGGAGTCATTCTTCGTCCCCGGTGAGCAGGAAGCTGTAGAGGAAGTTGATGGCACGCTGGCGGTCCTGCTGGGTCTGCCTGGCCATCAGGTTGGGCGGAGGGCGCAGGAGGAGGCTGGAGAACAGGGCGGCTGTGGAGGCAGGTAAAATCCGTCACTGGTGAGGAACGAAGACCTTGGGAGGTGCAGGAAGAGGCTGGGATGGAGCGGGGGCTGCAGAGGAACACCACTCACCGATCATGGTGGCATTGACGTTGTTGTCGTCCGAGTACCTGAGCAGCTCCCGGAGGAAGGACATTAGGTACCGAAACACGTTGCGGTGGCAGCTTGGCAGCTGAAGGATCACCTGCAGGGAAATGGTGTCAGGAAGCTCTCCCAGCTCCCACCACTGCAGCCTGGGCACGTGCGGCACTCTGGGCTCCAGAGCAACTTATCCACAGCTGCAGCCCAGTGCTGATGGCACCTGTGGGCTGTGGCTCCTGGTGACACTGCTTCAAGGAAAGCTGCGTCACCAGGAAAAAGCCCCCACTGCCCTGGGGTTGCTTCCTGCTTATTTCCAGTTGGATCCCAGCTCTCACTGCCCCAAAACTTCCCCCTCTGCTTAGGGACATGCCTGGCCTGGCCTGCTGCCCCACCAGCTGTTAAGAGCCATGCACAGTCCTCCATGGAAGGACAGGAATTGTAGCTCTGAGCAGGTGCTCAAGCCCTCAGGACCAGGGAAGGCTTGGCCCCTCCCTCAGGCTGCTGTTCCCCATGTGCTTGGGGTGAGACAGGGCTCACTTGGGGTCTCTTTGGAAGAGCTGCCTACTCTCCCAGAGCCACTGCCAACCCCTGGGTAGGGAGCAGGAGCCAGGCAGGCCCAGCGCCATGGCACAGCCCACAGCAGCAGCCCCACACATCAGCACAGCCCCGCACCTGTCGGCACAGCCGGCTGCTGTGGGACACATCCAGGCACCGCTGGTACAGCTCGTAGCAGATCACAGGCTCTGGCAGAGCCTCCAGGAAGATGAGGAGAGCTTCAGCCACAGAGTGATTACTGCCCGCTGGACCGCTGGGAATCAAGGGTCATGCTGAGCAGAGAGATCCCCTCCCTCCCCAGATACTCATCTCCTTGGAGGTCATGCAAGTTCCCTGCCTGTCTAACCTCTCCTCCTCCTCCTCCTCTTTCTCTTCCTCCTCCTCCTCCACTGTCTCCCATCCATGAAAAACACTGCTCCATCCACCCTGAGCTGCGTTTCCCACCCTCTGGCTGCACAGGAGCCCCCTGCCCCAGTAGCCTCTTCTCCAGACCATGCTCCTCAGTATCCCAGCTCCTGTGCTTGGCACAGCCCTGCAGAATCTTCCTGAGCCCCCGGCTGCTTTGGCCAGCACAGATTCAGCTTTCAGAGAGGTTGTGAGGGGACCAAGGGGAGACCACCCCTGCCAGGAACCCTGCCAGGCAAAGGTGACAGACAAGCTCTCCCCAGAGCCAACTCTCCCGGCAGAGCTGAGATCCATCACAGAAGGATACGGATTGTCTCAGGAATGCTGGTGTCCAAGCACTCAATGATCTGCTCCAACTCCTCCTGCATGCCTGGAGTCTGGAACAGGTCCTCCTGTCAAAAACAGCACAGGGATGGACAAAGTCACCTCCCCCACAAAAGCTGAGGCATATGGTGACTGGGAGGTGAACCCTGGGACACCCAGCCAGTGCCTTGAGCACTGGGAAAAACCTTGTCCTGTAAACACCAAACTGGGGCTGATCTCCAGGTGCTTGTGAGGAACCAGGTCACCAGGAGAGCAGAGGCCCTCTCCCTCTCCCTCCCTCTCACCTGGTGGAGGGCATGCTTGAACAGGTGGTCCACCAAGAGCCAGATCTCCTTTGGCACCTGCAGTGGCACCTCAGTTGCCTCCTCGCTGTCCAGGGAGCCTATCTGCAGGATGGATTTCTCCTGGGGAGAAAGAGCACACAAAGGCTCAGGGAAACCTCAGTCCCTGCTGTCTCAGGCCCTTAGTCCCTGGTAGGGAAAGCCGGGAGAGGGGAAGCAGCAGGACCCTGGGATGCTCCAGCCCTGACTCACTCTCACAGCACCAGCCATTGCTCCACAGGCCCCAGCTCCTCTCCCTCCTGCTGCCCCATGGAACAACCTGCCCGGTCTCTTCAACAGCCCCAGCCCCCTCAGCCCCCCAGGAGGGGGCTCTGGCTGCCCACGGTGCCCCAGCCCCATCCCAGCTCCCACCCCGCAGACAACAGAGGCCGGGACCCAGCAAGTCCTTGTGCTGTGGGAGCTGCTGGGGAGCCCGGCCCCGGCCCCACTCATCCCACATCTCCCCTGACTCCAGGTGTGCTCCAGCCACGGCTGCTCTCAGGGCTCTGGAACCGTCCTGATTCCTGAAGCTTGTTCCCTCATTTTCCCAAGGAGAGGTCTCACTGAGTGCACACCACCACGGTCATAGCTCCTGCTTACTCATGTGGAGCAGCTGATGAGCTCCACGGCTCAGACGTCTCCATCACACCAAGCTTTAACTGGATCCACGTTCTGGGCTTGATTTTACTCTCACTTCAAGATCACTCACATTCCTGTGACCTCCAAGGAGGAAGCCATGCCCAGCACTCCCAAAGCACCCAGGAACCAGCACAAGCAGGAACACAACCCCGCCACCAGCAGAGGAGTCCACAAGCCACACAGAAAGCACCTCACTCCAGCTGAGGCGACAGCTGCCATGGCTGTCCCTGCAGCACGCACAGCCGCTGACAGCAGCCGGAGGCGGCTGCCCCGCTATGCCCCCAGACCCCCTGGGTTGCCACGAGCCCCAGTGGCACGGGCAGTTGCCCCACTTGCCACATGGCACAGCACAGCTCTGCCCTGCACAGCAGCAGGTCTGACCCCACTGGCAGATGAGGAGTCATGGCTGCATGGCTGCCTCGCTCAGCCACATGCACTGGAAGGTCGGGAGCAGCATGTCAGGCAAGAGGCATGTCAGGCATTAGAGAATTCCTCTAAGAGGGAAAGGGGGAAAGCTGCAGAGCCTCTCCCAGGGCTGTGGACACTCTTCCAAGGCTGAGGCTCTTCTACAGAAACCCTCTGCGCCAGGGCATCACTGGAGCCAAGCACTGGAGCAGCCCTCGGCATGACTGGGAGAGCTGTGGAGACCTCCATGCAGGAGATCCCAGGTTCCCAGGGAAGAGAAGGAGAAGGCTCGAGGTGCCTCGGGGCAGAGGAGGAGGAAGAGAGGAGCAGGAGCAGGAGGCGGGTGCGCGTTGGCCGGGCCCCGAGCGCCCTCTCCTGCCGCGTGTGAGGAAGGGAGGCACGGCCGCGTCCCTCCCACGGAAGATGCTCCCAGGAGGAGGGCACCAAATCCCTCCCTTCTCCTCTGCCAGGAGGGAGTCTGTGAGCTTCATGCGGTTAAACACCCGAGCTCGAGCCCCTCTTAGAGAGGGACCATTCCTTCCCTCTCCTGTTTTACTCTGCCACTGCACTGACAGCGCAGAGAGGAACAACTCCCTCACACCGGGAGCCTGCACAGAACCAGCTCAAACAAGTTACAAATGTCAGAGCCAGCGCAGGGAGAGCAGGAACAGCCCCAGCATCTCCCACTTGCTCTCCCAAGGACATGTTTTCCTTTCTTGGCTCCAGCACCGAGCACGGGTGCCAAGAGAAGCAGCGATCCCGCTCGGGCATTGTGGCCATCAGAGCCAGAAGCCCCGGCTCCAGTGCTTGAGGAGGCACAGAAACATCCACCTCCTGCACAAGGCCCTCCCTCGGCCTCCACAGGGACACAGCAAGGTGGAAGGAACAAAACACCTGAGTTTCCTACTCCAGTCCTCTTCTCACAGGTCTGAGGGGATGCTGTGGTGAACATCACCTTATGGTCAGAGCTATGTCAAAGGCTGCCAATCTTTTCTGGGAATATCCAGCACTGCTGTCAGGATCAGGAGTAATTTTTTTCATCCAAAGCAAATTTGGTGACCTTTAACATCTCAGTTGGGCTTGGCTCCGGGGTCACTGTGTGCTTCTCTGTGCTCTCATCCAGCCCACAGCTGTGCTAAGCTTTGCTGGCAGTGTCCCCTCTGTGCTCCCCTCCCCTTCCCTCTGCCACAGAAAACAGGGGAAAAGCTCTCATTCTTTACAAACACACCACTGAGAAGCAGACTGCCACACAGCAATTGCTTGTGTTACCTTTTCTAAGAAGCTGTCTTCTTCCTGAGAGCAGCAGGAAAGAGAGGAGAGGAAAAAGTGTGGTTAAGAGGGAGAAAGCACTCTTGGATTAACTCTTGTGATTAAGCAGAAGCCTAATTTGCATTACAAGAACCCTCTGAACACCAGGTCCTTCACACATTTTGCTGACGTGGCCAAAGTTAAACCTGTGGCGAGATTTGCCTGCCAATTACCAACAATCCTTCTCACATGATGCACAACCTCGTCAGGATTTCTGGAAACCCCTCCAAGGGGCTTGGACAGCACTGTTCACTGGCCAACAGCTGGGCCACGGGCAGGTGAGACATGTCCACCAGGAAGAAGTTCCCTGGTCAGAATCACTGTCCCTGTGTTATTTCAGCCATCTTCCCTCGTGACCAGGCCGGAGATAAAATGTTCCCTGGGCTAAATCTGTGTTTCTGAGCGTGTGGCAGCTGTGGAGCTCACAGGGCCCCTAAGCAGCTTTGGGTATGGTCGGGAAAATGAGGGTTTGTGCTCAAACCCGGCTGCTGCTGCTGCAGCCTAAGAGCATTAGCACAGCACAGAGAGGAGCGTGCCAAGCCCTCCGGCAGCACAGCCAAGCCCTCAGCATCCCCAAGCAGCCATCCCTGTACAGCCAGGGCCGGCTGGACATGGCTCATGGAGTCTGCAGGAGGGAACGGAAGCAGGCTGTCCATGCTGAGCCTTGGCAGATCAACCTCTCAGGGTGGGAACAGCCCCCGCGCATTCCAGGCTGAGCTGGGAGCAGCTGCAGCTCCCATGGCACAGGGACACCAGGAGGGAGTAGCATCTCAGGGTGCCCTGTGGCCTCTGCAGTGCCTGCTTGCTTTGGGGGCTCCCTGCATTCTAACAGAGCCACAACAGACCGGCCTCTTCCCGGGAACAGCTTGCTCCGGACAGGAGCTGGCACAGGTGTCTCTCCTGAGGCACAGGGGGAGGGACACGGTCACAGGTTTGGGAGGGCAGACAGCCACCTGCACGTTTTGTAACGGGTGAGTCATCTCCAGCCTCACCCCCCAACCTGAGCCTGGCTGCTCACCTCTCCACAGAATCACAGAGCAGTTTGGATTGGGAGGGACCTTAAAACTCATCTCATTCCACCCCCTGTCATGGGCAGGAACATCTTCCACTGTCCCGGGTTACTCCAAGCCCCTTCCAGCCTGGCCTTGGACACTTCCAGGGATGGGGTAGCTCTGGGCAACCTGTGCCAGGGCCTCTCCCAAATCCCAAAGGAGAGGTGCTCAAGTGACAGCAGTGGTGTCAGAACCAGGAGAGCCATTCCCAGACAACTCCCACCTCCACTGTGCTACCCCGCACCCACCTACCTCAGCCCCTTAGTGACTGGATCTCCAGACCTCTCTCCACTGAAAACCACAGATAAACTCTAGCCAGGCTGAGGAAAATGTGGGATGCAGCGAAGGCTGAGCCCTAACACCATGCAAGTGCAGGAGGTTCTTAAGGCACAGACACTGCCAGCCTCACACAGCCTGAGCAGCACCAAAATCCAGGGAACTGCACCCAAATGCTCCAGGTTGCAGGGCAGGCAGCACCTGCACCACTGACCCAGGCAGTAAATCCTCAGCTTGGCCTGGCTCCAAGGATTTCTCAGCTCACAGGTAAAATCAGAACCAAAAAACATAAAATATCCCCTGTGTCCATAAGGAGAGCTGTGTCCTGCTGCAGACACTGGGTCAGGTGCTTTTTGCCGACTGTTTTGCTCCCTATATTTCTAGATGTTTCACTGAATAACAGGAGAAGGAAATCTATAGGTAAAGGAAGGAAAAGAAGCCTCAAAGTACTGTTACAAATCTAACAGTGTGTCTGTGAGGGCAGAGCCAAGAGCCTGGGTCCAAGTTCCTCTATATCAAGCAAGAAGTTGGTGCCGAGTCGGAAAAAGCAGGTGGAAAAGCAACCAAGCCAGTGAAATGTTCCAGACCCACTTCTAGAACAAGACGGACTTTCAACCAAATCCTGAGAAATGTGAGGAGCCTGAAGCCTGGATCAGCTGCTTGACCAGAGGAGGCAAACGCTGTATCTTGCCACCTGGATCTTGCCTAGCCTGATTGTGTGTTACAAAGTCAAAATTCTGGTATAAAACTGACTTTCCTGTATATTGGACTTGTGAGAAAAGTAGATTCCTACAATAAAAGGTGGGAACTGGAAGAGGCAAGGAGAGGC
Source organism: Eulacestoma nigropectus (assembly GCA_013397775.1). Classification (NCBI taxonomy): domain Eukaryota; kingdom Metazoa; phylum Chordata; class Aves; order Passeriformes; genus Eulacestoma; species Eulacestoma nigropectus. The sequence goes on from VZTE01004714.1 coordinate 57,142, forward strand.
ACTGGACAGTTGCTGAAGGGAAGAGAAAATGTGGAAGCAATGGGAATGGAAGCTGGCAAATCTACAGAGGTGGAAAAGCAGCAGCTTACTGGACAAAAAACCCCTCATGTAAGGGTAGGACTGAGATAGGAGAGGAGAGGAAAGGTATCACATGGCAGGGAGACTCAAACAATGGGGCTGAGCTTTCAGGTGGACAGAAAGAAACGACTCTCCTGGCTGAATATGAATGGAGACATGAACTGGCACTCAGGAGCTGCTGCACCTCACTGGAACACGACCAGGTAAGGCAGTAAGCAGAGATGAATGAAACCAGCCTGGAAATCAGATTTACATCCCCAAAATGGGACTTAACCCCAGAAACAGCTATGAGAGTACCCAAAGGACAAGAGGTGACTAGGGCACAACTGCACCCTCTCTCACACACACGGTGAGCTTTGGAAGGAGGAATATTGGTGCTGGGGGGAGGAACAGTTCGCTGCCCCACAGAGAGACCTCTCACTGATGAGTTATCTCTCACCCGAGGCATTATCTCTCACTGTGGTTTGTGTGGGAGGAAATGGCCAGAGAGGCCGTGACACTGCTCATCTGCTGAGCTGTGTCCTTCAGCACCCACACCCACACCAGACTTTGCTTCAGTCCTCCTGCTTCTGCTTGCTCCTTCCCCCGAGCAGTGGGAATGCATCCAGAAGGAAAAGGCTCCCGGGGCACTCATCACGGCAGAAGCAGCCCTGGTACCATGGAGGAGAGGACCTCAATCACATCTCTTATGACACAGTAGTGCCACTCAGCTGAGCCTGCCAGCACCAGTAACACCAACACGAGATGCTGGGATCACTTTTTTGTCCCATCAAACAATATTTGATGAGCCTACTCAGAAAAAAGGGATAAAGTACAGGCTGTCAAAAGCCATTGGCTGTGGTAGATGGGAAGAATAAAAGAGCACCTCAAGCTCTGTGAAGTCACTCGGCTCAGAGCCAGCACAGCCAACCCGAGCTGCAGGCACTACTCCTGCTTTTGAGAGCAATCAGAAGGGAATCAGCCCTCTCTGGGTCAAAAGAGCTGCTTCAGAACTCACCAGGTCTATGAGTTTGGTGACTGGAACTTCTCGGATCGGTCGCTTCATCCGGCACAAGGCCTCGAGCGAGGTGCCAAAGCAGCTGGGCAGGTAGGTCCCACTGATGGTCAGGAAATAGTCCTTCCCTCGGTCCAAGTGCAGGACAAGAATATCCTCGATTTTATCCTCGCCAGAGTTCAGGAGGGTGACTGAGTCCTTGCTGACGTACACGTCCAGCGAGATTTCCGTGCGCTCATCTGCAACACACCGGAGCTCTCAAGAACACATGGACATTCTCTGAAGGGCATGACAAGGACAAACAGAGTGGCAGGGACAAAGGCCACGACAGAAAAGACACACACACAAGACTGATGGCAAGAAAGGTGGGACACAGGAAAGACAGGAAGGACTGAATGGAGATGGGATGGGGGGTCTACAGCAGTACACTCACCTGGCTCCAGGTAACCTTCACAAGGCTCGGCCCGAAGCCATGGCTTGCAGTAGTGGCTGTCATTGAGCTTTGGGATGAAGGAGAAGTGACAAGTGACCTGCCCGTTATTGGTGATCTGGAACTTCTGTTTCTGCAGCTGACGGAACTTCACGTTCTCAAACTCGAACTGCAGAGCAAAGAGAAATCAAGTGATATTAGTGGCCAGGATATGGCACATGGCCAGCCCCCCACAGACTCTGCAGTGGCCCCCCCATGGCTGAGAGGAGCCCACTCAATGCAGAATCCTCACAGAAGTCCTGCCAAGGAGCCAAGACAACACATCCTCTCTGACCCAATTCTGGATCATAAGATAAAGGATCGAGTTCAATTTCCTATAACCCAGTTTGTTGAACCAAAGTCTTTGAAAGTAGTTCTGGCACTTTGAAGGCTGCTGTGTTTGGGCAGTGACAGTGACTCCAGTTTCATCCTCACCTCTCTCCTGCTCAGCTCCAGTGAAGGAAGAAAGTCATTCTCCATCCTGTCCATTATACGAACAATGTCTTCAAACAGCTTCCGATACTTCTGCTCATCCACAACCTTCACCTGTGGGAGACAAAAAACACTCAGCAAAGTTTCTGACTGGCTTTCACAGGAACTCTCTTGACCATGAGCAAACTGCAGAAGTGAATTGTTTCTCTAAGCACTTGCTTGTGCAGATGAAAGGCTGAGAGAGTTCACACGTGGGTGCAGTCCAAGCTCCATCTGCAGCTTTACACAGATTTCACCCCTGCAGGTATTACCAGGGGCTGTCTGGCCACTGGTCACACGCCTGGGAGATCGCTGGAGGTGACCTCTGTGGGACAGCATGGGCATGCTGCAGCATTCCTCATGATTCTCCACAGGGAAAGGAGAAAGGCTTTTCTTTAAATAGATCCAGCCTATTCCACTCAGCCCAGGTGAGGCACACATGGAGTGCTGTGTCCAGATCTGGGCTCCCCAATACAGGAGAGACATGGAGCTCCTGGAGCAGAGCCAGCAAAAACTACAGAGATGCTGAAGGGCCTGGACCATCTCCCTTACAGGGAAAGGCTGAGGGAGCTGGGGCTGTTCACCCTCAAGAGGAGAAATAGCTGAGAGGGGCCCTCAGCCCTGTCTGTCCCTGTCTGGAGGGAGGGCTCAGAGCAGGGCCCAGGCTCTGCTCTGTGGGGCCCAGCAATGGCACAAGAGGAATGGGCAGGAAGTGATCCCAAGAAGTTCCACCTGAACATGAGGAAGAACTTCTTCACTGTCCAGAACTGCCTGGACACAATCCTGTGCCATGTGCTCTGGGATGGCCCTGCTGGAGCAGGGAGGTGGGACGAGACAACCCACTGTGGTCCCTTCCAACCTGACCCATTTTGTGAGACCTGGGCCACACAGGGAGCAGGAGGCAGCAAAAATGGACATGGAGTGTCCCCATTTGCTGCACCAGAAACCCCAAATTTGCTGCCACTCTCCACTGAAGACATTCAGGTGTGAACCAGATGACACATCTGACGCAGAACAGGTACAGCCAGGCCCAGGCTGCTGCTGTGTCTCCATGTGGAGGAGGGAACAGCAGGACTTGCCCATGCCAGTGCTGCCAGACGCAGCACCCCCACAGCAGGCACGCCCCAGCTGGGTTCATCTGTTCTCTTGCACCAGCCTTAGCAGAGGTGCCCCGACTCCATCACTGCCTCCCAAAGCAATGCCTGGAATGCCTGGCAGTGCTGGGATGCTGCCCCAAGGTGCACACAAACCTACCCCGATGCGGAAAAGGGCGCTGACGGGCTTGTGGTCGCTGGTCTTGAGGTCCATGTGACTGCAGTACCGGAGCTGATTGATGTTCCCTCCTCTCCACAGGATCCGATCACACCACGCTGGCACACGACACTTCCCACTACAAAGAAAAACAGGTTACCAGGGGAATCCAACAATCCCATCAAGCCATCCAAGCTGTTCCTCTTCCCAACAAGGCAGTTCCCTCCACCCACATCATCACAGCAGTGATGGGATGAACTCCTATCACTTACCCCAACTTGAATTCTGTTATTTCTTCTGCTCTCTTCCCCCTCCCCAAAGATAAAATTCCCATCCTTTCCAGCACCAGGAAACAAAATAGCTCTCAGTCAAGCCCATTTCCACAGCATGAACCCATGTGTGCTGTGACCTAAGCTGCATGAATTTCTTTTGCTGCCACACCTTTCTGCCCACAACCCAACCCATAGCTTATTGTTTCCACTACGGAAAGTCTACTCAGTGATTACTGTTATGTTATGAAGCCTGAGTCCTGGGTTATCCTTCTTCAGATTAACTCCTGTGCTGATTCATAAACACAGCAGAGTCAAACTCAATCACCACATGGTTTGAAAGTCCTTCTTAGGAGTTTCTCCCTTTGGAGCAGCCCCTGCAGCAGAGGCAGCCATGCCTGTGAGAGGCACCAAGCAGGAACCACAGCAGCTATCGCAGTGCAGCCACCCTGTGGGTGTGCAAGTCAGGGGACAGGGTGACTCAGAGAGCCTGCTTCCTTAGCTCCTCAATTCCTTTTTTATACTCTTTGCCTGTCCCTGGCAATAGAAAAAGCCCCCAGTGCAGGGTCATCTGAGCTCACACTTCACCTGCCTTCATCCAGCGGGATCAGCAGCAGCAGACGTTTAAGGGATGTGCCTGGTCAACATAACAGGGGCTGCTTATTGCAGAAAGTGAGAAAGAAAGGAAGGCCAAACATAACACTGACAGGGATTCACAGCTCTAGGAAGCAGGAAATCAAGTTTTGAGAGAAAATGCGTTTTATGTCATAGGTAAATACACCAGTGGTAGCCAATGTACCTGGAGTCCCAGCGATCTGTTTTAGAGTCATATTTATACGTGGGGATGAATTTAATATCTCCCTCCATGAAATCTGCAAATGCTTTCTTCTGAGTGCGCTGAATATTCAGCTAAAGCAGAAAAAGAAAGCTTTAAAAAGAAAAAAGCCAAACCAAACCCAAGAAACCCTCCCCTGCCACAGCAGTGTCAGAGAGCACAGGCAGAGCAACCACAGCCTGTGGGATTCACAGACACCCCAAAACTGCCTCTCAGACCTCACACCTTTAAGAGAGGTAAAAATTCAACCCGTAAGTGGACTGTTTTCCGAACAGACCGAGTACAAATGGGCACGGTACTGCTCACCAGGCCATGCAAGCAGCATCAAACAAGAGTTAAGGGAAATATTAATTACTAAATGCCTTCATCAGTTTTCAGGCTTAAGATTGCCATCATTAATCTTTCCCCACCAATCATTTTAGCAAGAGCCTCCAGGATTGCACTCGCCTGACAACCTGACACCACCCTCCTTTGCTCCTTTCCTCTTCTGAAAAATCTCCTAGATGTTTTCCTCACTAAGACCTGGGCTACAGCTGCTTCCTGCACGAAGCTCTGCAGTACAGCAAAATTGAGCTACAGAGGACAATCAACCAAATTTCCTGTTAAACTGTGTCAGAGGTGATATTGCAGCACTGTTGTTCATGTTTCCCAGGTGCAACCCTTCACCTGAAAGGCACCTGCTGCCAGTTTCCGTGTGCTGCAGGGATGTGCCGACCAGGGAAGGGGACAGCACAGAATTCAGGTCAAACTGGCTGAGCAGATTTGGGCTCCAAATCAATACCTCTTCCACAACACTGATCGCAGCAGCTTTTGTTGCTGTTACAAATGCCTGTGTTCGGCTTGTAGCTTGTACTTAAGAGAGAATTCCTGCACTGAGACACAGACACACTTACACAGTGACTGCCTGAGTCACCCAGTTACCCCAGCATGGATGATCTGGTTTTGTTTAGGGGGTTCTTGCAACCAGCACACCCAGAGCTCTGTCAGGGTCCAGCGTCTATGTCTGTGTCCAGACCCTTACTGCAGTGTGTCATGGAATTTTCTAGGTTAGAAAAGCCCTCCAAAACCATCGAGTCCACCTGCTCCTTCAGCACTGTCAAGGCCACAACTAACCTATGTCCCCAAGTGCCACATCTACGTGTCTGTTAAATCCCTCCAGGAATGGGGACATCACTGCCCTGGGCAGTCTGTGCCATGGCTGGACAGCACTTTCCATAAAAAAATTGTCCCTAATATCCAACCTGAACCTTTCCCAGCACAACGTGAGGCCATTTCCTCTTGTCCTGCCACTTGTTACCTGGGAGAAGAGACCAACCCCCACCTGGCTGCCCCCTCCTCTCAGGGAGTTGTAGAGAGTGAGAACATCCCTCTGAGCCTTCTTTTCTCCAGGCTGAGTCCCATAGCTGCTCCTCATCAGGTCTGTGCTCCAGCCCCTTCCCCAGCTCCATGTCTGCCAGCTCCTCCCAAGCAGGCCAAGATGACCTCCCAGCGATGGGGCGAACGTGAGCTGGTTCACTGACCTGGTCATACGTCAGCAGCTTCTGCAGCTCGTTCTTGCTGATGAGATTCTTCACTTCACTGGCATCTGGCAGACACAGCCGGTAGTTCAGGTCTCCCAGCCAGATAACAACACTGCAAACAAAGATACACACAGAGTCAGAATGGTCTGGTTTGGAAACGAGCTTAAAGCTCATCTTGTTCCAGCCCCTTGCCATGGGCAGTGATAACTTCCACTATCCCACTATCACTTGGTTGCTCCAAGCCCTGTCCAACCTGGCCTTGAACAATTCCAGGGATGGGGCAGCCACAGCTTCTCTGTGCCAGGGCCTCCCCACTCTCACAGGGAAGAATTCTGGGAGCAGATGAGCAGGTAACAGCTCCCTTTTATAAACCACATTAAGGCTGAGACATGTGGAAGACAAAAAGGAGACATTAAAGATTGAGTGCAACAGCAGAAATTTCTAGTGACAGCAGATCCTACAGGGCTAAGTCCATCTCCTTTGGAATTCCCCAAAGACTGAAGACTTGGTTGAGTAGGAGATCACGCGTTTGTCTCAGCCTGAAAAAAGCCAGAGAACAGCACTGACTCTCTAATGAAGCAAAACCAGTGTTCACACAAAACCCAGCTGGTATTGAGGCTCTTCTTATGTTAAGAAGAGGGCAATGGTGGAGCTCATTAAGCAGAGCCAGCCTGTCAGCCAGCAGGATAGGTGAGGCATCTGTATCTGCAGGGTTATCCCTCATGTGACACCCTGTTTTTACCTGTTGGTTTTTCACTGCCTTTCCTTCAACCAGAGCAGGCCACTGTTGCACCACCTGCTGAGCCAAGACCGCCTGACGCAGAATTAGCAGGAACAGAATTAGGTTCCTGGAGTTTACAACCTTCTGGGCATTGTTTCCCATCTCAGCCATCAGCCACACCTCACCAGCACTTGCTCCCACCCTGCTCCTCTCCAGGGTTCCAAACAGGCCTACAGCCTTCTTATCAGCAGCTAAAGAAACACTCATGGGACTCACTCTTTTCTCCATGAAGGTTTCATTTGAAGATTAAAATTTAAACCCTTCGCTAGTACCAAAGCTCTTCCTGTTTATAGTCAAACCTCAACGTTTCCATTAGTGGATTATCAAGGATAATCTAATATTTGAAGTTTTTTTCTGTACTAATCCACTCTACATTTTTGGTTTTTAAATGGTTTAAGTATCAATTACAGAAGTACCAACCATTTGTATTCTGCTTAGGCCTGCTGAAAAGGAAGTTATACACGAATGCAAGGAGAGGGATGTTGGGGACAGGGTGCACAAGGCACCGCAGCAAGGAGGTGCCCAGTTTGTCCGCAGGAACTGCAGCACACCGCAGCCCTTGGGACTTCAAATTATTTCATCAAGCCAGAAAACTTATCTGCATGAAACCTCCTGTTGCTGTAATTCTGACTTGACTTGGGTTACTCGACACCACTTCACAAGGGTACAACTCACTCGTGCTTCATGATGTTGAGCTCAGCCAGGCTGTCATTGGGGATCATGAAGCTCATCCGGGCACAGATGTCCTTGTAGTCCTGGTTTCGGCGCTCAAAGTCCTCCACGTGGGCAGCCAGGTGGGAGTTGACCACACAGAAGGTGGTGTTGTAGAACATGAACCTGATGGCCACACCACCCTTGTTGCCCTGGGGACAGGAGGGAGCAGTGGGGTTGGAGCGGGTGGTAGGTGAGGCACGGGGAGGGGACTGGGATGGCACAGGTGAACCAAACCAGACTGTGCCACTTCTTGCATGGATACAGGGAAGCAACAAGCTGGCCTCGGTGACTCACCATCTTCCCCATGACTCCTGTGCCCACAGACTCTGTCACAATCTCTCTGATATTGCTCAGATGATCCTTCTTAGCAAATATGACCAACATCATCCCAACCAAGCGGACCATTTGCACCTGCAAAAATAAACGGGATCCTGAGTTTCCAGAGAGGCATTTTTGATCTGCTCTGCCTGATGCTCTGCTGCCCTGGCTCTCCCTGTTCCTCATGTTCTGTACTCAATCCCTAACTGCAACAACAGAACCCAAAGGGTCTCCTGTCCACAGCAAGGTTCTTGGGGTCCATCTGTCAGCCCCCAGGAGCTGTCAGCAGTGCTGAGCTCACTGCATTCCCCACTCTGGTCCCTCCCTACCAACAGGGTGGGCAAAGAGAAGCTGAATAAACGTGCAGCAGGTTTGTGCCTCAGGTCTCAGCCCTTGCTGTGCTCTACCCAGCACAAGCAAAGAAGCCCCCGAGTGCTCCAGCCAGGCCCAGAGCTGGGGCTGTCCTGAGGCTGCAGGTGCAGTGGGAGTCAGAGCTCACCCTGGCTTACTCCGGACTCCAGCGCAGAGGGGAATGGACAGAGATGTTCTTATTTCCCTGAGACAGACGTGCCTGATGCACAGGGTAGCAAAAGGCATCTCTGAGCTACACACGCTGACTCATTTTCAGGAAATACTCGTTCCCTAAAGCCAAGGGCCTCTCTGGATCTGAGCAGTTACCTGCTCCTGCAGAGCTCAGCCCACAGGGGTCAACACCATGCCCATGTGCCCTGTCCCAGTGGGGATCTCAGGTCTGCTGCTGATCTTTTACGTGTGCTAAGCCAATACTGCCCAGTCTGTGACCTTCCTGCACCTCCACAACAGTGGTATCACCACTCTGAAACAGTGACAAGGCCTCACCTGCTTGAGCACAGTCTGCATGCTCACCTCTATGCACAGAAACATTCACGTGTTGGGATTAAGTCTATGGCACGAGGAAAGAAGCTGAGAGCAGGGAATCAGCTGCAAGGGCCCAGCACCCAGTCTGCTCTGCAGCAGCAGAATTTGCAAGTGACCACAAGCCTTATCTACAGCTTCAGCCACTTCCCCCTCCTGCAGCCATATCCTGTGCTCCCCCTTTTCACCAAGGTGGAGGAATTCACCCAAAACTCAAGTGAAGCAAAGGGAGGGGAAGGAGCAGGAGCCTCTCTGCAGTTCAGGCCACGACTCCTGGCTCCCCTTGACAGGTCTCAGTTCAGCAAGATCTTTTATTCCCTGTAACACCTGTCCCCAAGCTTAGCTCAGAGCAGGCAGGATGGGCTGTGACAGCAAACACATGGGCTAAGGAGGAAGGGGAAACCCATCCATGTATTCAGGACTGGTCCCTGCAGCAGAAAGGTTTGTCATAGCAGAGATAAAACCAATGTCTCGCTCTAAACCAGCCAGAACAAAGTCCTGCTGCCACAGTTGAAGCAATTCTGACCCAAGGCAGCAGCCTCTGGAAGATTTCACTTCATAAATCATCCCATTCCTTCAGGGAAAAGCTGTTCATTTAATTTACCAGCTCAGGACACACCTGGCTTCTATACTACAGGACGAGAAGGTAATACAGGTAGAGAATTTGAACCTGCTGCTTCCCTGGCACCTACCTCCTATTTGATAAAGGTATTGTGATCCCCACTGTTACAAATTTCTACTTCAAAGCAAAATATTTCCCTACAACTGTGGTGCAGAAACAGATTCTCCAGATTTAACTCGGCACATTTGACACGTGCCCAGGCATGCACATGCCCAGTATCACCCTTGGTTTCTCCAAGCCTTGGTCCTTGGACAGGCGAGGGAAGGGGAAGCCCTTTTCCTTTTTCCTTCCCATCATGGCAGCTCCATGACAAGACCCCACGCCTCTGAGCAGAACTCACTTTCTTGTATTTGGCCTTAGGGTGCAGGGCCCTCTCCACAGCAGCCAGCCACTCCTGCTCCTTCGTGGAATCAAAGTAGAAAAAAGCCTCCGTGCTGAGGTCCAGCTCCTGAAACCTGGAAACCCAAGAGCTTAGCACCTCCAGCACATCCCCCTCTTCTTACAGGAATGTGAAACCTCCAGCAACAGCCCTTGGAGGAAGAGCTCCTTATGGCCACTTGCTAAATAAAGCAGTAGAATTTCCCCACAGTGCCTCTGAGATCCTACCCCAACCCCCCCAGCAACCCTCTCCCTGAGAAACACCACTTTAGGCAGAGGACAACGAGTGAGCTCTGCGGGTGCCCCCAGGAAAATCTATTCTGTCATGCCAGCTTTGTTCAACCTGATCCTCTGCCTCATCCGATGGCTTTTTGCCCTCGGCTGGCCCCTGTGTGACACAGCTCAGCTCTGTGCAGCCTGTGAGAGCACGACAGGAACCTAAACCAAACCCAGCCCTCCTGGATCCCAGTAAGAGCAACAGGGATCCCCCCAGCTGCTCACCCGATGCAGTAGAAGTCTGGAGGCTCCATGTCACACACCAGCCATGGATTCAAGAAGCTGTCAGGAGACTGCCCATTCACATTCCATGTTCCCACAAAGAACCTACAACACAAAAGCAGCTGAGCTGTTAGAAAACACAATGAAAACCACAGCAGCACAGCAGTGTTCTGGCTGGAAGCACGCACTGTGAGCTGTCCCTGCCAGCCATGGGGGAACTGAAATTCACAGAATCACTGAGGCTGGAAAAGATCTCCAGGATCATCGAGTCCAACCTGTGCCCAATCCCCACCTTGTCCCCAGCCCAGAGCACTGAGTGCCACATCCAGGCCTTCCTTGGACACCTCCAGGGATGGGGACTCCAAATCTCCCTGGGCAGCCCCTTCCAATGCCTGACCACCCGTTCCATAAAGAAATTCCTCCTGGTGTCCAACCTGAATCTTCCCTGGTGCAGTCTGGGGCCATTTCCTCTTGTACTCTCCTTTGTTCCCTGGGAGCAGAGCCTGACCCCCCTTGCTGGCTGCACCCTCCTCTCAGGGAGTTGGGGAGAGCCAGAAGGTCCCCCCTGAGCCTCCTTTTCTCCAGGCTGAGCCTCCCCTGCTCCCTCAGCAGCTCCTCGAAAATCCTCCCAGGCGTGGCTCACTCCCAGTGACACTCCTCTCAGAGTAAGACATTCCACCAGCAAACATCTGGCTCTTGTAACACCACAAGGGGCAACACCATGACTCTGTGGTGGAATATCTGTCTTCACCCTCTCTGCCCACCTGCTCCAGCCTTACCAAGGCTCAGGAGATCTGACACACACACAAAGAAGACAAAAGGAGCAGCTGCCCCATGGACACTTGGTGACTTTTGGGCTGCACCATCCCCATCGGCCACCTGAGCTGCAACCCATCAGCAGCTGCCAGGGTCCAATCCTGGGTGAGACCCGAGCTCACAGCTCCCCGATCCCGCAGCTCTGTCCTTCCCTCCCAGCTCTCACCTGAAGTTGTGCAGGTTGATGTAGGCCTTCTCCCTCTTGGCCAGCACGTGTTTGATGAGCCCCTCTCTCTGCCCTGACTGTGTGCTGGGCAAAAACATCTTGCGCATTGTGTTGGTCACTGTGGGCTGGTCTCTGGATGTACCTTCCCTCTCTCGGTGAAATCTAGGAAGGAGGCAAGAGCAGCATTAGAACTAGTTCTGCTGTCTAGGAAGACAAGTAAAAAAGGGAACAGATCCCTCGCGTTACTTACTGCTTATTCTGAGGGACAGGAGGAGGCGGGGGCTCCCGCCGAGATCCCGTTTGGTGGTTTTGCATGTTCCTTTTCTCTTCTAGGCTCAGAGTGTTGAAGTCATCCTCAAATCCCAGAGCTCCTGTAATGAAAAATCCAAGAAAAACACCCTGAGAAACAATCTGAAACAGCTCAGATCAAGAAGGAAAAAATGTAACTCCACAGAAAGCAAAAAAACCAAATGATGGTAGGAATATATCAAGTGTGTGACCCTGGAAATGGGAGAAAGGGGCACGAACCACAAGGCAAGGCAGGAGCTTAACATGCACAAACCAAGGGTGAAAATAGCACTCAGGAAGGAATTGACAGACAAGGGAGCAGGGCCAGACCCAGCTCCCACCCTGGGCACCCCAGCATTGCACAGGCCCCGGAGCAAAGCCAACTGTACCTGAAGATAGACCTGTGAGGCTCTTCTCCACCTGATGCCAGATGGCTGAGTCCTTAGGTTCAGGAAGAGACGCTTTCTGGTGGGCTGGGAAAAAACCCATCCCTGTCAGAAACTGCTGGCAGAGGATTTCACATGCACAGGCGCAAGTCTGCTCACCTTCCTGTATGCTCTGCACTTCCGACAGGAATCCCAAGCAGCGCTCCTCGTCAGGGATCTCGAAGAGCCGCTCCGGTGTCTCGTCACCCTGTATCCGGACCTTGCAGCCTGCTTCAAACACACTCACCCAGTCAGCCCAGGCTGGCTCACAGAGAGCTTCCAGGTGTTGTTTGTGATGGAAACCTGCACTTAAGTTACTCTCCCTGCGCTTCTGAGGTCCCCCTGCCCTGCTTGGGGTATCCCCAGCACGTTCTCCTGGCTTTAGGAATTCTTCTCCCTACTGCAATCTCGCAGAGAAGAGCTCTAAGAGCAGGAAGAAAAATTGCAAACATTTCAATCATTTGCATTTCAAACCTTGTCTGTCGTGACAACCGAGTGTCTGATGAAACCAGATGACAACATCAGAGGGAAAACAACCCCTGTTTGAGCAGAGCACAAACACAGAGCCTGGGGGAAGACTGGAAGGCAAAACAAGCACTACTGGCTGTTCCCTGATAGGACCTTTAGCTACACCACCGCCCTTATAAAACTTACTGTTTGTAGCTATATCAATCAGCAGAGTTTCTTCTGCCTCTAGAAAAGAGAAAAACAGGGTCAGTAGAGCTCACACTGGATGCTGCAGTAATTGAGGACTCATGTAATTACACTGCCTGCTACCAGCCATAAAAGAGTCCTGACAGAGGAGCAAAGAGCTCTAATTTACATCCGTACGTTCCTAACGGTTCTGGCAGAGAGAACCTGGACAGGCACGTCCCAACAAGTGCCCCAGGGACATTCCCACCACACAGTTCTCATACACCTGGACGGTTCTTCCCCATCAGTGCAGCTGCTTTGGGAAAGATCAACTCGACAAGGATCTTCAGAGCTTCTCTACAGAGCAAGACCAGGGGCAGAACATCACTGAACTGCACACAGGGGAATCAGCAAATCCAGGAAAAGGTGCTTTCACTCCTGACAAAGATTTGCCCCAGGGCCACTTGCTGCTATTTAAGTCCTTCCAAGGCAAGGCCTAAAGCCTTTCCTGATCCAACATGTAGCTGTTAGGAGCTGACAGCCTGCTAGACCTTATGGAAGTTCAGATGTAAACACGCAGGAATCGGGCAACAGCTCCCAACTCTTAGCATAGCACGGAAGCCCAAGAGACAGACACCAGCAGACACCAAATTCCAGACCCTGAAACCAGGTTCTGCATGTATTGGCTCTGTGTGATGCCAAGCCCACCACGCATTGGAACCAGCCAAGTTCCTCACAACTGCATGCTGACACGGACTGACAAGTTCCCCTTGAGGAACAAGGGGATTCCATAAAATGTGAGTTGCTGTTTCACAGGGAAAGCCACTGGCTCAGGAGGCAGGTCAGGAAACACCACTAAATTTGGGGTTTGTGGACGAACAGCAGGGGATTCTCAACCTTCCCCCCAGCAGTCAGTACCTTGCACACATTTAAAGCGGCTATTGATGGGAATATAATCCGGATCAGAGTTTTCTTTCTCCTGGGAGCGAATAACGACCCTGCAGACAGAAGGAAGGCTTGTAAAGACCCGGCAGCAACGCCCTGCTCACACACACACACACGGGAGCTGTGTGTACAGAGACACAATGTTTGATTTCTATCGCTAAGCTTCTGGGGCAGGAGGCAACGAAGGCGAGACCGTGCAGGACGCGGACAGCCGGGGGGAGAAGAGCTGTTGAGCTCTCCCTGCCACGGGGCAGGTCCAACACGGGGGTCGCAGCGGCTCCGGCTGCCAGAGGAGCATCGGGGAGCCGGGAAGGCACCTCCGGAGCGCCGGTCCCGCAGCTCCCCGCCCGCAGGGAGGGCACGCAGGGCTCCCGAGAGCCACGGCGGCTGCGGCAGCTCGGCGGAGAA
>VZTE01004714.1:78639-95298 GCA_013397775.1 Eulacestoma nigropectus
CCGCGCTCCCTTCCCGCCTTTGCCGCCGCCTTTCCCTTTCGGTGCCATCTTGCCGCCGTACGGGGCCGCGCCACGCCGGGCGGAGCCGCCCCTGCCCCGAGGCCCCCGGGCTGCCCGCGCCGTGCCGGGATGGAGCCGCCGCGCGGGGCTGAGGCGGGGTGCGGGACACGGGGTGCGGGACACGGGGTGCGGGACACGGGGCTGCGGGACACGGGGCTGTGAGACACGGGGTGGGGGACACGGGGTGCGGGACACGGGGCCGTGCCCGCCCGGCGGGCGCTGGAGCCGCCCGGCACACAGGGCTGCACTCGGCATCCACGGCCGTGCCCAGCGCCCGCCCAGGGCTGTCCCCAGCACTCTGGGCTATCCCTCCCATCCAGCCCACCTGCCCCAGGATGCCAAGTCCGCTCCCAGTCCACCCCTCCCCACTTCCAGTCCTCCCTCCGGCCTGGACCCGGTGCCCAGCGCTGTGCCCAGCACGAGGGCTGACCCCAGCACCCCTCCCGGGCTGTCCCTGTCCCTCCCGTCCATCCCCAGCCCCTCACACCATCCCCGGCCCCCGCTCCGGCCTGTCCCCAGTGCCCAGCCCGGGCTGTCCCTGACCCCTCAGTGTCCCTGTGCCTCCCCCCGCGCCGCTGGGGACACACGGGTGTGGCAGACGCTGCGAAAGGCCGCAGCTGCTGGGGCCGGGCTCCCCTCGAGCCACCCGGGGTGCCAGGGCGTGCCCACCTCCCCAGCGCCGGTCCCTCGGCGGCACAAAGAAGCACAGGCACAGGCGGGCAGCAGGGAGCACTTTACCAAGCTGGCGAGATAAAAAGTACAACATTCCGTAGTTGGCACCTTGGCGGCCCCCACCCCGGGGCAGGGCTGTCCTGCCGGCCGGGCTCTTCCCGGGACCCCGCTGCCTTCCCCGCGGAACAGCCGCAGCCAGAGGGAGCAGCGAGCGAGCGGCCAGGGACGAGCACTCAGCCAGGAAGAGCCCCAGGAAGAGCACGTCCCTCCAGCCAGGGAAATTAGGATCTCCATCCCATGGCCAATCTCCATTCCGATCTCCATTCCATGGCCAATCTCTGTCCCACAGTTGACCTCTGGCCCACTTGGACATTTCCCCCCCGGCAGCATCGGCCACTCCAGCTGCCAGTGGTGCTGGGGGTGTTGCAGGGGGGTCCCTGCCCCGTGCTTGCCCCCAGCCCCCTTTGCCGGCTCTGTCCCTGGTTTCCTGAGCAGTCATGTGCAAAATGTACCCGTCCCCAGAGCTTCCCAAGCTGTGCCCTGGCCCCATCCCACACCAGCACCCTGCCACTGGCTGGGGCTGCAGGATGGGGGTGAAATGTGGACATTCATTAGAGCTTTTTTTTTGTGTGTGGTTTTTTTTTCCTGAGTTTCTCAGCCTGGCTCTTAATTACAGGCTTAAATCTGCAGCCCTGGGAGAGGAAAGGGAGAGATGGGCAAGTACCAGGAGGGAGGAGAGGGGAACCAACTGAAGCCTCAGTGGAATTAGATCCAGGGTGGGGGCAAGGATGGGGAGGTGTTTGCCCGGGCCGTGCTCCCCAGGGATGCAGAGCTCCTGGAGGGGCAGAGACCCCCCGAGCAGCCCAGGGGCAGCTGAAGCGCTGCTGTGGTGCCCTGCTGCTGCCTGGACCCACTGCACCACTCCGCACCTCCAGCACCGGAGGGCTGGAGTGTGTGGAAATACATCAAGAAATAAAGCGGAAATTTCCCTAAACACCCTGTTTCCTTGTCAGCCGCGGCCGGCCCTTCCTGTTTCTCTGGGTGCGTGGCCGTGCTCGGAGCCCATGCTTCCTCCCTGCCCTGCCCCGAGCCCTGCACCACGGCCTCTGCTACTGGCAGCTGGGGCCCCCATGCTGGAGCCAGGCCAGGAAGAGGCAGCTGGGGGTGAGGGGGACAAATCCCACCCGGGGACGTGCAAACCCTCCTCCATGGCCCCCTGCACGAGCCCTGATGGCACGTGTCCCACTCGGCCTTGCTTAGCTCCCTGGTGGCCTGTGGGCACGGGTGAGCAGGGGGGACCCCAGGAGTCACCAGGGAGGTGGCTCAGGTGATGTCCATCTGGATTCCGGCCACCATCTCGGTAGCATCCCAGGACTTCTGGTGGCCGGGGCAGCAGGAGAAGTTGTCGCAGGGTCCGTCGGGGAGATGCAGGAGGCAGAGCTGGGGACGAGCTTCCTTCCTGCTTCCTTCCCGTGGCACAGCAGCCCCATCGCCCCGGTCGGGGTGCAGGACCCCTGGCGCGGGGGCTGGCGGGGAGCAGGATGGCTGCCGGACCCCCTGTGCAGTGAGGCCAGGGGTGCTGGCAGTGGAGGCGACCCTGGGGGTTTGTTTTTGGACTGAGAGCTGAGGAGCTCCAAAATGCAGCATTTTGGGGGCTTTCAAGGGGTGGGGGTTTGGCTTGAGGTGGTGGCGCTGGCTGCGGACGCCGGGTGCCAGTTCCCCGTGTGACAGGGAGGATGCTCAGGGCAATGACAGGGAACCTCCTGTGACTCTTCAAAAGCAACCGCAGATCCAGCCGAACCCCTGGCGTCTTCCCGAAGTGCATCTGCGTGTCCAGCTGAATTAATCCAGGGGATCTCTGCATGGGAAACTCAAGGTACAATGTCAAAGGGAAGAGAATCAAACATCACCACCACTGTGCGTTAGAAAAGCTGTTTAAAGTACCACATGCCGAAGGGACCAAAGAGTCTCAAGCTGCTCCGCTGCGGGCATGGGGCGACATCAGGGGCTGTGATCCTGTTCTGCTTCCTGGGCAGGCGCCTTCAATCCCAGGAATGGGCTCAGCCAGGGCCAGTCCCAGCCGCTTCCCTCGTGGGAAGGGCCCAGAGTCATGAGGGCTTGGGCTCCAGCCACTGCCTCTCTGCCAGCAGCTCTCCGAGTAAGGAACAAAAGCAGAAGAACCCCCCAGCAGGACACAGGGGCTCTCCAGCAGCCAGGACAGCCCTTTGCAGCAGCGCTCCCTCTGCAGCCATCACCACCCCTCCGGCTGGAGGGGCCTCTGCGTGGTCAGGGCTGGCTTTTGGGGCTGTTTGCACTGTCCAGCTCAGGGGCAAACTCTGTGATGACCCTCCGGGCCAGCGGGTTCGTAGTCTTGAGCAGTTCGGCGGCAGACGGCCGAGTACCGGGGCTGGTTTTGCTGCTCTTCTTCTGGAGCAGGGCTTTAAAATCCTCATTCCTGCTGGAAGACTTCCCACTGCTGCCTGCTGCTGCCAGGGACTCACCAGTTGGGGAGCCTGAAGTCTTTACAGGTGAGTGGGAGGTGGGTCGGCTGCTGAAGTTGTCACCAGGCTCTTTCCGCCCCAAGACCTTCCTCTTCGACCTAGGCACCAAAGGGACACGGGTGGGAGCAGCTTGGGGCTGGGGTGAGGCCCCAGAGCGAGAGACACAGTAGTGCCCAGCCTGCTCTGCTGGGGCAAGGTGACAACACGAGCATGGCAGGGGTGCTCCTGGCAGGTGGGACTAATCCGGACCCTCCCTGCTGGTGGCCTTGCCTGGTTGCACTCTGCTCAAGGCAGCAGCAACCGGGCTGTCCCCAAGGACAAACACTGGCCCCAGTATGGAAAATGGAGGTGTCGTGGTGGGGGGGACACTACACCCGGCGCTGTGACAGTGGTGGGACACAGCGGGCGCAGGGGCTGTGCCCTTCAGTGCATGCACCAGCCTTACCTGTGGATCACTGTGAAGAGATCCTCCGTGGTGCGGGATGTCGTGAACACCTCATCGTCCTCCTCCACGATGGACTCGGCCGTCTTGTCGCTGGCAAAGCTCTTCTCCTCCGTGCTGGCCTCTGCTGAGCTGCCTGTGGGTAGGGAGGAGACAGCAGTGAATCCCCTGTGCAGCACGGGGAACCGCTGTCCCTGGGGTGATCCCCCCACAGGGCTGGGGAGACCCTGACCTTGCTCTGAGGCAGGCTCGCTGGCAGGCGTGGTGCCCACAGCCCTGGGGGAGGGCGGATCCTCAGCGTCAGGGTCGCAGCAGGTGGGGTCAGTGTCCAGCGTGATGATGGGGCTGGGGGTGGGTGGCAGGTCCCCCACACCAGCTCCCAGCTGTGCCGGGGCTGGGATGAGCGGCAGGTACAGCACGCTGGGCTTTTTGGGCACTGGCGGCGGCACCTTGGCCTTCCTGCGCTCCCCCTCGGCACCGCTCCGCTCCGACCGCAGCTCGTCCAGGCTGCCCTGCGAGAGCCGCCGGGGTCCCGCCGGGGTCAGGGACAAATGGGGCTCCCCCAGACCCCTCCTCAGCTCCCCTCTCCGCAGCACCAC
Organism: Eulacestoma nigropectus; assembly: GCA_013397775.1. Lineage (NCBI taxonomy): Eukaryota > Metazoa > Chordata > Aves > Passeriformes > Eulacestoma > Eulacestoma nigropectus. The sequence continues at coordinate 82,914 of VZTE01004714.1, forward strand.
GACGGCATCCTGTGCCACCCCCTTCTCCTTGGCGGCAGTGCCTAGCGGGGATTTGGGGGAGAGGGGACCCTCCTCCCGCAGAACTGGGGGCTTGGGCAGGATGCACGGGGGGCGCCTGGCCAGTGGTGGCTTCTCTGCCACGGGCGGCTTCACTTTCCTCTCTGGCCCTGGGCAGGGGACTCGTGCTGGCTCCTCCGGGTGCTCTGGGCCGTCGGTGTTGTCCTCTGGCTCTGAGCGGCTGACGGAGCGGAGGCGGATGGAGCGCAGGTCGGACTGTGTCACCACAGGCATGATGGGCGTGATGGGACTGGTCTTCTGGGCCAGCTTGGTGCCAAAGGTGGAGTCAGAGTGGTGCCGGCTGACCTTCGTCTTCCCCTTCAGGGAGATCTTCAGCCCTGAGAGGTCAAGGTGGGCGGGTGGGGTCAGTGGGAGGTCAAAGGACAGCCTGGCCTTGGGGCTCCTCTCCATGGGGGACGTGGGGGGCAGAGAGGATTTCCTCTCAGGGACCAGCGGCCTCACACGCACCTGGTGCGGGGAGTGCCCGAGGATGGTGGAGGTGGGTACAGTGGGGGTAGGGGTCTCCGACTGACTGGAGTACCCGCTGGATGGGGACATCAGCCCCGTGGGCCTGCCTGGAGAGGAGGTCTTGAGGTCTGCCTCAGTGGACAGCTGGGAGGGCGTTGTGGCCCTGGAGACTGAAGGGGACACGAGGGACTCGGAGCTGCCCCGTGTCTTGGCACACTCAACAGCCGTGGTCCCTGTGGTCGTGCTTGAGCCAGAGAGGGACTGGTAGGGATCACTGCCGGCCTTCCAGTCCGTGAGATGCCACTGGTGGGGGGCAGCTGTGCTGTTGGGCTCCCTCCCTGCACTCCCCTGGGGGTCGGCGTGCACCAGCCGGTGACCCTGGAGCTCCGGTGGGATGCACAGGCTCTTGGGCCGCTGGTCCTTGGGCAGTGCCGCACTGAGCCCCACGTCACCGTCCTGCCCCTCTTTGATCAGCGAGACGCTGCGTGTGGGTGGCGAGGGCTTCTTCTTGGCCTTCTTCAGGGAGATGCTCTTGGAGCGCCGCCGCTGCTGCCCCTCGGGCTCCAGCCCCAGGGAGATGTTGTCGGTGCTGGTGCTGCCCTCGGAGCTGGCACTGGGGTAGCCCAGGGCGTAGTTGGCGCTGCCCCGCCGGGTCTCGGCATATGCGATGTCCACAGAGCAGAGGGACCCCGAGTCAGTGGGCACCGACAGCGACCGCTCACGGAACCGGCACCCTGCCCGCTCCACCTCCAGCTGCATCGGCCCTGCCGCTGGCTCCGGCTCCTCTCGGCTTCCCGGCATGAAATTCCCCTTGGCTTCCTGGACGCACTCGGAGCTGGGGGGGGAAGCAGACACTGGGCCGGAGAAGAAGCTGGGCCCGTTGCTGCCCACGCGCTCTTCTGTGGCGATGAAGAAGGAGGTGGAGGCGGCGGGTGAACCTGGGCTGGGTGATGGGATGGAGCCGCCTGGCGAGGTGCAGGTGGGCCCCTTGCCTGGGCCGGTGGTGTGGTTGGGGGGGCTCCCATAACCCAGGGTGCTCCAGGGCGGGGGAAAAGGGGTGCCCTGTGTCCCATTGCAGGCACTGGCACAGGGGTTGGCTGCCCCATCCATGGCAGCAGGTGGCTGGCAGCAGCGGGCCCCGAGGTCACTGAAGGTCTTCCTCAGTGGGGCCGAGAGGGGCTGGCGAGGGCCGATCTCCTGGGGCGTCGTCGCCCCGCTCGTGGTCTCAGGCACGAAGCTGCAGGACAGGGACTCAGCGATGGGCGCGTGTGTGCTGGACGTGGGGCCGTTGGCGCTGCCTGCGGGGAGAGACACAGCCTGCTGAGCACCACCCTGCCTCACCCACAGGGACACGGCCCTGCCCCCACCCTGTCCCAGCCCGTGGCCAGTCTTGAGGCTGCACCTCTGCCCAGGCACAAAATGTGGATCTGTCAGCTGGAATGTGCCATGGACAAATCGGCAGCCATGGCAGGAGGTTCTATCCATGGGGACCATCAGTCCCATGGCAGCCAAAGTGTTGCCCTGGTGCTGCTCCATGGTGGGGACGCAGATGGGGATCAGGAGGAGACAGGTCAGGCATTGCCAGCTGGGACAGGGAGGGACATGGTGGCTCACAGTGCCGCCCCATCACAGCACCTCTGGCATGGGGAAGGAGCCTGGAGCTCTGCGGTGGTTCTCAGTGCCACCTCACCTCAGCACAGCCAGCATGGGGAAGGAGCCTGGAGCCCCGCTCTGAGCACCCCCAGCAGACAGGGATGCTCAAGGCCGTGGTGGGCTGAGGTCTGACCGACTCCAAGGGAGGAGCTGTGACAACCAGCTGATGGTCTGACCACTGTCACGGGAAGAAACCTTCCTCCACCCCGTGAAAACTGCCTTGGAGCAGCTGGTGCCATGGCTGCTCCCCCTGTCCCTACCTGCCTCCACAGAGAGGCTGCCTCTGATTTCTCCACACCTTCCATAGGGACAGCAGGACAGAGCCCCTGAGCCACAGCGGCTGCTGTTCCCAAGGGTCCAGTGCCAGCCTGGAAGCACTCCAGGCACTTCACACACACTCCCTTGGCACTGGCGTGGCCAGCTCGCCAGCCCCAGCAAAGACCTGGCCGGGTGTGCGCCCCACAGCCACGGCACCCTGCGACAGGGTCTGCCCGCGGGGAAGGTGGGCACAGGGGGCTGTTGGAGCTGAGGCTGGGTGACTCCTGTCTCAGAACCCTGACCCAGGGTGAAGGGGCTGTCCCCAATGCCATGCCAGCCCCAGGCCAGCCCAGTGTCACCAGTGTGCCCAGCACCTCGGTGCCTCGGGAGGGCGCAGAGTCAGTGTGGTGCCTGCACCTCCCCACGGGTGGGGTGTCCCCGGGAGCCCTCCGTGCTGGCTGCCAGCCCGGGCTGGCTGTGCCGCCCGTCAGGGCAGCTCGGGGGGTGCCAGCCCTGCCCGGGTGCCGCCTGCGCGGTTCTTGCCGTCACCTTGGTCTCGCAGGGACAGGTTAGGGAATCCAATAATGGTCCGTCTACGCCGCAGGGTGGACTTTGGGTTCATCGCGGTCTCTGTGTTAAACAGGGAGTGACGAGCACTCGCGTGCCTAGCAAAGTGCTGCCCTGTAGCCAAAACAAACAGCGGTACGCCGCGGTGCTGGGAGCTGCTGCCGGGGCGGGAGCTCGGCCCCCTCCTCACCCACGTTCTCTGCGTGTCCCCTGCCTGGCGTGGTGACACAGGTGGGAGTGTGGGATGGCAGGAGGATGGTGTGAGCCATGAGGGGTGAGCACGGGGGAGACGGAGGCACGGTGGGAAATGCAGACGGAGGTGGGATGGGTGGAAAGCTACAGAGACCAGCCCTGCTCTGCATGACAGGCACTGGTCTGTGCTGGTGAGGCCGGACCCCGCATCGCTGTGCTGAGCCACGCTGGGAACATGTACATGAGCCATGCAGAGGGAGAGGGACCAGTGAGGCCCTGGCACAGCTCTCCATGACGGAGGGAAAGGGCGGACAGACACCTCTGCTCTGCAGAAGGGGCACCTCACGCAGCCACCAGCCCCAGACTCTGACCTGGGCCAGAGTGTGGCACCTGAGTGTGCGAGGACTGGGAGGGACCGCGCTGCTGGGAGGTGCGGCCCTGAGAGGATGAGCAGATGGACAGACGGGAGGACGGTGAGACAGGCCGGGTGCACGGCGTGTGGTGAGAGCCCAGCTGGCAACAGACCTGGCTGGCTGGGCATTACCGTGGGGATGTGAGGCCTGCCAGCAGCACAGCCAGCGGACCAGACGCACAAAGCTGCAGATGGCACGAGGGATGGCTGGGAATGATGGACGCCAGCATGGCCCTGCTGTCCCCTCTCTGCCTCGGTGCCCACCTAACCCACAGGGACACAGCTCGCAGCCACAGCCCCCTCCCACCACCCGCCCCTGCCCCAGATGGCTGCTGGGGAGCATCTCTGCCTGCATCCCGTGTCCCCCGCCGTGCCATGGGGGGCTGCCCTACCCGAGACATTGATGGGGACAATGTTGGTCTGGATGGAGCCGGGCTGGTGCCACTGCTTCTCCTCCACGGTGGGCAGGGGGAAGGCCCTGGGCCAGGGGGGCTGCTTGTCCGGGCTGGTGGGGAGGCTCAGGGAGGTGTCAGGGGGCCGAGCACCGAGCGCAGTGCTGCTGGTGCTCTCCTCTTCGGCCGCTCGCCGGCTCGGGGGCTATGGGGAGAAAGGCACATCAGCCACCAAAGGGACAAGGGTGGAACACAAAAAGGGACTTGCTGCCCGCCCTGCCACCCCAGAACTCACCATAAGCACAAACTCAAGGCGCTTGGCAGGTGGGGGTCGAGGTGACGGTTCAGGGGAGGTGTCGGGGGGCAGGTGTCCAGCAGCGCGGAAGGTCTGCCCGGTGACCCTGCTCTCGGTGTACTGCTCCTCATACTCCTCTGCAAGAAAAACGGCACCTGGGACCCTGCTCCTGCTACCAGACCCCGGAGCACGGGGCATGGGAAGGGATGGTGGCTGTCCCCTCTGGCTGTCCCCAGCCTAGCTGGCCATCCCTGCTCAGGACAGGCAGCTCAGAAGATGAGGAAGGGAGACCCAAGGAGGGTCTGGGGGAACTGAAGAAGCACAAAGATCCCAGCAGCTGGCCCTGCTCCTCCCGGGGCACAGTCAGGGGATGCGGTGGGTCTCTCTGGGAAACAGCCCCACTGGGGACAGCCAGGAACTCACTGTGTCCCCATCCTGTAATTGTTGAGCTAATTAATGCTTGTGGCTGTGGACTGGCGGAAAGCAGGGCTGCTCAGGCTGACTTAATGAGATTACAAGCTGGGGGATGGCTGGGCTGCTGATCTCATCTGATGCCTGAGGAGCATCTGAGCCAGGCCCGCGTGACAGCCTGGGCCAGAGATTGGAAGGAAACAAAACCACCGGCCACGTTGATCCAGTTAGGCAGATCAGTGGCAGGTCCCTGAGGCCCTCGTGAGAACTGTGCTGTGATGGGGCTCGTGGGTGCCCTGGTGGCCCCAGCAGGTGATCCTGGTCCCAGTTGCTTTGGCACCTGCAGCAGTAACTTGGGAGCAGAGATCAGTGAGGGGCTACTGGAGGCTGGGACCCCCCAGGACCCAACTCCTGCAGCCTGGTGAGGTCCGAGGAGTGGCTCAGACACGCGTGTGGGAGATGAGCTCACAGTCTCATGGTGGTCACCTAGCCAGGGCAGCACCCACCCATCACCCTCACCCAGCCCACCCCAGCCCCTCTCCCTGATACCTTGCAGCAAGCTCTGGAGGTTGAGCTGGGCCTCCTGGTGCAGCTGCTCCATGCCCGGTGGGCGCCCAGCTGCCAGGAAGACGTTCACAGGCTGCTGCCATGGCAGCTTGGCGGGGGCAGCCTTCTTGCTCTCGAGGTCCAGGTTAGAGGTGGCTGCAGGGGGTGGAGAGTGGGGTCAGAGGCAGGTGGGGGGCAGCTTCCCTGCGGGTGCTGCTGTGGGATAACACCGTGCCAGCACAGTGCTCATCCCACCCCAGCTCTCCAGGAATGCCGGGACGTGGCTGCATCCCACCCTGGCAGGCTGCTGCCCGCTGGGACCAGCCCTCATCACCGCCACCCCTTTGGGGGCTGGACACTGCCCCTGAGGGCTGCCAAGAAGGGAGCTGGCTGAAATTGGGGAAGGAAGCCAGCCCTGCCACCCGTGCCTAACCGCGCCCGGGCGCAGGAAACGCTGCACGCTCTGGTGGAGCAACAGCCTGGCTGCGGAGCAGCAGCAGTTGCAGCTGAAAGGCAGGAGCCAGGGACCCATGGCTCTCATCACTCTGCAGCTCGGGGCTCACAGGCCCTGCCCCGGCCTGGACACCCCCGAAGCTCTCCAGGGAAGGAAACCTCTGTGAGGACTGCTCAGACCCTCCAAAACACCCCGATGCATGGAAAAGTCCGTGGGAGCAGGATCTGGGCTCAGCAGTGAACTGGCCCTGTGGGGAGCTGAGCGCTGCTCCCACGAACAGGCTTTGCCATGGGAACACCGCAGCCCCGGCACCGCTGCTTGGAGCGGGTGTGGGTTTGTACCCAGCACGGAGCCAAGGCAGTGCCACCTCTGGCACGCTGCCTCCGAGGGCACGGCAGGCACGGAGCGGGTCTCTGGGAGCTTTACACAGGGATATGGATGACCAGGGTCTCAACCCTGGGGATTCAGGGCTCATCCCCCGCTGCACAGTCCTTGTCCCCGTCCCCATCAGCTGAGACGCTCCGATCGCCAGTGTGTGACAAACACTTTCCCTCTGCCACCTGCAGTGCGGTGCCCGGCCCCAGGAACACACCACTGCCCTGCTGCCAAAGCCTGCTCTGTGCCAGGCCCCAGCTGAGGCAGCAGAAGCAATCCCATTTACCTGGGAAGGGGAGTGGCCCAAAAACAGGCGTGGGACCCCCAGCACAAGCCACATTTCCCTCTGCCCCCAGTGGTCAGGCAGCTGTGGCCCAGCTCATCTGCCGTGCATCATGAGCATCCCCCCTGCTGCTCATGGTGCCATCCTGCCCCCAGATGCCCTCCTGCCTACAATACTCTCGTGCCCCTGGGTGCCCTCATGCCCACCCTTCACCCAGCTGATGGAGCCCGCACAACGCCCAGCACCCCAAAGCAAGGTGCCATGTCCCCAGCCTAGTTACTTTTATAATTTGTTTCCATAACAACGGGCCTTAACACTGGCTTTTCCCTTTTTTTTTCCTCTTCTTCCTCCTCTAAATAATTTGACTCGTTTCCATACCAACCAAGAGGTGCTGGGGCGCATGTGTGCATGTGTTTGCCATGCACAAGGCAAGGCTGGGCATCTCCCCAAAATCCTGACCCACAGTGCCAGGGGCAGAGACCACACTTTCACCTCTGCAGACCCCAGACCCCAACCTGCTGGTTTTGGCGAGGTGGGGGATCCACTGCTGCCGCGCCATTTCTGATAACACCCCGAGGGCGCACCCCAACTCCTAGCTTGCTGCACCCCCTGCCTGGCTCACACAGCCCCCGCCTTTGGCCTCAGCACAGCTGATGCTCCTCACCTTCTGCCCATATATCCCCCTGCAGCTGCCCCCCACCAAGGCCTCAGGGACATCCTGAGCAGCCCCCTGCTGCCCCTGCACCTCTCCAAGCCCCTGCCACCCTCCCGGGAGTATGGGAGCTCACCTCTGCACCTCGGCCCTGCTGCCGAGTCACCCCAGCACCCGCCCTGGGCGCCGACCGCGTGGGCAAACCACAGCACCAGAGCCGGGGCCGCCCTGGGCGCGGCGGAAACGTGGCAGCACCCACGCCCAGCACCCTGCCCTGCAGCGGGGGCAGCCTCGGCCAGAAGGGGAACATGCAGTGCCGGGGTCCTGCCCCGTGGAGCTTCCCCCTCTCCACCGACACGGGCTCGTTCGGGACTGTGAGTGACCCAGTGCGGTTCTGTGCCCGTGTGGGCAGCGCTGCAGGCGCTGCCGAGGTGCCGGCAGTGCCAAGGTGCTGGCATCACCACGGTGTGGGCATCGTGGGTTCCATCTCCCAGCTGGGGAGAAGGGGTGGGGGAAAGAACGGATGAGCCGAGCACTCTCCTGGCACCCAGATGCCCCAAACTTGCACTGCCAGGACAGCGCTGTGCCAGAGTGAGCAGCACCCTGAGGCTCCCTGGGAGCAGTGGCTCCGAGGCTGTTTCGGGAGCAGCACTCACAGCCCAGCGCCACACGGCAGCTCGGTGATGGGGCGTAAGGATGGCGGCGGTCCTGATTCAGTGCCACTGCCACAGTGCTCCCAAGGCACGGGCAGTATTTGGGAGCAGCCTGAGGCAGGCTCCATACAAGGGCAGGTTGGAGGTGTCCATGGAAGCCCAGCTGCCACCCCCACCTGTGGGCACGGGATGCCCCAGCCAAGCGGGAGTGTCCGGCAGGAGGACAGAGCGGCTGGCGGGATAGGGCAGCTGAGCTGAGCCAGTGCCCTTGGCAGTGACCCTCCCGCCACGCTTATCAGAGACAGGCTCAGAGCACAAAATACCTCTGAGGGGCTCCCACTCCGTGGCGAATGCCTACAGGACATGAAGGGCATCCTGGCAGAGCAGAGCCAGAGGGACAGCAGAGCCAGAGGGACAGCTCCATCCCACCAACCCCAGCGGTCTCAATCTGAGCCCGGCCAGCCTTGCTGCTGAGGGAAACTGAGGCAGGGGGGGTTCACCATGCTCCCTGCTGGCACCAGGCCCCCTCCTGGCCCCAGGGCTTGCAGAGAGGAGCAGGCAGCATCCCCTGCTCTGCCTGCTGATGGACATCTGCCTGGGGTGTTCCCAGAGTCGGCACCATCAGCCGCAGTGGATGCTGCAGCCTCAGAGTCCTGCTGAGTGTGAGCCAGTGTCCAGGCTCGGGGTGCTGTGGCCATGGTGGGTACACAAGGACCGAGGCTGAATTCCAGGAACGTTCGCTTGAACGGGAGCTGAGCTCCACTCTCTCCTGCGGGAAGAGCATCCCTGCAGGACCCCCAGCCCCTCAGCATCTCCTGAGTCACCCCTGCTCCATGCCAGCATCCCTACTCACCCACAGCCCAGGCATCCCGAATCCACAGGGAGATATTTGACAGAGCCATCAGAGCTGTTTCAATCCAGGCTGAAGTTCCTGTGAGACGATGCCTCTCACTTGAATTCACCGCCAAACTTTTCCCTCTCAGGCTCGCTCCCCACGCGCAGGAGATGCCGGGGACGCGTCTGGAGCCGCTCGGACCCTCTCTGCCAGCGTGGAGCACTGGCAGGAATGATGTAACGGCAGCAGCAGGCGATGCGCCATCAGCAGAGCAGCCATGGCAACGGTACGGGCACCGCGGCAGCTGCTGCCGCCAGGCCGAGTGCCGAGCACGCCAGAGGGCGAGGGCAGCGAACCTGGGGCCGAGGCAGATCCTGACAGCCCCCCGAGCCCGCTGGCCGGAGCTGCGTGCCGCAGCGCCCGGACCGTGTGCCACCGGCTTCGAGTGAGTGCCGCGGCCTGCCCCAGTACCGGACTGCTCAGCGGCGACGCGTGCGGCTTGGTGACGTTCCCGTGGTACGGAGCCAGGCGCATGCTGCTCCACGGCGAGTGGGGAGGAAGGGGAAAGAGCACACAGAGGGAGCTGGCAGCGGCCGCACAAACACCTCCTGTCCCAAGCTCACCCCCTGCCGAACTGGACCTGCCGGACCAGCTCCCCGTGGGACGTGGAGCCGCATCCGCATACACGGCAGCTCCGGGGCCGGATGCCCACCCAGGTCTGAATGAAATCCTGAAGCGACACCCTGCTGACAGCCTCAGGCCCAGTGCCACAGGGCAGCGGCACTCACTGAGCAGACCTTGCCTTTGTCCGTGCCAGACCTGTGCCGCTTGCACACCCTGTGCCTGGGATGAGCCCTCACTGGGAAAGCCAAGAGACTGTGCCCTGTCCAAACCTGACCCTCTCCAGGACACCTCCCACTGTCACATGTCTGGTGGCACAGCTCCAAGCCCCCAGTGAGGCAGGGCCACCTGCACAGGTGTCTGACCTGCTGGTGGTTGAGGCCAGAGGGCTGGAAGCCTTTCAGGGGTGCCATGCCCAGAGCCCACCTTGGCCATGCTGGGACCCTGGTACAGCACGTCCCCGTGCTCCCACACGGGTGCCCAGCAGGACCACAGGCACTGAGAAATGACACTGTCTCGACACACCGGATCTGCCAGAGGCTTTCGGCTCTCCCAAGCTCCCTGTTTAATGAGGAATCAGCCGATTTTTGTACTGATGGGAGATAATGGCACTGCAGAAGTTGCTGGCAGGGTGGATTTGGCAGCTGGGGGGGCTCCTCAGCTCATGGGGAGAAGGCTGGATTATGTGAGAGGTTTCTGTGAAAACCACTAGCAGCAAACCAGTCAGTAATGTCCCTGTCCATCGGCAGGACTCAGAGTTGCGGCGTGCGAGGACATTTGGTCCTGGCAGTGCGATGGGCCCCGATCAGGGAGTTTTGGCAGGAGGGGAGGTGTGTGTGCTGCAGGATCTGGCCGGCAAGGCTGGCCCAGGAGGAGCCCAGCGCGCCATTCGCCCGTGCTGTGGGGATGGGAACCGCCCGCGGCCGTGCTGGCAGCGGGGCTTGGCCCGGGACCACGCCAGCCAAGGTGGACTCAGGCTGCTCCCTGATGAGGGGCTCAGACCTGCTGCTCCCAGGGCCAGAGCAGCAGCACTGGGGCAGGCACTGGAGCCCCGGAGTCTGACTGGACCCAGATTCCTGCACCAAGCCCTCCACCACAAGCAGTAGGACCAGCACCCAGAGCCCTCTCCCAGCCCTGCCGTGGCTCCCTGGCAGCCTCCTCATACTGCAACCCTCACTCTCCTGTGCTTCCCAGCACAACTCCAGGCACAAATCTTTCCTGAGAGCCTCAGGAAGCCTGGCATGGCAACTTGTCAGCCCCAGCCGGTCCTGGCAGCCCAACATCACCACGTCACAGCCAAGGGAACCACCGGGCACAGGGTGGCCACGGCTGGCTGCCCACCAGCCTTCCCACGGTGACATCCCCAGCCTGGCTGGGACGGTTCAGTGGCACATGGAAGCCCAGGCAGTGCTCACCGCTCTGCCCAGTGTGGGCTGCCTGTGCCAGAGGCTGCTTCCAGAGGGGTCCTTCCAGGAAAGCGCGGCTTCCCCTGTGCCCGGCTGGTTTTACACTCCGCGGGGCCGGGACAATGTGAGGAAGTCGCCTGAGAGGGGAATGCGGCCAGAGGCCCTGGGACAAAGGGGCCTGAGACCTGAAATCAGCTACAGCAGGAGCAAGAGCAGTGACAACAGCGAGGGTCCTGGGTGTCTGTGATGTTTGTGTTGACCCACGGTCCATGGTCCCACGGTCGTCCCTCCTGCTGCCACCGGCACGTGGAAGCTGCCAGGAGGGAACAGTACCACCGGGACAGGCAGGATCTGTCCCCGCAGCACCGAGGAGTGGTCAGTGGGACACGTGGGCTGGGAGTCTCTGTCTTTCTCTTGCTTTGTCAAGGACAAGGACACCCCACCAGGCTGGGCAATGGCAGGAGGATTTAAAAGGGACAGGGACTCTCCACATCTCAGGTTGGTCCTGCCCTGCAGAGTGAGCAGTGCCTGCAGATCCCACCGCCCCCACTGCCCGCCCCAGCCCTGCCCTGCTGCCTGCCTTACCTGCCCGGTGCCAGGGTGCCAGGAGCCACTCCACCTTGGCCATGGCTGTGAGTGCCGGGGGAGGCCACCCGCTCCGGCCACCCAGGAGCTCCGGCCTCAAACCAGGCCGAGAGCACTGAGCTTCCCTGTCCTCGCTGCCTCCAGCTCCAGCGGGGAGAGGAAGTGACCAGGAACTGGCTGTTTGAGTCAGCACCACAGCCCATTGTCCTGGCCCCGGCCCCTCTTCCTTCCCCGGGGAAGGATGGTGAAGGGACCGTGGCTCTGCACAGCCCGTCCCACATCCACCTGCCCTCACAGCGGGTCGCCTGGGGATGCACATCCCTCTCCGTGCGTCTCTGCTGCAGCACCTGGAGAGGGATGCCATCGCCAGGACAGGCTGGACTCCTCGAGCTGGACAGGATCACGGAACCAACACATCCCCCAGCTGTGGCTGGAGCACCATCTGAGAGTGGTGGGCGACCTGGGGGCACACAGCACATGGGGGCTTGTCCTCCCAGCCGTTCCTGCATGGAGCAACCACAAGAATCCTCCTGGGGAAACCAGCACCTGGAGCCCGTCGCTGCCCCAGCCTGGCTGAGCTGCTGCCCACCAGCTCCCCCAGTCCTTACAGCTGACAAACCAGGGGCCCTTCTGAACCCCCTGGCTCTGACCTGGGAGCTGCCAGAGCTCCCAGAGCTTTGTCTCACTTCAGCTCCTTCCAAAGCCTGGAGCAAAGGCTCCTCGGGGACCACTTTCCCAGTGCCCCAGGGCTTTGTAAAGCAGAGCTGGCTTGTCCCAGAGGATGGAGGCTCCTGGGAGCCAGGGCTGCAGTGGAGCCGGGAATGCTGCCCCAAGCCCAGGCTTCATTCAGGAAGTGGCTTTGGGGCCATGGGGGCAGTACATGGAGCACAAGCCTTGCCAGGGGCTGGGCTTGCCACCCACCCACCCCATGCCAGGCACCCAGCGACGCTGCAGACCCAAACGACGGATGGGTGAAGGATGGCAAATACCAGCATTTTCCCCTGGCAACCCAGACACACGGCTCTGATGGACAGGGGAACAAGGACAAAGGACACCTTCCCCCATGGCCAGCGCTTCCTCTGGGACCTGGCTTGCAGCTGTAGTGCCAGTGAAGAGAGATGTAGTAACCGGAGAGCTCCCAGTCCACCAGACCGCCAGGCAGAGGCCTGAAAGTCATCACAGCTGTGCCAGCAGCCCACAAGGATGCTGCCTGCTCTGAGGGGCCGCTCCCAACGTCACCACACACACAAGCCAGTGGCTGGGGGTTCGA
>VZTE01004714.1:98391-108464 GCA_013397775.1 Eulacestoma nigropectus
GGGATCGGGGCTGGGGAGTACTGGGGTGATGGGGATGGTGGTGCCGGGGCTGGACACCCACCGGGGAGATAGGGATGTGGGGTACCAGGGTGATCGTGGGGCGGTCCCGGGGCTAGGCACCCTCAGACCGATGGTGTGGGGATACCAGGGCTGGACAGCCCCCAGGATGATGGGACTGGGTTGGGGCCTCTCGGGCTGGGTAGCCCCTGGGAAGCTGTTTGGTTTAGGGATGAGTGGAAGGGGTCCTGGGGCTGGGCAGCCCCCGGGGGGGTGGGGATGAGGTGGTGCCAGGGCTGGGCATCCCTGAGGCCATGGGGCTGTGTGGGAGGTCCTGGGGCTGGGCACACCAGGGGTGTTTGGGCTGCGTGGGGCCCCCGATGCTGGCCCTGTGGTGTGGGTGGCTGAGCAGGGGATGGATGGAGGCAATGGGTCGGGGACCTCTGCCGAGAGGCAGAGGTCAGCTCCAAGAGCAGCTGCAGCCATGCACAGAGGGAATCAGGAGGTGTGGGAAGAGCTTTGGGGCTGGGTCCGGTCAGGAACGCTTTGTGAGAGCTGCAGGACATTGCAAGAGCCAAGCCTGGGGGTGATGTCATCTCAGGTAGGAGAAACAGGGTCGTCTCTGTCTGCCAGTACCTCCAAGGTCCCCATTCCCAGCCCTGAGTGTCCTGGGCAGTGCCATGACTGCACAAAGCTCAGCTGCATGCAGGGACCCCCAGGAGTCTTGGATCAGCTGCTGCCCTTGGGTTCCTTCCCCTGGCCCAAACCTCACCATATCCCTCTGATGGGGAAAAAAAACCCTTTCCAGAGAGGGGAAACCTGTCCAGCATGCCAAGGCCTCCCACTGCACAGCTCTTCACCCCTGGGAGCCAAGAGGGATTGGGATGGCTCAGCCCAGTCGCTGTGTCCCAGGACAGAGCATCCCTGACACATCGGATCTCAGCATCCATATAGCAACAGAAAGGACCAGAAAGCGCTGGGAGGTTGTTATGGAAACAGCCACAAATTGGATCAGTACTCGGTGCAAGGAGCAGTTTGTGTGACTGATGTGGGAGCAGGTGGGTGTGACAGCCGCAGCGGTGCGGGGGCCCCGCGGTGGCACCCCGGTGCCCAAGCTGCGTCCCTGTTCTGGGGCTGGGCTGTGGCAGTGCCTCAGCTCACAGGGGCCCGGGCGTGCGGCTGTAGGCAGCGCAGGCTGGCTCCCACCCACCTCACCCGGCCTCTGCACTCCCCAGGAAGGCAAAGGACTGGGGAGAGTTGGGGGTGGTTTGCAGAAATTCCATCAAGAAAATACTTTCTGCCACTTCCCCAAGCCCCAGCCGGACCCAGCACACGGTGTCAGGCGGGGGGGCAGCGGCCCCTGCACAAACACCCCTCTGTGGGGCTGCGGTCCCACAGCGTGGCCATTGTTCTGCTCCCTGCCCTGGGGAGCCAGGCAAGGTGCCCATCACCCCCAGCCACTTGTCACCTTGTGCGGGGCAGCCCCAGGCCCCGCGTCCTCCTCGAGCCCCTGGGCACACACGGCTGCCTGCGCTGCCCTGGCCACACGGCTCCTGGGAGCCCAGACAGGTCTGAGTGGCTCATCCAGGACCCCGGGCTCACCGTGCCAGGGCCGAGGGGCAGGAGGGCGCAAGTGGCTGAGGGGGAAATGCTGGTGCCACGGCTCCGTCCGGCTGAGCGCGGGGCTGGCCCCACTCTGCGTTCCCGGGGCAGACCCCTCCTGGCAGACAACCCCGCTGTGAAGAAGCCATGAACACTTGCTAAGTGGCCGAGCTGGTTATTTTCGGGCCAAGAGGCCATATTAAAGCTCACGATCAGCGAGGCAGATGAGCTCATTGGAGAACAACGGCTTGGGGCCGGGCCAGAGCCGGGGAGCGGGGCCAGGGCTCCCAGCCCCGCGCCGGCACCATGGCGAGTCCCAGGGCTACACTGAGAGGGACCCTGAGAGGTCCCACGTCCCAGCAGAGCCACCGGCAGGTCCCAGCCAAGCTGGAGGGCAGAGCTGGGACACCGAGCCCCACAACACCGTGTGCTGCCCCGCTGAAGGTGACCCCCGAGCTGCCCCTCGAGGCCTGGCAGGGGATCTGCGTGCGGGGCTGGAGCTGCCGCGGTACCTTTGTGCCACCTCGAGTCCCCTCCAGGCTCTGCATTCCTGGGATTCCTTCAGTGCACCGAACATATTTCCTTGCTCTGTGTCCTGATAACTGCTCTGGGGGCCTGACCGTCCTGCCCAGGGCCGGCACTGTCAGCGGTGCCCTCCCTGCTCCTGGAGGAGGCAGTCACCTGGCGCTGCGGCCTCCCTGGCAGTGTGAGAGCTCGGCGTGAAGCTGTGTGTGGGGTCAAGCTGAGGGGACACGGGGACCCCAGCCCTGATCACTCCACAAGCTGCACCCACGCCCCCACAGCTTCCTCTGAATGCCCCCCAAAACAGCTGTGCCAGAGAAGAGCGCGGAGCCAGGCTGCCACCATGTGCCATGGCACCATCACCAGTGCCTGCCATTTATGAGCCCCTTGCGGGAGATGTGGGGTGCGAGGGGTGGCGTTGGCACCTCCCCCGCGCTGCCGCGGGATCCCCCAGCCCATCCGGGCTGCGTTCCGGGCGCCTTCCTCCCGCTGGGGTCTCTGGGGAGGCTTCCTGTGCCAGCCCGAGTGGGTGAGGAGGAAGAGGAGGGACACATCCAGTCCTTGGGCTGGGCACGGGCACTGCCAGGGAGCAGAGGGCACCGCACCCCTCCCGGGGCTCTGCCCACTGCCACCGTCGGTGTGTCCCGCCTGGTGCCCAGCTGGGTGCCCATCTGGCCCCATCCCACCATCCCCACCGCTCGGCGCGCACAGGCAGGAGCGGGGAGCCGAGCAGGCGGCTGTGCCAGCCCCGGGGCTGCTGCTGCCTGCCCCCACCTGCAGTGACAGCCACCAGGCCGTGCACCCACGACCCCCTGCCCTTGTCCTGCGGCGCTGCCAGGCCCTCCCGGGGCGGGGCAGGGAGTCCCACAGGCAGGAAAGGACAAAACTCTCACTTACCCAACTCTGCCTCCTCCTCTTCCTCTCCCTCCGGGCCCAAGGCCAGGGGATACGGCGGCTGCCCCACACCTCAGTGGATGCTCCGAGCCCCTACGGCCGGGATGGACTGGCGGCTGCCCTGGCCGGCAGCGGGAGGCGGCCACAGCGCCAGCTCTGGCAGTCGCTTGCTCGCACTAACTCGAACCAGGTTTCTGGAGAAAGGCTGGATGGAAACGCTTCTCCCACCCCTGCCCAGGCCCTTCTTAAAGACATAGCTACACATCCCTGCCGCGGGTGCTGGAGCCGTGGAGACTGAGCGGGGATGGAGCATCCTGCCAGCTGGCGTCTCTCCGGTGGGTCTGGGAGCCACAGCAAGGGGTGCGATTGGTGGTCCCCTGGAGAGGAGATGGCATCCACCACCTCTGCCGTCGGCTGTGCCAGCCTGTGTGGGTGCTGCCGGCAGTGCCAGCTGACCCTGCTGTAACTAACAGGGGTCAGGCAGCCAGGTGAAGGTTTCCTGGGGCTGGCAGCACCCCGTGGCTGTCAGGGAGGTGGCTGTCCATCCCCCCCTGCCCTTGGCTGGGGTCCCAGTGCAGCAGGAAGGGAGCTGGTCCCACACAGGCAGCCCCTTGCAGGTGGCCTCGACAGCCCACGCTCTGCCTGACAGCCAGGACCACCCGGGAGGCTGCGGGCTGCAGCTGTGGGGAGGGAACCCCCGGGGGACGGCCAGAACCTTCCCATGCTCTGGACGAGAGGGCACCCCGTGCTGGCTGTGCAGTGGGGGATCCCTCTCCCTGCTCGCAGGGCACAGCTACGTGAGAGGCCCCAGGGATGGCAATGGCTGGGTGGTGATGGACAAGCCCTGCGCAGTGGAGAGGTGCTGGCTCTGGGCAGCCAAGGCCGCCGCAGCCAGCTGGGAGGGATGGGAAAGCACCGGAGCAAAATCCTGACACGGGGGGAGTTGATCTCAGGGCTGACCCCACAGCAGCAGATACTCCCTCCCATTTCCACAGAGCACAGACCAAGCACGAGACAACTCGGGAACATCCTTCCAATAGCACTGACAGCACAGACCCCGGCACCCCCGGCATGCCAGGAGCCGCCATCTCTGCCACAGACACACGTGAGGACACGCAGACCTGTAGAGAATCACAAACACTCGTGTGCCAGCGGGGTTTGCTCTGCACTGGGGATGTGGGGTGCCCTGCTGTCCCCACCCTCCTGCCTGGCAATGGGGACACTGAGTCAGGATCTAAGCTCACAGTGGGGCCGTGCTGCTCCATATGGATGCAGCCGGAGACTCAGGGTGCCAGGAAGGGAGGAAATGGCCACACAGCCACTGTCTGGGTAACGGGGGAATTACCTCGTTCCCTATCTGCTTCGATCTGCTGCCATGAATTAACTCAAGGAGTAATGATCCTCTCCTGATCCCCACACTGCCCACCACGCTCGGTGTCCCCATGCCACACAGCTCCACACTGGCTCCTGGAGCTGTGACCAGCTGCCAGACACTGTGCTGTGCCAGGCTGGCATCTGTGAGGGGTCGGGCTCTGGCAGACAGGCAGGGGATGGTCACCTCCCATGCTGGTGGGTACTCACGCAGAGCCACACGCCCGCCGCTGCCCGAGGTGCCAGCCTGATTCCCTGCCAGCGGCATCCCGGTGCCAAGGTGGGCGGCCAGCGGGAGAGCAGGAGGAGGATGGCAGAGCCCGCTGGCTCGGCTAAGGAGAAGATTCTCCTTGCCAGCATCCTTGGCCCGTTGGGCTCTGCGCCAGCTCCTGCTCAATCCAGACTCTGTGCTGGCAGCCAGCGGCTCCCGTGCACACTCAGGGACTGGTGTGTGGCTGGCCCTGTGCCAGCACCTGCAGGGCAATGGGCACGGCCAGCGGGCACGGCACTGGGCACCCGGGGAGCACAGACCCGGCTGGGAGCTGGATGCGCATCCCCAAGGGACTGCTGGGCTCCCGAGCAGCCAGGTGGGTCCCTGGTGGTTCCTGTGTTCCTCCCCAGGGGTCATCTGCTCCCCAGGGCACAGCCCCACAGCCCTCACTGCATGGATGACTTGCTCAGGTGCCATGGGGAGCCATCCTGCACTCCCACCTCTGCCTCCCTGGAGTGCCACGGAGCTCCCTACAGCTGGAGAACCGGCTGCCAAGGCACGCTCCAGCTCTTGCTTCCACACCGAGGTGAACGCATCCCACACGCTGCTTTAGGATGACGCACGCTCCAAGGAGACACAGAGTTGAAGCCAATCCATGTTCCTGGTCCGTAAGCACTGCCGTGCTGCACAGTGTGGGGCTGTGAGTGCTTCCTGAGAAGAACCAGGAACACCGCTGCTCGTGGAGTTTCTTCTAAGCTTCTTCTGCAGAGACGGGTGCAGGCAGGAGGAATCAGAAGCACCAGGGGTGTGTGAGGCTGCGAGGGGACAGCAGTGGCTGCGTTCCCTCGTGCTTTCATGCACTTCTCACTGGGTGATGGGCATCCCGAGGACCTGCTGTCCCCAAGGGACCTACTGCCCCTGAGGGCCACAGCCCAGCTCCTGAGCAAGGGCCACCAGCTCAGCTCTCACATGAATCCTTCCAAAACACCACCCAAGGGTGAAAACACTTGTTTTGGAATCAGGGTTTGGATCCATCCGAGCAGGAATCTCAGCCCTGACAAAACCCCAGCAGGGTGGGAGGGAGGTCGCAGCGATGAGCTGGAGCATCCTCAACGTTGGGTCTCAGGATGTCCCACGTGTGCCCCCCAGCATGGCCAGGCTCTGCAGGAACCCCACAGCCACAGGCAGGGGAGCCAGGGGAAACTGACCATGGAGGTTGGAAAAGCCCAGCCAGGACTGCCCCTTCCTGGCAGGAACGTCAGCAGTGTGGGGAGCTGCTGGCAGCAGGGTTGGGGTGTCCTGCCCCTCACGCTGCCTGCAGCACGCATTTTCGGGGAGTGGCCGTCAGCCCACTGCAGGGCCGGTGGGAGCCGTGTGTTATCCATCCATCCACCTCTCGCTGAGCCGTCAGACGGTTCCTGTTAAGGGGAGGGTGTGGCCCCACTCCCCCTCCTCCGGCAGCCAAGCCAACTATCCAGCCTTGGTCAGCATCCCGCTTCCCGCCCACACCAGCAGCCTGGGGAGACGTGCTCGCCCCTCTGACACTGAAATCACCACTGGCTCGGGGAAACGCAGGCAGATAAAATGTCTTGGAGGTCTGGAAGGGTTTTGGGAGCTGCTCTGCCCTGCAGAGGAGGCTGCAGTGGGTTGTGGCTGGGATGAGCAGTGCTGGGCTCCTGAGGGGGACCCCCACAAGCCTCTTTGGCACTACTGTGAGGCTTTGACACTTCTGTGGGGTGAGCAACCCTCACCCCACACTGGCCACAGCCTGTCCTGGTGGCTAAGAAGGCTCCAAGTGCCCCTTTAGAGTCCCAGGGACTGAAGGACAGACCAGCCACTTCAGCCTGGCAGGAAACTCCAGCGTGTCAGAAGGGTTTTTTTTCTTTCTTTCATTCCTTTTTTCTAAATCCAGTTGCAGAATCTGGGGGGAAACATCTGTGCCAGCTCAGCAAGGGAAGAGCTGAGCAGAGGGCGTGGGGGGCAGCAGCCCCGGCTGGCCCGCAGCTCTGTCTCCCTCGACGGCTGCTTTCAGAGGAGGCTGGGAGGTCAGAGGATGGGAACGCTGCACATTTCAGCAGGAGCAGTAAACAGCTGCTCCTGCCAGCACAGCCTGGGGTTCCTTCCAGAGAACCGTCCTGCAGCTCTTCAGGGACTGCGCCTTGAATAGCTCTCGGCGCCGGCCCCATCCTCTGCTTTGCTGAGATTTATTTCTGGAGCTGCAGGGTCCCAACGGGAGAGGCTGAGCCATCCTGGCAAGTGTCACCCTCCAGGACGTGGCTGTGCCCATGGGAGTGGGACGGGGAGCCTGGTCCCTGCTCTGCCCTGGCCACAGTGGGACCCTGCGCCTGGACATGGCATCCTTGGCTCCCTGCACCATGGGATGAGGGACGCTCCCAGCTCCAGGCTCCCAGCTCCCAGCTCCCAGCTCCCAGCTCCCAGCTCCAGGCTCCCAGCTCCCAGCTCCCAGCTCCTGGCGTGCGCCCTCCCCACTCCCACCACTGCCGGTGAATAAGAGCAGAGGAATCCAACAGCCCCTGGCTGCCGTCTCCTGCTGGAAACAGCCACGCTGCCTCGTCGGACAAGTGTTTCCCCAGCCCTTTCTGTGTGATTTCTTTGTCTGGAAGCAGCACTGCTCCACTGGCATCTCCCCTTCCTGAAGAGGATGAGGCAGCTCCCTTAGCTCACAGCCTCTGGAAACCCCAGTGGACACGTCCTGCTGCACAGTGGTGACCTGAACTCCCCAGCCACGGGGTGAGGAGGCCCGTGGCATTTGAATCTTTCTAAACCTGTCTGGTAGGAACCAAAACCAGGCAACGGCTTGTGACCCAACTGAGGATGCCCAAATCTGGGAGCTGGCACAAGGACCATGCTTGGGAAGAGCAAACCACCACAGTCCTTACAAGCTGGCCAGGCAGGCTGTGACATGTCACCTGGACCCACACTGGCTGAGCAGAGGCTGTGCCAGGGCACGACTGGTCCTGGGTGAGCTCCCCCTGGAGCATCTTCCATGGGCTTCCATTCAATTTTAAGAGGGGAAATGTGATTTTTGCCATTGGATCTTCTTCAATAAATGAAAATGGAGGAGAAAATAAACCCCAAACCCAGTGCGGGGCATTGATAAGTGTTTACTCCTCACTCCTGGGTCCCTGCTGTGCTGCAGCTCAGTGGGAAGTGTCCTCCGACAGCCCTGGGCAGCCACCACTCTCCTGCAGCGCCAGGGGCTCACAAGGAGCCCCAAGCTTCTCCCCAAGATGTGATCTGATCCCACACCATGGGCTGATGCTGGAGCACTTAGCAAAACAAACTGCCACTGAAATACCAGTCGGAATATTGTTCACCCAGGAAAGTTCGGTCACACTGGAAGCTCTGGCATCTCACTGGCTGGTGGTGGATGGATGTGGAGCAGGTGGGAGGGGGAATGGGCAGTGCTCCCTTAGGATGCAGGGGGAAATGAACCTCCTAAGCCTCTGTGCCACTGAGCAGGAATGAAGAGGAGGCGTGGTGAGCTTGGCTCTGTTCACGCTGCCCCAGCTCTTCCCACAAGATAAATCACAGCATTTTTATCACTACACACCTCTGACCCCAGCCCTGAGCCAGCCCAGCACATCCACATACATGCATATTCATGGCTTTAATGAGGAGCTGCAGCACAGGAGGACAATTTGCTGCTGCCTCACACACACACCTGCAGCTACCTGTGGTGTTGCTCCATAAGAAACTCCACGGAATTAGCTGAACACACAGTGTGGGGCTGCACGCTCCACCTGCCCACCGCAGCAGCTGCAGGCGTCCCCCGACCATACCCCCACCATCCCCCTACACCGTCATTCTGCCGTCCCCTGTCCCCTACACCATCTCCTTGCTGTCCTCCACTGTCGCCCCACACTATCCTTCTGCCACCACGGTGGCACACACAGAGCACTCCTGTGGCCGCCCGGAGCAGTCCCAACCTGCTGGCCAGACACAGGCAGTGAGGGACCATCTGGTTACTGGCATGGTCAGCTCCTCCTGCAGCAGACCCTGGTCCAGCACGTACGGCGATGATGCTGCCAGGTTTGGCACATGCTGCTGCAGTGCACGGGTCAGCTTGGGTGACTCGAGGGTGGAACCTCGCTGTCCTCTCATTTGTCCTGGCCGATGCGCAGGGTGATGGGAGCCGCTTCTCAGTCTAATGACTGGTCCGCAGCGTTTGCAGGAGCAGTGCAGCTCCCAGGCCGGGCTGGGTGCTTCGCTCGCTCCCGGCACCCAGGACGCAAGCTGTGAGGATCTGGCAGTCACTTCCCATGGCTCCAGGCAGATGGAGCAGCAAGGGAGCTCCTGTGAGGGGATTTGCCGAAAGCAGAGGCACACGCTCTGCCAAGGGCCTGGGAAACGCGCGGTGCTCAAGGGGAACGTGCTGGAGCAGCACTGCCCTCCCTGCCCCGCAAAGCCTTTAAAACAAACTTCTATAAACAACTCCAAAATGAGCTTATTTTAAGATCCCCTGAAACGGCACGCTGCCTGTTCCTGACCCAGCACAGCAGCCTGTGCCAGACCGAAATGCTTGGAATGGGAAGTGGAAGCAGTCCAAGGGAACCCAAACCCTGCTGGCTGCCAGGAGAGGGGATGAGCTGCCAGGACGCCTGGGTGACAACCCAGCATTTTCCCCAGATACAAAACACCTCGAGTGAAACCTGCCCCACGCTGGACAGGACAATCCCCTTGGACACCTGCCCAGGATGAGGCGAAGCACCAGAGGCAGGGACAGTGTGGGGGTGGCAAGGACCAGCCCTGACAGCCTGGTGTCCCCGCTTTCCCAAAACAGCCCCCAGTAACTGCAGACACAGCGTGAGGTGTGCTTGGCTGGCAGCTTGGAAAATGCCCACTGTGAGCAGGGAAATAAAGTCCGGGCAGAGGGGAGGGGTGCAGGGTTGTCCTGGCCTCACCCCAGTGCCCTGGCATCCCAATGACACCTCACCCCCATGCCCGGCACGGTTCCCTGGCCACTGGCACCATGGGCCCTGGTGAGGCATTGCCACTCCTACCCAGCTCCACCAGACCTCCCTGCTGATGGAGCGGGGATGATGGGCCCCGAAAGCAGGAGCCGGCGTGGGTCACCCGCCCGGGGAGGGGACACGGGGCGACCACGTCGGAGGAGCAGCAGCGTAACCCTCCGGCACCGGGGCAGGGAGTGGAGCCCCCGGGAGCGGGAAGCGGCCCCAGCAGTGGTACCCCCGGGATGAGGCCCGCAGGACCCCCGTCCCAGGGGGGTGTCCCCTTACCTGTGGCGGCGGCGCGGAGCGGGCGGCCCCGCAGCAGCGACTGCAGGCGGGCGGCGCGGCGGTGCAGGCGGGCGGCGCGACGGGCCAGCGCCCGCAGGTGGCCCTCGATGTCCCCCAGGAGAGCGACCGAATGGCCGCAGAGCTCGGCCAGCTGCCGCAGCAGGGCGAGGGCCGCCAGGCTGCAGGTGTCCCGCAGATCGGTCAGCGGCCCCGCC
>VZTE01004714.1:108821-136423 GCA_013397775.1 Eulacestoma nigropectus
CTGCGGGCTGGCTGGGCCCGAGCCCCGGAGCTGGGAGCTGCTCGGGCTGGGGCACGGACACCCCTCGGTGCCCGCCCTTCCCTTCCGATGCCATTCCGAAGGACACGGGCACCCCTGCCAGTGCCGGCTCTTCCCTCCCAGTGCCTTTCCCGAGGGCACGGGTACCCTCCGGTACCGGCAATTCCCCACCGCGTTCCCGTTCCCGAGGGCACGGGCCCGTCCAGCGCAGTCTCCAGCTGCAGCCGTCCCTCCTGTGCTGGGACCCGGGGCCTGTGGGGTCTCCCCGAGTCCTGCCCCGGCCTCCCCGGGCTCCTGTGTCCCTCGAGGCGGGCAGCGCCCAGCAGCCGCAGCAGGACAGGCCGTTAATCCCGCGTTTCCCCCGCATTTCCTGGGGCTGTTCCTGCTCCAGCAGCTGCTCCCTCCCCGTCCTCCCTGCTCCAGCTCCTGCTAAAGCCAATATTTGGGTGTCCCCGGGGTGGCACCAGGGGGCAGTGGGGATGTCCTGGCTGTCCAGCCCAGGGGAGCTCCAGGCTGCATGGCTCTAGGCAGCAGGGAGGGTGCAGCAAAAGCTGAGAGAAGAGCAGCTGTGGTGGGTGTAGCCTCCAATCCAGATGGCCCAGCACCCCATCCCCGGCAGCTCCAGTTGCCTGGGACAGAGCAAGACTAGAATTCCTGCCAGGAATTTCCTGTGACACCGTTTCTCCTTGCATGGTGGACCTTGCTGGACTCCTGAACTGCTCCTGCTCTGCTTGGGTTTGTGTGAACGTTTGTGCATCCAAACCCAGCTCCATGGCGCTGCTTCCTCTGAGAACTACCCTTTCCCTTTCCCTTTCCCTTTCCCTTTCCCTTTCCCTTTCCCTTTCCCTTTCCCTTTCCCTTTCATTCTCCCCTTTTCCCTTTCAGCTTCATGGGGTGCCCTGAGCTGCTCTCTGTGCAGAGAGCTGAACAAGGTCTCCTCCAGGAGCCTTGGAGCTCTCTCTCGTGTCATTCCCTGGGCTGAGGGACTGCGGTGGTTGCCGCCTGCCTGGCTGCAACGGAGGCAGAAGGAGCTGAGGAGCGCTGCTGTCGTGGCTCTGTTCCCAGCACAGACGGGGAAACTGAGGCATGGGGTCACACCCCGCTAGGATGTGAGGAGGGTGAGGTCAGCACGATTCTCTTGGCTTGGCCAGCCTCAGTCATGAATCATCATCTGGGTAAGGAGAGCATCTGGAGCCCATCAGGGCTCTGCTCACTCCCCATTCCCAGCCCACGGCCCTTCCCAGCCCTGACCTCTCCCACTGCCAGCCAAGACGGAGCTCATGGACAATGTGCCTGTTTCTGTGGCTTTTTCAGCACAGATCTGTGTGTTTTGAAATCCAAGCACGAGGTCTAAACTCTCCTCCCCGGCAGCCGCAACACGCACTTGGGCACTGTCCTGCTGGTCAGGGCAAGGGCACGAAACCCTGCTGGAACGGGAATTTATCCAATTTTTTGTCTGATCTTGAGGTGGTTTCCTCTTGTTCTGCCTCATAACACAGGTTTGTTGTGGCAGCAGTGCCCACATCTTGAGGCTGGCTTAGTGAGGAGGATTTTAAGCCAGGTAAGTGCCAAGGGCTTTTCCTTCTGCTTTCTGTGTGCCTTTGTCTGGTTTCCAAACCTTTTTCTGTAGCTGGAGAGGTGTGAACACCTTGCCATTGAGTGTGAGCCGAGATCTGGACTCGGGGAGCCAAGGGATTCATAAAACCATCACGTAGTGCAACAACCTCAATAAATGACAAAAATCTGGTCGCTTAGCAACTTAAACTGGCTTTTTCTTCCTAAATGGATTGTGTTTTCTTGAAGTCTTCTGTCAAATATTTAGCGTGAGAAAATGACAAGGACCCTTTCCATGTGAAGTAAGCTGCACCATGAAGTCACCACATTGTTCTGACGATCAGGAGTGGGGCTGGCCAGGGTGGGAGGGCTGGAAAGGAGGAGCCGCAGCCCCATGATGGCTCAGGAGCTGTGGACAGGCCCCAGGGAGAGACCTCGGGAGAAGGGGTGCCAAAGCATTGTTGTGGTTCTCCGCGGGACTGGACCCCTCGGCGGGGGAGAGCCAGGATCCAGGGCTGCTCCGGGATGCAGTTGCTGTTCCGGATGTGCTAAACCCTGGCGGGGAGCGACGGGCTCGGCATCCCGTGGGAAACAGCTCGGCTGGCCAGTGGCCGGGCAGGAGCCAGGCCAGTTCTGCAAACACTGATTACAACCAGATGTCACAGGCATCGCTTTCCCTGCTCTGGCTCCGCTCCGCCCCGCAGAGAGCGTCCCCTCCGAGCAAGGGGACACGGCGTGCCCAGAGGGGGCACCTCGGGTGGGCTTTGTGGGGCCTGGGGTGAGTCTCACTTGGTGGAGAGGGTCAGGGGATGGTGGTGCCCAGACCCTGGAGGGGGTCAACAGGCGGTCCTGACCTTCCCCCCAGTTTGTCCTGGGGACTCCCACTGCCTCTGCCTTGCGTCTTCTCACTGAACATCTGGTGATGGGGTGAGGATCATCGGCTCTCCACACAACTGCCTGTCCCATACTGCGTCCCTGGATGCTGGTAAATCCAGAGCAGCGTCACTGGCTGCACCAACCCCAAGGGGTTCCGTGTCCAACAGCCAAATTCTCTGCTTTTGCTGAACGGCTTCTTCCTGCTCCAAGACCCCCGGCTCCAGGGCAGCACTCGGCTGGAGCCCACAGCCACGCACGTGAGCAAAGCGTGGCTCCTCACGGACAGCTTCTGATGGGAGCTGCTCCAGCTGCCTCACCACCCCTCACCAGGGGCTCACTCGTGCTGCACGGATGCTGGATGCCCCCGTGCCCGGCGCGGGGATCCTAGCGGCCTCCCGGTGCCCACTGGAGGGTGCTCTCTGCCAAGATTTGCACCGCGGATGCTTCTAAGCAGCTCTTGGTGAGAAGAACGTAAGGAACAGGTTGGAGTGGTTTTAGTGGGATCTGCGAGGAAAATCTCTTCCTCAGCGAGGAGGCAGCACTGGACCCTGCTGGGCACCGTGCGGGATCCCCACCGCAGTCACACGCCCCAGGACCAGGTCCTGCCCCCATTTGCTCCCCCTCACGTTGATTTGCCCTCCCAGATTTTGCTGCGGGGCAGCGATTCTGTGGGGCAGCAGCTGAGGCTGCTCCATGTGCCCGAGCCGTGGGTAAACACCTCCAGCCCGGCCTGCCTGGCCGTACCCCTCACTGTGGCCTCAGAGCCTTTGTGGTGCCTCTGGCAAGTCCCTTTCTGGCTCCTGCTCCAAAGCCCGGCAGTTCCTGCAGGCTCCCTGCTCTCCTGTGTCTCCTCCAGCCATCCCATGCGATGGTGCCCAGCAGACCCCAGCATGGACACACAGGCTGCCGGGGCCATGGGTCTGCTCAGACACAATCCCATGGCCCAGGACACTGAGGCAGGACAGGGAACAGCACCTGGGATCAAGATTTTCTCCCACACAGTTCACTTTATTTCCCAAGCTAAACACCAGTCCAAAACTTCATCCAAGGAGCATGACATATCCCCAACCAGGCCCATGGATCCAGCTCCCACCACCTCCCAGTCCCTGCCCTCCTACTAAAAATTAATTGGTACAGCCGACACCCCAAGGGTGTCTCCTACAACCAGCTCTGCTCACTGATGTCATTTGCTACCAATACGTGCAACAGCATCCCCTGTTCTTGGCTCACACATGGTCCTAATCATTATAGCAGCTCCTTTTCCCTCCAAATTCACTCCCTCCCACCCTGGCAGTCCCCACCGTGCACTCCAGGGGCCGGGCTTTGTGCTCCTGAAATGCAGGTGCTGAATAATTTGTTCATTGAAGTGAATGTTCAGCTACAAACTCATCCTCCAGCTCCCTGGCGTGGCTGTTCGGAGGTGCAATGGGCTTTCTGGGTTCAATTAACTTCCCTCTGTGTCATCTGGGGACTGGGCTGCACTCTCCAGCTCTTCGTCCTTTCCAGATCGCTGTGGAAAAAATTAACATGCACAGCGGTGAGATCCATGGTGGAAGTGTTCATGAAAAATTGAATATTGAGTCCCTTAGTTTTCTGTTAAAGCAATTTTTTCCACACAGGCGCTGTTCCCCTGGCCCTTACCTGTCCGCAGTCCTGCAGCCCTCTGGCTGCCCCAGCCATCCATATTCCTTGCTGGGAGCAGGAGCAGTACCAGGGATGTTTTGGAGACACTGACATGTTTTCCGTCACAGAATCCATGTCATCCCATCTGTGCTCCATTAGCCTACTTTTAATCACAGTTTAAAGCCATTTTCCAGGAACAAACACAAACTCGCTGACCTGTAGCTCCCTCAGCCTCTGGTGATGTTTTGGTTCCACGTATGTGAGCTGCTGCCAGGCAGGGCAGAGGCTGCAGTAACAGGATGAATGTTCATGGAATCATGCAATGGTTTGGGTGGGAGGGAACATTAAAGGCTGTTTCATTCCACCTCTTCCATGGGCAAGGACACCTGCCACTGTCCCAGGTTGCTCCAAGCCCTGTCCAGCCTGGCCTTGGACACTGCCAGGGATCCAGGGGCAGCCACAGCTTCTCTGGGCACCCTGTGCCAGGGCCTCCCCACCCTCACAGGGGAGAATTTTGAGAGCAGATCAGCAATGAACATCTCCCTTTTTGTAGAATCACATTATTACACCTGCTGAGTCACTGTTGTGCACCAAATGGTTTTTATTCCTTACAAACCTCAGCTCCTGCAACCCAGGACGCCGAACCACCGACGGCCCAGGCGGCTGTTTGTGCAGACTCCTGGCACCACATCCCTCCTAGGAAGGGAATGCTGGGATGGAGCTCTGC
This sequence comes from Eulacestoma nigropectus, assembly GCA_013397775.1. Lineage (NCBI taxonomy): Eukaryota > Metazoa > Chordata > Aves > Passeriformes > Eulacestoma > Eulacestoma nigropectus. The sequence goes on from VZTE01004714.1 coordinate 113,620, forward strand.
ACTTCAGCGAGGAAGTGATGTGGATTTCACAGGTTTCATGTATTTTTGAGTTTACTCCCTGCAGATTTCCTTCCCCACCCAGACAGCACAGGCTGTGCTCGCTTTGTGGTGAGCCCCTGGGCCCCCCCGAGCCCCGTGCTGCAGAATAACAAACACGGGTGGCAGGTAAGTGCCAAGGGCTTTTCCTTTTGCTTTCTGAGTGTGGAGTTGAGGGACTTAGAGCAAAGCACCTCTTTGCCAAAATGTGACTTTACATTTTGGGCTTCACACTGAGTCCTTTCCTAATCCAAACTTTAATGTCTGGTGTGGCTGTGAGTGGCTGAACCGCAGCCGTGTGTGGTGCAGCAATACATCCAATTAATATGGGCTGCTTTATATGCAACATACACCTTAAGGGCATACTGCATTACCAGCATATTTTCCCTGGCTTCATATAAATATTTATAGGGCCCGGCGGGGAGGTCACTACATGAAAATAAACAGTGTTACTTTTTGGTATCACAATACCTATTCCTAGAACAGAAATTAGTTATTTAATTCTCTCCACGTGTGCGTGTCCAGCACCAACAGAGACCACGGAAGGGAGCATTTGGCTCCGAGTTCACTCCTGGGTGGCTCTGCAGAGCTCCTCTGTGGGGATGTGTGGGGATGTCCCCGTCAGCACCATCCTGGCACGGGCGCGCTGGCTGGCTGTGGGGGGACAGCTTTCGGGGCTCTCCTGAGGGTGTCACTGTGCAATCGCTCTGGAGCTGCCGGGCAGCGCTGCCTGGGAGGAGATTTGGCCCAGAAGAGGGAAGGAAAATATTCCTCATGGCCTGGCATGCTGCCAGCGTTGCTGATGGCCAAGAGCTCTGGATTTGGGTGCTGGTCCCCCTTGGCCTGTTCTTTTCCAGTTGCTTTCCCCCTCCTGCTGAAATCCTGGACCTCACTCTGGTTTTCTCCTCCTGCCTCTGGCTCAGGCTCCTGCTCCTCCTGGGCAGCTGGTGGGGCTCCGAAAGGCTGCGGTAACTCCTGAGAGACGGAGCTGGTGGGAAGCAGACACAGAGGAGAGGACCTGCCACGGATGCAGGTTTATTTATGACCCCCTTTCATCGCTGCTCTGACGCACTCAGCTGTTCTGAGCCTCCCACACCTTCAAAAGCCACTTGTTCCAGTTTCTCTTCAGGTAAAGCTTCATCTTTGGGTTAAAAAGCTCTTTTTGGAGGAAGAACTCATCCAGCAAATCCACCTTAAACCTCTCACTGCTCAGGGCCCTTCCTCCTGCCTCAAGACACAACCACCGGGCCCCAAAATGCTGGGGGCACAGGCAGCCTCTGCCCACTCTCTGCCCATGCAGCCCCTAAAGCCCCTCCTGCGGCGGGTGAGAAGGGGCAGAGGATGCTCCCGTCGAGCCCAGGGCTGTGCAGCAGCTCCAGGGGGAATGGAGCAGCCAGGGCTGGAGAGGGAGGAAAGCGACGGCAGGGAATGGGCGGAGCTGTGATTTCTTTGGTCGGGAAATCAATATATCAGCGAGTCTGGCGCTCCTTTGGCATCTCATCCCACTCCGACGTCCCGGCGGGAAGCAGGCAGTGCAGGGAGCTGGGGGCTCTGCAGGGCAACTGAAGTCGGAATCCAGAAAATACCTAAAAATAGCAACCAGATGATCCCTGACCCCATTAGTCATCTCCCTCCCTAGAAGTACAGACAAGACCAGCCTGGACTCCAGCTGAAGGCCTGCTCCTTCCCTGAGGGAGCTGTACTGAGGAGTCAGATGTGTCCACAGCAGCCCAGCAGTGTCATTCCATCACTGGTGGTGAAGGTGGGGTTGGAGGTGGGACGAAGAGAGGGCTGGGAGAGGGCTGGGATGTGAGGTGGAAATGCCTCTGTTTCCGTTTACAAGCAGATCCACCGGAGACAAAAGCTGATGGTTTTGATTTCTCTTTTTATCTCGCAGCAGTTGTGTCATTCATATCCCAGCATTTCTGGCCAGTTCAAACTCAGCATTCCTGCTGAAAACAACCAGAAGGGGCACTTGGTGGTTTAACTTGTGACGGTTTAATTCCCGGTCCCCTGTTAGCATCAGCTGGTCTCCGTTTCAGGATTAGCAATGGTAATTGATACCTGAGTCGGGGATAACCGCGCCTCGGCTGCGCTCCTGTCAGCCCCAGTGACAGCTCCGTCAGTCACCAGGTGATTTATGCAGGCTCAGAGCCTCACGGGGATGGGTTTTGGTGCTCCTGTTGCAAAATGATTTTATTTTTCCCTCGTTGCCTCTCACGCTCACTCACAAGTTGATGCTCATCGTTATCGTGGTTTATTTGTGTGCATGGGACAGGGTGAGCGCTGCAGGTGTTACACGGACACGGGGGTGCACACGCACGTCTGGAGCTGCCAGTGAGTCCCGTGGCTCCTGTGCATGCCAGGAACAGCTCTGGGATGTGCCAGCTGCGGGGCTGGAGCCCCTGGGCACCTCCCAGCACGGTGGGCAGCACCTTGCAGAGCCACGGGAGCTGCCAGCTCTGCTCCCAGCCGGTACCCCCCTGCAGGGCCGGGCAGAGAGGGGTCAGCATCCTGCCCACGTGTCCTGGGTTAGGTGGTACATGCTTGGATGGGAGGTTGGTGAGCACCTCCGCACAGGGACTGTGCCCCATCTGCCCTCAGGGACCGGAGCTGTGGTGTGGAGCTTGTCTGGCATCACTGCAGCACCCTCGGCAGCCAGCCTGGGGCGTCCGGCAATGCCTGCGGGGTGCCTGAGGCTCCCAGAACTCCCTCACCGGTCCTCGTGGGCTGGGGTGAGGTGCTGTCTCCTGGGGAGGGTGGGGAGCTGTAAACCTTTGCCCGGACGTGTGTGGCGCTGCCCTGAGGGATGGGGTGCCGGAGCAGCTGTTCCCCGCGGGGAAGGCTCATGTCCCAAGCACAGCCTGTGCTGGAATCGCCTCGCTGCCTGAGGCCAGGCACCTGTGCCCACAGTGTGTCCCAGCTCCGTCTGGGACACGTGGAGGCAGACGCTGCCCCAGGAGCCTGGGATGGCTCAGCGAGCAGCAGGGAGGCACAGGGAAAGCGCTCACCGGAGTTAGCACACAGCCAAAAACCAAATAAAAGGCCCTTTGTCCTCCTTCTCATTAGTCTGTGTCTCCCCATGCAGGGGAAGTAATTATCCATTTCTTCATGCTGTTGTGTGTTCTTCACGCTGCCGCGGTGCGTGCCCCAACACCTTGTCTGCAGAGTCACTTGGTGCTTCTCACTCCCCCGTTCCCTGAAAGGGCTCTGTGTTCCTTGTGTTCCATCTGTTTGGCCTTTGTCTGCCTTTGTTTTGCTTCTTTTTCTCCCTGGTGCCCACTTAATTAACCAAATCGGGGAAATTTTGCCTTTAGGGAGGGATTATTTCCCGCATGGGAGAAACAGCTCCGGCTCTCCAGGCTGTGCCTGTGCTCCCGTGCAGGGATCCTCACCCGTGCTGAACCAATGTGGGAGCTCAGGGCTCTGGACCCCCAGCTCCAGGATACCTCTCTACCCGTGGGATGTGGCCACCTCTTCAGAAAAGACAGGTTCAAGGTTATGAAGGTGAAATCTCTGTTCTCTGCCACCAGATGTTTCCCAGGGGAGTCTGAATTCCTGTGGCCCAAAGAGTGGGAGGTGATTTTCTGGGGGAGCATCTCATGGAGGAAGGAATAACCCTGGCTGTGCCAGGTTTTAGTTCAGGTGGCAGATTGTGTGCTCAGCTCCTGGGCAGGGTGTGAGCTGCCATGCTGCCTCAGCCTGGTGTCCCTGAGATGGGATGTCCCTGAGGGGGAAGGGATGCCCTGAGAGAGATGGGATTCCTACATGTTGCTTTGACATCCCTGGTGGTTTCCCATTTTAGCCTTGAGCACTTAAAACCCACCTCCTGCCTCCTGGCAATGATTAATTGGGAAGATGTTGTTGAATTAAGACTATTGATGTCCCCTCCTGAAGGTCAGGCTGGTGATAAAGTCATACAAGAGTGTTTATGCTCATATTAAATCAATCACCTGCCATTTTCATGCCTGCTAATGATTTGTTTGTGATGCTTTTTGTTGTTGTAATGGGGGACCAGTGACTGATGGACCTCCCTTCTTTATGAGTGTAATTGAAAAGGCAGCAATTAGGGCATTTATGCAGAAATAACAACCAGAATCCAAACCTTGGGTAGGGTGTGTGATCCACACTGTTCATTAAATGTCACAGAACTGAAGTTTCTGACTCTGTTATAAGCACTTCTTAATATTCCAAAAATATTTTAAGGTGTTTTCTGAACTTACACTGGGGAGTTACTTTGGGAGGGGCTCTGTCATTGAGACCAGCAGGGATCTGTGACATCTTCTGGGGACAAGCTTGTATTTGTGAGTTAAAACCTGTTGGAAAGTGTCACCTGTCTCTAGCTCCAGCAGAAGATGTAACCCTTCCCCTCACAGCCCTACTGTGAAGAGTAAAACCAGGACGCACCAGCACTTGTCACACCGCCTTCACAGGATTGTCATTCCTGTCACTTCACCTGTTTTTCTGCTATTGGCAACCACAATTGTCCCTAATTTATATCAAGTGGTGCCTCAGCACCACAGGCAGGGCCAGGGCAGCGAGGGAGCTGAGTGCCCCTCACCCTTCTGGGGACAACGTACCATCGGAGCAGCTGGACAGAGAGCAGGAGCCGCGCCGTGGGAGTCACGTACTTCCCTTCTTTTTCAGCCAATGCTTATGCAGGGAGGGAACAATATTCCCCGTGTCTGATTAGCATTAAACATTCCCCAAGCCACGAGGTCCCGGTGTGCATCAGCATATGGCCGAGCTGCCTCAGCACTGGCCACCGAGAGGGGGGATTCGTCAGTAAGACATTTTTATGTACGAAAAGAAAAACATTCCCATCCCTGTGGCTGGCAGCAGGCTGGTGTTCTACAGTTCTGGGAGGAATAGGAGGATCTGCTCGTTGGCACACTGCCCTGAAATGTTTATCAGCAAACATTTGTCCTTGTTTTCTTAAATAAAAAAAGTGCATATTGCGTGTTGGAGTAACAGTCTGCTGGAAGTGGGCCCTTTGGAAGGGAATGGGCAGTGGTATCTCTGGCTGCAGAGATGCACTCCTCTACCTTTAATCAGAACTGTACACTTGGTTTGGGGGAGAGTTCAGCTGGGAAGAGGAGGGGGAGGATGGAGGAGGTTGGTAGCAGAGCCATTAGGAACACTGGGAAGCAGAAATGGAGGTGCAGGGGTATGGGAGCACCAGGAGCAGCTGAGATGGGGAATTAAGCAGGGTTCCATCTGATTCCAAGCTTGGGCCGAAACCAGAGGCAAATTGTACCCAGACCAATCACACACTGCTGATCAGAAGGAGCCTTTGCTCCAGCAATGGGAAGGTGGCACCAAGGGACAACATCACGCAGGGATTTCTCTTCCAGAGGGCAAACGGTGCATGAAGATGCCCCGAACCAAAGCACAAAACACTGTGGGCAGTGATGTCATCTGGGCACTGAGTTTGCAAACGTGGTCCCCAGGCAGAAAATCCCCCCAGTAAATGCTCAGCTCCTGAATATGCGAGAGGCTGCTGCCCTGGGCTGCAGGGGCTGTGGGAACAGCAGCATGCGCTCCCCCAGGATGGGGACTCTGAGGTCACCTGCAGTGAGACCCTCCTGCAGTTCCCAGGCGTTCCCAGGGCCAGCTCCTTTGGTGACCCCACTCCCCGAGTCCTTGCACTGGTGGCTGCAGGGAGAGAATTGTGTCAAACAGCAGGCAGGTTCAGCTCACCTCAGCTTCTTCATGGGCTTGGGGTGCAGCACAGAAAACTTTCTTTTGATCCCTTCCCGAATCACACTGTCTCCTTTAAAGCGCTGGTGTCACCTTGTGGGCCAGGAAAAGGAGTGATTCATGTCAGCACAGGATGGGCACAGCAGCGCACAGGGGGATGGAGCAGGTGAGCCCCAGGTACTCCCCACAGAAACCTCCCCAGCAGAGGGCCCAAGGGAGATGCACGTTAGCCATGGCCTCAGTGGAAGACTGGCACTGGAGCCCAGATTTGGGGGAATCCTGGAGAGATCACCAGCTTTCCTCCACCAGCTTTTGTCCCCAGCTCTTTTTGTCCCCTAACCGAACCCACTGGGCATCCTCTGCCTGCACCAGTGCCACTGCAGACACATCTCTTCCCTCTGCACACCAGAATGTGTTGGCTTTCAAAGTCCATGTGCAAGGATTTCTCTTCCCTTGCTTCCCCCATGTTGAATCAGTGGTGGCAAATTAGGTCATGCGGAGCTAAATTGAGCATTAACAGTTCTCCCTTCAGAACTGCGTCTGCAGCCTCTCTGGGGAAATCAAAACCATTTCAAAATGTGACTGGGATCACATCCTTCCCCTCCAGTGCTGGAGAACTCTGGCTTTTCAGAGAGTGGAATGGTGCTTGCAGGAATAATGGGGTAAAACCTGGGAAAAGCTGAGGGAATGACTCCAGCAGTAAGGCTGGGCTGGGTAGGATGGAGCCTCTGGCTACACATACCAGAGTCACTCTGTGGGCTCTTTCCTCCTTCCCACTCTTTTCCCAAGGCGCCCTCTCCAAAAAGGCTTGTCCTCACAGGCTGGTTCCATGGATAAGTTCCAGGGAAGTTAATGAGACCTGAGAGGTGCTCATGGCTGCCTCAGCATCAGTGAAATGGGGCTCTCCAGTGCATGAGATGGTGACAAACTCAGCAGGAGCACCACAGCCTGGGGTGGGCCGTTCATCCTCCGAGCACCCAGACACCACCACTGAGATCCATTCTTTGAGGTGCATCGAGCCCACGATGGGGGCAACAAGAGCAAACATCACTTACAGGGCTGGGAGACTTCTCTGAGGGGATCTGTGGTGTTGTTTCCTTCAGTTTCCTGACCTTAATCCATTAAACACTGTCATGGCTTGGAGATACCTTGCAAGTTGGCAGAGCTGGGAAAGGAATAATTCCTGCCTGGGGAATGGAAGGCTGGAGCCCCTCTGCCCTGGAGCCCGGCTGGGAGAGCTGGGGGTGCTCACCTGGAGAAGAGAAGGCTCAGGAGAGACCTTAGAGCCCCTTCCAGTGCCTAAAGGAGCTGCAGAAGAGCTGGAGAGGGACCTGGGACAAGGGATGGAGGGACAGGACAAGGGAGAGTGGCTTCAAACTGATGAAGGGCAGGATTAGCTGGGATATTGGGAAGCAATTCTTCCATTTGTGGGTGCGTCCCCTCCCTCAGCCCCCAGACCTGCAGTGCTGGAACAGGACCCCATCCCGCTCCCAGTGCCAGCACCAGGAAGGGGAGGTGGCAGCAGGATGGACCCAGAAGCTCCGATGTGCAGGGCGAGAGCTGCGCTCGGGCCCTGCTGAGGGAGGCGGAGCAGGCTGCTGGATCCACAGAAGCTGCTGACACAGGAAAGCAGCGTGGGGCCGGCTGGGCTTCCCTCGGGAAGCATCCACCTGGTGCAGGCTTTACTTGCTGCCTGAGGTGAGGAGCTAAGCCAGGCTGTGTATCTCAGGAAAGTCCACGTGCTCAGAGGCTGCAGGAGCCTGGCCAGCCCCTTGGGAACTCCGAGTGACCCCTGGAAAATCCTTGTATACACGGAAAACCCTCCTGCACTCACCAGCTATTCGCCAGCAGCCCTCTGCCAGCCAAAACCAGAGGACCTGAGTGCTGCACAGAGGAGGAGAAAACCGTGAGAGGGTGGTCTGGTGCCTCAAGAAACAGTTGATACCCTCTGGAAACAGACTGTGTCTCTTCCCGAAGCTCCTGACCGGACCCTCCCTCCCTGCCTGTAGCTGCCGGTCTCAGGCACTGTCAGGCTCCCGGAGCAGCAGCACCCAGGTACTCCTCCAGCTCACTTGGTGGGAATTGAGAAGGAGTTGCAAGTGGCTTGGTAGGGTTTGGAAGGGACCTCGAAGACCATCTAGTTCCAAATCCCCTGCCATGGGTGGGGGTGCTGGGATGCCTCAGGGATTTTCCTGGGATGCCCAGTACCCTGTTGTAAATACCCTGGGGATATTGCAGAACACACGTGGCCTTTGGAAAAACACCCACATTCCCTAAAATAGTTTCCCAGCCAAAGCTGAGATGTTATTTAATAAGCCTCGAGTTTGGATAAGGCTGGTTTAAGCAGATCCTTGGGTTTTCTCAGCTCCGAATGAGCAAGATTCCAAGTTTCTGCCAGGAACAAATGTGTGTTTGCACAGATGGAAGGGTTACCTGGTTCTCTCCATCCGAGATGGGTTATTTACCATAAACATGTTTGCACTGGAGCTGTGAAATGAAGGCAGGCTGATTGAAAACCTTGGAGCAGCTGTTGTCTCGGCATCCCCCAGGAAACTGTCACTGCCGGCTTTTCTTCCCATGGAAGTGACACTGCAGATCAGTCTAGGGAATGAGTGTTGTGTTGAGGAGGGGTTTCTGTCATGCTGCCAGGGGAATAGCAAATTCCGGTTTGATGCATTAAGCAGCATGTAAAAATTTAATCAAAACTGCATTTATTATACATGATGGTGGGGAAAAAACCTGGTAAGGGCTTCTGCTCTTCATTAACTGCCTTAAAATGACTCAAGAGGAGAAAGTGCTTCAGCTTAGCAGAAAAGCTTGAAAATAAGAGTGTTGCCATTAGTACTGTTGAGGTGACCCAAAAAGTGTTTGGAGCAAATAAACTCCGCCTGGATAAAGTGCAGTGCCTGAGCCAGCGCTCAGGGGTGTGTGCACTGGGGTCTTCATCCCCTGGGGTCCCTCCTTTCTGGCTGGTCCCTCCTGTGTGGCATGGGCTGGAGCTGGCACTGGAGCAGGACTGGCTCTGTCTCTGGAATTGGCTGTTCCATGCTGGATGCAGGGGCGCAGCACGGACACAACAGTGGGTATGTGACGTTTGCTTCTCCTCCAGGAAAGGCAGAGGTGTCCCCAGGGTGCATCAGGCATGGGCAGCTCTCCTGCCTGGGTTCAGGGTGATGGGGGATCTCAGGTGGATGATGGGGGGCTGCTACTGCTGCTCACAACTCCCTGGACACTTCCCCAGCAGACAAAAGCTCTCGTACCCCTTGGCTGGCAGAGGATGGACTTGGCTGTTGTTCTTCTCTGGTTAAGCAGAGGTTTGGTGAACCCAGTAACTGGGTAAACAACATAAACCCGGGAAGGTAAATAACTGTTATTGCCAAGGTTACAGCTGAGTGGAGACACGACAGCAGCCTTCACTGGTGGAAGGGAAAACCAACAAGAGAGAGGCTCTCGGACTAACTCAGAGCAGGAAGCGCTGAAGCAGAATGAAGGGAAGGAGCTAGAGCCTCGTGAGGGATGAGAAGCTGTGCTGAACTGCAGGGTGAATGGAAATCTGGGAGATGTCCTTGGTGGAGTTCCTTGCACTCGGTTCGTCCCACCCTCCTTTGCTCCCTGGAGCAGGGGAGCCCATGGGAGGAGGGGCTCATGCACAGCCCCCTCCAGCCACTGCCCCACTGGGGTGAGGAGCAGAACCTCGTGAAAAGCCGTCCCTGGGAAAAGCCTCCTTGGCTTGTCTCCATTTGCTGGGAGAGCAGGAGCAGCTCCAGCTTCCTGTAGGGATTTAGGCATGGACAGGAGAGTGTGGAGCACAGGAACTCACTTCTGGCAGCTGCTGTTCTGTTGCCGCCAAGGGCTGAGAAAATATGGGCAGGTTTTTATGGAAAGGATAAAGGCCTCAAGTGCAGATTGGAATTCTTGATGGAGCACCTCCATGGACCCGCCTCTTCCCTTGCGGTGTGCAACAGCATTGCCAAGCCTGGGAGCTGAGCTGTGCTTGTCTGAGCGTGGCTTAAACGGCTCGAAGGGTCTGGAGGGCTCAGTCTGTGGGAGGGGATGGGGCAGCTGCGATGCTCCTGCCCTGCATCCCAACACCAGCGGTGTCAGATCCCCTTCATGGGATGGGAAACTGTCCCCTCCTCTTAAATAACCCCCTTTGTATTCCCCCCTCTGCCTCCTCCCTGTGGCTGCAGCCCTGGGTCAGCGAGGGAAAGGCTGGGGTTGGCAGTGCTGAGAAATCAAATAAATCAGGAAAACAAAACTTTTGGTTTTTTCCCAGTAAAAGAAAATTAAAAAAAAGAAATAAAAAAAAGAAGAAAAAGAAGCAAGAAATGAAAGGAGCAAGGAGAAAAGCTGGTGAGAGGAAAATTAATCTGGAAATCAGGTCTCTTGGAGTCAGGGGGAAATTGTTTTCAGAGAGAAAATTATTGCAAAATACTGCATGAATAGGATTTTACCCTGTCAGACAAAAAATGCAGCTGAGGGAACGGCCGGGCTGGTGGCAGTGGTAATTGGTTCTGACTGCAATTTAAACAAGGCAGGAGCTGCTGGAGCAGGGCCTGGCAAAGACAGAATTCTCCTGCTTGTAAGAGGAGCTGGGTGGCCCATTGCTGAAAAACAACTTTGCTGAAATGTTTAATTCTGTGATTTTTTTTAAAGAAAACAAGCCTATTTCTCTTTCCAAACTGATGTTCTTAAATGCTAAGTGGGTTTTTTTTTTCAGATTAAAATGAAACAAACCCCCTCCCAAAGAAATTGATCAATAAGAAAATGGTAATATTTTTATTTTGGAGAAATCCAGAATGGTTTTATTTATTTTCTTGCTTTAATACTGGGCTGAAAAAGAAATACTTTGTCCTGATCTCATGTGTGTTTGTGGGGGTGGAAGGGCTACTTGTGCCTGCTGCAGAGTCTGGGAGCCCTTTTTGTACTGAGGGGAGAAAATGTTGAAATGTAGAAAACACATGTCAAGAACATGATGAGGGGTTAGAAGGTTGTTTGGCTCTGGCTGTATTGTTGGGTTTTCATTGGAAAATCAATAACAATCTTGTCCCCGTGTGTCAGCAGCAGCCAGTCAGCCTCTTGCAGATCCACAGGGATGAGCTGATCACTCAAGTCATCCAGATCTAAACCCTTGGAAGGCTGGGGGCGTAAAGGGAAAACTCCCTTAAGGCCAACACAATGTTAAAATGTGGTTATTTCTGCCAAGGCTCCCTGCCAAGGGATCCCTGTCCCCACCGCATCCCTCTCACTCCATCCCTGACCCCCTTGCCTGGAGCTCCAGCCAGGACCTGGCGGACACTGGAGCTCAGGACAGCAGTGCCCAAGCACAGGCCCCTGACCAGCACCAAACCTTTGCTCCAGGCCAGCAGCACCAGAGGGCTCCCATTCCAGTCCAGTTTCACACACAGGACGCTCCCAGGGGTTTGGAAATCCATGGATGTGTCCATGCCTGGGGTGGCACCAGCCTGGGAATACAGAAGAGAAAACTTTTGTTTAATAGCAGCTGTTGCCATAAAAGGTGGAAATATTGACTGAACGTCCCAGAACTTCGTCACTATCCATGGATTTTATTGAGGGAAGTTACAGCTATGGCTCACACACAAAAACTGTCTCCTAAGGATTCCTGGGCTGAAGCTGTGCTTCCCAATTTGTGCTTTTTTGGTTTAGTGTGATGTCCCAGCACAATGCCATCAGAAGGAGCCAGAGTTGTTAAATCCATCCAAGCCATGCTTCCCAAAACAGCTCCTGGATTTCCTTTCTCTCTCTGTGTTATTTATATTCCTTGTGCTTGTGGAGAGAACACAGCTCCAGCGCTGCCTTTTCTGCAAGTAAATAAACCCTCTATTCTACTTTTTTATTCCTTTTTTTTTTTTTTTTTCCTGGTAGGCCTAAAATAAACACTCAAGCAGCAGCAGCAGGGTGCAGGGGGCTGTGAGCTGGGGCTGAAGGGGTGAATTCCCTCTCTATCCAAAGGGATTAAGTGAGAGGTGTGTCACAGCCAGGCATGCTGGAGACCCCAGGGCTGGTTCACCAGGGCTGGGAAGGACGCAGGAGGAGGGAAGTCCATCACCCCACTGGAGCTCATCACCCCAGCCTGGCCCCTCTCCACACCTCGGCCACATCTCGGCCACCTCTGTCACGGGCAGACCCCCTGGAAGCCCTGGATTAAGCTTCGCCTCCTTTTTTAAATTTAAAATCCAGCTGCCTGCAGATGCATGTGCAGCTTCAGTGACTACTCGGTCCAAAAAGCTGCTGAGTGGATAAATGGTTTGAAATGGTTGATGCAGAAACTGGGTCTTGGCATTTCCAGGAGGAGGAGTTCCCATGTCTTTTCATTTTACAAAGTGCTTGGAAATGAGTTAAAAGATCAGCTGAAACGGAATGGAAATTGTTTGAAGTTCTCTAAATATGTGTATATGGATACACACACAGGGGAAAAAAGGGAGAAAGGGGGAATTCTGGTTTCCACTGTTTTCTTTTTGCCTTAGGTATATTAATTTTATTTGAGCTTTTCATCTGGTTTTGTGAAAAGATTCTTACTTTTTACTTCTAATTTTCTTGAAGGTATTTCTGGGGTCAGGATACAGCATCAGCAGCCTGGGGAATAGGGAAGGAGACCGGCACAAAACCTTGATATGTCCTGAGGTTGGTGGTGACAGAAAGTGCCTGTGCTAGGTGTTAGGGAAGAAAGGAAACCTCTGTGCAACATGAGTGTATCTGTACTAGAGGGTCACACAGCATCCAAACTACAGGGTTACACGGCAGAGGTGTGGTTATGTGGCTCATGCAATTATCACTGGCAGGGAGATGTTTTCCAGCACAGGGATGAGGAATTCCAGTGCTGATGTGATTTCCTTCCTCTCTAATTCCTCAAGCTGTTAATCTGAACAGACTTTTATCACCCTCTTGCTGCCCTCCTGTGCATGCAGGATGATAAATGATCCACGGGCCACTCTGGGTTGTTGTGCTGTAATTTACTGCCCAGCCCTGGCTCTGGGGCTGGGCTGGGCTGTCCCTCCCTGCTGTCCACAGGTCGGGCTGTTTGAGCCTCACAGGGCAGGGAACCACCACGCAAGACTGCATTTGGGGACTGGAGAGGGACTTTATTTTTTGTCGCGATAGCAGTTTCTGCTCAATTTTCAAGACTTGAGTCAACACAAGCATCTTTGGAAGGAGTGTAACAGCATCCTGCAGTGATGGCAGATCTGGAACTGGAGGCACTAAGCTTGGGATGTTGTGTAGGGAAAAAGGCAGCTGCTCCTGCTCATCATCTCCATGGCTCCTCTGTGTCACCAACACTCTGGTTTTGTGGCTCATGCCTCCCCATGTTGGGGAATGCTGTGGGAATGGCACAGGGATGCTGTGGGGGTGTGTCCCCTCCCTGTCACCATTGCTCCCATGTCACACCATTACTTGCTTAGGTCAAGCACCTTTGGTGATGGTGGGGTTTTAAGTCCCACATTTCATGGTGAGCTAAAGGTGGGAATGTGCACTATTTTTTTCCCCCCCAAAAACCCCACTGTGGTGGTTTGTATCTGTTTAAATTACGTTTCTTCCCTGGCAGCCAGCACTGCATGCTGCAGCCTCATAGTGGGTTTGAAATGGGGAAGGATAATAACACAAAGAGGACATTTCCCTGGTTCCTCCATTTGTGCAGTTCTGTTCTATTTACCAGCCCAATGCTGTGCTGAACTATTTTACCATTGTCTGTTTTCATTGCAAAAGTTTGTCTGAATTCCCAGCCCCGATGCTGTGGATGTGCTGGACATCCCTCGAGCTCTCACTGCCTCTGAGAGCCCTTCTCTCCCTCACTCCACAGAACAGGGCCGGCCTGTGCTCATCCTCCCTGCTTCAAGGGAGGCAATGGCTGATCACATATTCCAAATGCCTCGTTCCTCTTCTGGACTCATTTTCCAGCACAGGAACGTTCGCTCTCCAGCATGGATGCTGCATACCAAACATGCCGCAGAGCCTCTGACCTGTTCAGTTCAAGGTATTTTCTCTAATAGCCTCGGGTTTATCTTCTCAAAATCATTCAAAGATCTCGCTGATGACTTGGGAGGAGCAAGGGATGTGCTTGGTGGTGTCATTGTGGGTGTGAATCTTAATGGCAACCTGCGAGGTGGGTCTGAGTGAGGGGAAGGTAACACCCCCCCCGTGTGCCACCGTGTACCATTAGTCCTGCATGCACCTGGAGATTACAGAGACCAGTCTAATTAAAACAATGTAAATCTGGGTTTCCTGAAGCTGGGCTGGTTAATAATGTGTCACGCTGCAGCAACCTGGAGCTGTGAATTAGCCTGGCGGTGCCTGGCCCCGGCGAGCCGCGTGCCACGGCCAGGGCTGCCAGCGCCGGACTCTGAATCACATCCGCTCGAGGTCATCTCCAGCAGACTAGAAAGGCTTAATTCCATGAGTTCAATAAATAATGTGTCTGTTTTAAACACAGACAGTAATTCATGGCCTCTGCGTAACAGTAGCTCAAAGATCTTAATTTAAAGGTCTTTGTGAGGGTGATGCTCTCATGTGCTGGGGATGGTTATGGAGTCTCTCATTTTCAAATTACTGGGTAGAACTGAGTCCTGTTTTAATCTGGCCATTAATTAGAGGGAGTAATTTTTGCCCAGTGTCTCTCCGGGCACTCTAATGTGAACAGGAGCAGTCATTTAGTGCGGCGCTGGTGGACGGATGCCTGCGGCACTCGGCTCTAATTGGGTCCCAGCCCTGGAGAGGATGGGACTGAGCGGAGCCGGAGGCTTCAGGCTGCCTCGTTCATCCCTCCGGTTGTGATGAATTCGCTGTCTGACTCCAGTGACCCACGGGCGGGGCCGATGCAATCCGCACTAATGAGAGCCGGGGTTCGCCTGGCGTCAATTAGCGCTGCCGGCAAGGAAGAGGAGTGGGCTGGGGATGGTGTCCCTCCCGCCGGGAACCGGCTCTGCAGACCCCCTGTGCCTGCAGGGAGGTGGGAAATCGGCACACGCGGTCCGAGGCAGTGTCTGACACACACCGCGCCTCTGGGTCGCCCTGGGGCACGGCACGGGGCCGCTCGGCTCCATGCAGGAGCTGCGGGGGAAGGGGAATGGAGAGGGAGACGGAGCAGAGGCGCAACTCCCGGGCAGAGGATGCTCGAGCCGTGGGGAGCAAGGAGAGGACCAGGAACAGGGAGCAAATGAGGGTTTGAGAGCCCTGATGAGGGGGACTGAGAGGGACAGGGAGCAGGGAGAGAACTGCCTGGGGAAGGGTCCTATGGATGTGGCACCTGGGGACATGGGTTAGCGGTGGGCCTGGCAGTGTTGGAGGAACGGTTGGGATTGATGGTCTCAGAGGACTTTTTTAATCTAAATGATTCCATGTTCCTGTGTGCTGCAGGCTTGAAGCAGGAGAAGCAGGCTCAGAATTCAGGATAACCTCCACGTGCTGAAAAAATAGCCCAAAATCAATGATAGAAAATTCAATAAAAACAAGTGCAAAGCACTGGACTTAGGCAGGAGAAAAAAAAAGAATGAGCAAGAAGATGAAAGGAGGAATAATTGGCTCTGCAGTGGATTCCCTTTTTTTTTATTTATTTACTGCCCATTTTTTATCAAAGCAACTTCCCAGGGCTGGGGCAGCAGGGCCAGAGACAGGTTTGGACACTTGTGGGGAGCCCAGGGGGTGTGCAGAGGGGCTGGGACATTCTCTGGGTGTCCCTTCTTCCTTGTGCCAGCACCTTGACCCAACACCAGGCTCTGCTCTCCCTCACATGAATGATTTCACAGCCTGACTGTGACCACAGGCAGCCTCCACGCTCCAGAGCGAGCTCAAATGTTTGGGATAAAATGATGTCCAGGCTGAGAGGGACTCTGGCATCATCCCAGATGGAACCCTGGTGGGGCAGAGCCAGCCCAGAGCTGCAGCCTCACATCATCCCTCAGCACCAGAGTAACTTCAGGACCAGGAGCTCCAGGCTGCAGGGACAGAAGCACTGGAGTTAATGGATGGGGAGCAGGATTCGATGTGCTTTAGTGTCTGTTGGAAGAGTCATGAAACACTCGGGGCTATTTAACTGAAAGTAACTGTGCAAAACCCAGAATTAATTCTTATTAAACATCCGCAGTGACATTTTCTTAAGTGGAAATTAAACAGGGATTAAGGTGAAGCCTCCTAAGACTCTCCCTGTTGTGACCGGGAATATTTTAAGGCACCAGGGTATGTTAAATTGGAAGAAATGAGCTGATCTAGATGCACTCGTGTTTTTCCCTCTCTCTGTGTGGCTGCTCAGGCAAGCAGGGGGAGCTCGAAGTAGAACCACAGAAACGTGGAGTCATGGAATGGTTTGAGCTGGTAGGGACCTTAAAAAACATCTGTTCCAACCCTTGGCCATGGACAGGGACACCTTCCACTGTCCCAGGTTGCTCAGAGCCTCCTCCAGCCTGGCCTTGGACCCTTCCAGGGATGGGACAGCCACAGCTTCTCTGGGCAGCTTGTTCCAATGGGAAACCCCACGTGAGCTGTCAGTGTGTTTGAGGAAGGAGAAGGAATGGACAAAGAGAGGGCTGGGAAGAGTGGCCAGGAGAGATGGAGTGTCAGGGAAAGGGGCACCTTGAAGGCCCTATCCCTCTCTGGGGCTGAGCCCTGGTCATTGGAGCAGCAGCCACATGGATCACACTGTCCCACCAAGAAGCATGACCTGCTGAGAAGATAAGAATTTGGCTGGACATCAGGGCTGGAGTGCTCCTGTGGGAATAATGGGGACGGAAAGCTGTGGTTTTTATGATTGTTAGGCTCCCGGCAGAGGCTGTGTGACACCGTGCCCAGAGCTGCAAGGAGGAGGCTGCTGCTCACCAGCTCTGTTCAGCATGAGGCTCCCAGCTCCAGGTCCGGCCATCTCCTCATCCAGTGTGCTATTCAATTAATTAAATATTCTCTCTTCCAGATTGCTGGCTGAGGGTGACACACGCTTAATGAACAGCTGCAGGTCCCTAATCACATTGGCAATTAGGAATGTAATTAGAGCAGTTGCAAATGGTTTTCATGCTGATAAAACATGACAGAACAGAGCGTTCTCACTCACTGTCAGCTGCCAGACAATCTGTTACCCATCTAACGGCAATTTAATTACAAATTCCTCCACTTCCCTGGCTTCCGGTCGCTCGGGTCTGTGGCTTGACTGGGCAGCTCTTGGGTTCTGCTGAGGTCACCTGGCAGCACTTGCCTGGAGCTGGGCGTGGAGCCGAGGGATTTCTGGAAAGGAGGTCTAGGAAGTGGTCCCCTCCCACCTGGCTCCTGCTGAGCCAGTGTTCGGACAACGCTCTCAGGCACAGGGTGGGATTGTTCAGGTGTCCTGGGCAGGGCCAGGAGTTGGGCTTGATCCTGGTGGGTTCCTTCCAACTCAGGAAATTCTCTGATTCTAAGGGGATTGAGGGGAAATCCAGGTTAAATACAGTGCAGGGGCAGGCCCAGATACGTGGGAAGGGCGGTGCAGGGGGCACAGGGGGTAGCTCCCAGCTCCCATGGAGCCATGCATGGTGGGATTGGTTTACATTACCTTGACTGATCCAGGGGAAAATCCCACCTGGCTGAGGAGCCTTGAGGATATGGGTGTTCCCTGATGTACCCATGTCATCAGGGATGAAAGGCTCCCATGCCATTAACCAGCCCCAAATTGCTCCAGTGCTGCCTGCCCTGGGCAGGTGAGGGATGCAGTGACACAGAGGGAGCATCCTGACCTGGCCACTTTCAGGCCATGCAGGGCTTTGGCCATCTCCATGCTGGCCAGCTTGGGCCTTTGTGGTGGCGACTGGACTGGGAAGTGCCCGTGGCTGTAGCTGGGGCAGTGTGTGTCTGTGCAGGGACAGGGCTCAGGCTCCACTGTGGCACGAGGATGAAGGTGCTCAGTGGGCTCAGAG
Source organism: Eulacestoma nigropectus (assembly GCA_013397775.1). Lineage (NCBI taxonomy): Eukaryota > Metazoa > Chordata > Aves > Passeriformes > Eulacestoma > Eulacestoma nigropectus. The sequence continues at coordinate 131,247 of VZTE01004714.1, forward strand.
GATGCTGCTGTGTATTTGTGCAGTGAGTGAAATAAAATAACCCTGTAATTTTGTCATCAGCAGCACTTCTCTCCGTCCTCCAGGTGCTGTGTGAATGTTGAGAGCGTGTTTAATTCATTATCAGGTGGAGCAGGATTAAAAACTCCATTTTACAAATGAAGACACCACTCGAGAGAAGTTATTCACATCAGGGTGACACACTGGGACTGGAACAGAGGGATTTTAATGACAAATGAAGGGCAAAGGTCTGCCAAATGATGGACACATATTTTGGTACATGAAAGCTCAGAGCCCAGGTATCAATTAAATCATCAAACCGGCTGAAGGTGGTGATGGTTCCTCCTGACCATCAGCAACCACGGCAGCCGAATTTGTGGCTCTGATGGGCCTTGAGGAAACTGCAGATAATTTTCGCATTGTTCTGGCATTGAGCTTCCTAGAATCATGGAATGGTTTGGGTTGGAAGGGACCTTAAAAATCATCCAGTTCCATCCTCCAGTTCCACCCAGTTCCTCCCGCTCTGCCCTGCAGCCCCCTCAAACCACCTCACCCATGGCTGCTGCCCTGACAGCTCAGCACCGGCCCCGTGGCTCAGGGAATTCCTGACGAGCTGTGGTGGCAGAAGCACCTGTGCACGGCAGTGGGGCAGTGATGGAGTCTCTGCCACACGGCTGCTGAGCGCAGGGCAAAGGCAGCGGCTGCACCACGCGGATCCAGCTCCATCCAAGCGTCTGGCTGATCAAAGGCAGCGAGCCAGCACAGCTCCTGTCACTGAGGAGCTGTAATGAGGATTTTCACGCAGACAGCCTCTGCACAGAGAATCCCGGTGATGGATGTCAGCCTGCTCGCCTGCGTAATAAACAGGGACAAATTAGAGCCAGGGAGGCAGGAGAGCAAGGGCCATGTGGAGAGGAGGCACTTGGCTCAAAGCGGTGGGAAATGGGGGGCAGGGAGGCTGAGGCTGAGGGAGTTTCTGAGGCTCAGTTGCTCACTGTAGCTGTGCGTGCCTCGGGGACCAGGCAGCCCCTGCTCTGTGCAGCTCTGTGCAGTCCACTGTCTCGTACCCATGGGACCCTTCCTGTGCCTCCCTCCCTGGGCAGGACTGGGACCCCACTGTTCCTGTGACGTGGTGATGGGGGCTCTGCTTCAGCTTCGGGGGTCCCAGGGTCCCCTTGCCCCCCAGGTCCTTGTGCCTCATTTTCTGGCTGGTGTTTACTTCTAAAACTCTCAGGAGTGCTTGGCTCCTCGCATCCTGCTCTGACCCAGTTCTTCCTCGTTGCCATGGAGAACTGGACCCAGTTCCATTGGCAGTCCCCGTGCTGCTCCTGCCTGGCTCCGAGGCCTGGAGGACGCAGTGGTGAGCCTGGATGGGATGTTCTCAGGAGAGGGGCCAGGTGGGATTTGCAAGGGCCAGTGAAGGGCTGGAGTTTCTGGCTGCCTGCTCCAGGTGCATCAGGACAGTTCCTGCAACTCAGGACAGGCTCCTGGAGCTCAGAATGCGCTCTTGGAACTCAGGATAGTTCCTACAGCTCAGGATGGGTTCCTAAAGCTCAGGAGAGTTCCCGAGGTTTCCCCTGCAGCCATTTTTAGTCTGAGACACGAGCACTGATGTCCTCACCACCTCCCTCCCACCTCCCTCCCTCCCCTTCACATGTCTTCAAACCCAGAAAATCTTCAGTAAAGGCTTCTGGTCTCATTCCAGGTGTTGTTCATCACTCCATAGCCAGACCAAGAATATTAAGCGATGCTCAGATGTGTCTAATGATCAAGAACACTCAGTTTTAGGGGCTGGCTGTTCAGATGAGCATTTAAAATCTCAAATTCCATTAAGGATTAATTTGGGCCAGCTCAGACTCTGTAACTCGTTTGCCCTGCACAGTCTGTGAGCAGCTCAGGGTGTAATTTTCTGTCCATTTATTTAACTATTGGGGTTTTTTTCCCAGCCTGGAGTGAAATCACCAGTTAAATGGATTTTCATTCCTGGATGGGAGGGCTGTAGCATGTGTTCCCAGTGAGGATTACCCCATCCCAGTGCAAGCCATTGCTGCTGCAGACAGGACAGATGAGACACCTTGATGTCACTCGCTATATTAACCCAGTGATTTCTCTTATCTCTTAATTTTGCAGCTCCCCGGAGCAGGGGGGAAGCCGCAGGGTTCCCAGGCTGTGGGTTTTTAAGCTTTGTCAAGGGAGGGATTTTTAAAATTTCCTATTTCGTGAACTACAGAAGAAAGGAAAAGTAAAAAGCCAACACCAGCCTTCCCCTCAGCCCCCCAAAACCTGCCATTAGCCTTCCCAAGCCCATGCCACACGCTGTTATTTCCCTTCCTGGTTGACTTGAGGAGTCCGTTTCTGGTTTGATTTTCGGTATTTGTGACGCTGAAACCTCTTGTGTTTAAAGCACATTCCTGGAAAGCAGCGGCACAGCTCATTCCATCATCTCAGAGCAGCTTTTCCCTTTCCATGAAACAACCTGCCATGTGAGCGATGGTTTTAAATTGGCTCTCACAACAAGGGATGCCGTTTCCTAGAAACCTGAGGCTGACAGGGAAAGGCACCAGACAGAGCAGGAGAAGAAAGCAAAAAGCTCCTTCCCGGGCTCGTGCTGGCACTGGCTGTTCCAGGGAAATGGGTGACTAGGGGTTGCATCCTTCGACCAGCTCCCCCTGGTTTCCAGGCGTTGTGACAGAGAGCCCCGGGTCATCCCCCTGTGACAGAGAACCCCGGGCCATCCCCCTGTGGCAGAGAGCCCCGGGCCATCCCCTGGTGGCAGAGAGGGAAAGAGGGCGGAGGCCCGTGGTGGTGATGGCTCTCACGGAGTTTTGGCCACAGCCAGAGGACACAGAGGTGACACTGCCACATCCCTTCCCCGGCACCATCTCAGCACAGGCGGATCCTTTGCCATCTGCTCTCCCCCTGCGCAGCAGCCCCAGCCATGCCCGTCCCTCTGGCTGGCACCAAGCGGGCTCTGAGCCCCGCAGCCTGAGCAGCCCCAGCAGGGATGAGCTCCCGGCTCTGCTGCCCCAGCGCCCCTCGTCCCCCTGGGCCTTGTCCCGGCTGTGGTTTGTTCTGGAGATGGGTTTCAGGGCTGGGATAACGAAGCGCAGCCATGGGGAGCCTCAAAGGAAAACGCATCCTCCCCTCCCAGGATTTCCCCACTTCGCGCGGTGGTTCCGCGGGCAGCGCAGCAATCTCCGGAGCGAGTGCGGAGCTTCCTCTCATTCCATCGGGGTGGAGGGAGGAGGGACGGGGCGGGGGTGATTCCGGCACCCCCGGGACCCTGCTCTGCCAAGGGCGCCCTTCCCAGCAACTCCCAGCCCCGCCAGCTCTGCGGGCACTGGGCTGACACCAATCCTGGTGATTCACAGCTACACCCACCGCCAGCCCGAGCCACCGAGGCAGGAACGCTGCCAGCAGCACGGGGGGAGCAGCGTGCCAGACACATCCATGCAGAATTCCTGCCTTTCCGCCACCGCAGGGTCCCTCTGGAAGCGCTGGCTGCACTGAGCAGACGGTCCATGCTGCTGAGCTGTTGTGGCAGCCGGGGTGAGGCCCCGCAATTAACCCCCGAGGGCCCGGAGGCTCATCCCAGACTGCGATGGGCTGCACGGGGGGGCTGGCGCGGCAGTTTCGGGCTGGGCTGACGGCAGAGCCGAGCACTGCCTCACCTCGCCTCGCCGAGGCTCTGCTGTTCAAGTGCCCATGTGCGGCCATCCGGGGAATGTTTCTGCTTTGGAAAGTTTCATCTTTCAGTTCAAAAGAAAAGAAGGTTCCCACGCTGTGTCAATCCCATGGAGCGGGGAGCAGGTCCTCTCCCAGGGACGACCATCCCACGGTGAAGGAGAGGATCTGTGTCCCCTCGTACAGACTGGGAACAGCCAGATTTTTGCTCTTACCGTGTCCTTGCTGCTGTCTGGGTGCTCAGCAGGCTCAGGGCAGGCCAGGTGCCAGGGCTCCAGGTCTCTCCCGCCGTGGGGGCTGCTCACCAGGGCTGGGGTACCTCCGGCTTTTGGGACCTGTGTCAGGATCTGCTTGACAAGCGGCCAGAGCTCAGGAGCACCTGCAGATCCCTGCCAGACCCCACACACTTATCCAGGACATGCAGCAAACCAGGCTGGAGCAGTGACGGGATGGGTGAAGGGGATGGGGTCGGGACAACCCCCTGGCAAGCTGTGGTGGTCTGGGGCTACCCTGCCAGGCTCTGGACCAGGGAATGCCGTGTCTGGAGATGCGGGCTGTGAGCCGTGGGGACTGCAGCCCCCCACTCCTCGGTGTGGGGCTCTGGGCAGCGGGGCCTTCGTGGCAGAAGCAGGAGCACCAGCACCAGACCCAGCGCGTGGCCCGTCCCTGCCGTGTCTGTCGCCGACACCCCACAGCAAGCACAGAGCTCTGGGCAGTGCAAATGCCACAGGTTTGTTCGTAGTGGAAGCACCAACTCATTCTCCAGGCAGGTTTCACGTGCTGGTGGTTAATCTTTAACAGGAAAAAGCCTGGAGCAAAGGCATAAAGTAAGAAATATTTAATTCCACAGTGTTGGTTTGCACCTTATGTTTTCCACTTAATAAATATTTTAGGCACTTGTGCTCCAAAAATGGGCTCTGTCTTCTGCAGGTTTGTGTGTTTGTGCTCCCCCACAGGAGACTGCCCCCGATGCCCCTTCTCCAGCAGTTTCTGCCCAGTGGCCCCATTCCAGCGTGGGGAGTCCCATCACCAGCCCAGCCCCACCACCAGCTCCATCCCCGCCCTCTCCGAGGCACTGGGGAGGCGAGAGAACCCTGGGCTCCAGGAGGACACGGCTGGCACTCAGAGATGTCCAGAATCCCTGTGGCCATCCCAGACTGGGGAAAGTGCAGCCTGGCACAGTGTCCTGGATAATGAGACATCACCCAGGGGCTGGCAGCAGGGTGCTCAATATTTATGTGTACAGATGTATTTGGATGGAGCTTTAGCATCCCCTGTGCCCAGCCAGCTCACGGGCTCTCCAGGCTGGGCTGAGCCAGCACAAGGAAAGCTGCTACAGATGGTCCCACGTATCCCCTCTGCTCCTGTGGATGCACGGCCCTGTGTTTTGCCAGGTTTGGGGAATGCTGTGACAAGAAGATCCCAGGGCTGTCCTCACCTCGCGGCCTCCCCCACACACAGACATACCCAGTAACATATATATATTATATTATATT
>VZTE01004714.1:136451-160027 GCA_013397775.1 Eulacestoma nigropectus
ATTAACAAAGAAGTTGCAAAAAAAAAAACCAACAAAAAGGGAAAAAAAACAACAGGAAGAATAACCCTCCCCCCAAACAAAATGGAAGCAGGAATGTTGCACGTGGAAGGGGAGGCTGAGGGGAGCCAGGAGTGCACAGAACCCGAACGTGTACTCTGGTGTCACCAGGAGCAGAGGAACCAGCAGCAGCACTCTGGGCTCCCTCCGTGTCCTGAGCAGGGCCCAGGGATGGGGCGGCTGCTCCCCAAATCATGGTGACACTTGGGTGGGCTCTGCTTTCAGTACCACAAGAGGACAATGGGAGTGACTGGGAAAGGTCCCCAGCCCCATTCGGGGTGTGGGGCTCCCCCAGCCCCTGCCCGGCCGGGTACGAGACGCGTGTGGGGGCCAGGGGGTCCCATAATTAGTGCAATTTCATCAGGTGCAAATGTCATGTTAAGGGCTCGCGGTCTCTGAGCTGAGGATGCCAGGTCCTCCCTGAGCCCGTCCAGGACTCAAGGTGAGGCTGCCCAGCCCAGAGCAGGGCAGGACAATGCCCTCCCTGGCCCGGCTGGCCTGATGCCCCCCGGACAGGGATTTCCCTCCTGGCTGACTGAGATCCAACTGGCTGTGGACCAGGACCCCCAGGTCCCTTCCTGCAGCTGCTCTCCAGCCTCTCGTTCCCCAGGCCAGACACGCCATCAGGATTGCCCCATCCTGGGCACAGAGTGCCCCCACAATGTCCCAGCCACTCACGTGCCCACTGGCCCCAAACTGTGCCACAGGGACTGTGTGCCAGCCCAGCTCCTCCTGGCCTCTTAAACCAGGAGACTGGAGCTTGGCCAGGGGACGTGATGCTGGTGGTCACTGGGAATACTGGTGACAGCCAAAGAGCTCCCAGTAACCAGGGCCTCGAAGCCTCGGGGACGGACTCAGTCCTTTGCCACAGAGTAAAACGATGGCTCTGCACTCACACCACCACAGAATCATGGAATAGCTTGGGCTGGAAGGGATCTTTAAAATGCACCCAGTCCAACCCCCTGGCATGGTGGAGAACAAACCAGAAGTCAAGATTTGGGGTAACAAATTGAGATTTTGGATCATAGAGCATAGAGGTGGTCTTTGAGCAGGACTTTGCTGCGGGGTCAGAGCAGGAAGATGAGTTTTTGCTGCTGGGACACCAGACAGGACACTAATGGAGGCCTGTGTGGAGCAGGGCACTGCCGGCCAAGACCCCGCATCGGGAAGGAGCAGCTGCCAAACCTCTGTGCCAGGGGCCAAAGCTCCTCAAGGCTGCAGCCCTCCCTGGTTACTGGGAAGCTCTCAAAGGAGGAGATGGTGGGGTGGGGGTCCGGGGCTCTCCACTGCAGGACCCCAAAAAGGCATCAGGACCATGCCATCTGCAGCATGGACGGCCACTGGGAACACCCTCAGACTGCCATCTGCACTCCCACAGACCTCCATGGGACCACCATCCATCCCACAACCACCCAGTGCTCACCGAGCCCGAGGGCTCCAAGCCTTATCCACCCCCCCAGGGAAGCTACCGAGCCTCAGCCACAGCAAAGCCCTCCCTGAAAAGTGCTGCTCAGTGCTCTGGGTCCCCACACCAGCTGTCAGCAGGCTCCAGAGCCCATCCCTCCTGTCCCAACCTGCGCCTCATGGCACGCACGAGCCATTCCCTGACCACCACGGCACCTCAGGTCACCCTGAAACCCGCCCTGGCCTTTCCAGCCCCCAAGGGAAGACAGAACCATCCAGGTGACAATCTTCCTGGGGAGAGATGGGAGCCACCGCCAAGGAGCTGCTCCAGCCACTCCTGTGCACTCTGGAGCTCACCAACAGCAGTTCGTTCCCAGCCGTGGTTTGAGGTTCTTCCACCTTTCCATTAAAATGAGATGGGGCTGGGTGCGGACGGCGCTCGATGGCTCGGGCGCCACAGCGGCTCTCTGGCGTGGCTGCAGTGGGCAGCTCCGGCCACCGGCACCCACCGGCACGGCCAGTGCTGCCACGGGGCACGGGCAGGCCTGGGCAGCCTAGTGACAGGCTTTCATTCCTGACACGTACGGGGACTCCTGGGGCCGGCAGTTACACTCCTGCTGCTCAGGGTAATCGATGAAATCCGGGGCGGGCAGCCCCGAGAGGATCATCAGGGATTTGTTCCAGATGGTGAAGGTGGGACACACCGGCAGGATGAAGGAGACTTCGAAGGTGTGGAGGTGGAGGGAGTTGGCCGGGTCGTAGAAGGAGAGCGCGTTGTTGTCGTAGTCCAGGAGGACCCCGAGGCGCTTCATCTGCGGGTGCACCTCCACCAGCATCTCCTTGTTGTTGTGCCGCACCACGAAGTTGTTGTTGCAGCGGGAGAAGACCCAAGAAGAGGAGTTCTTCCCGATCCACTCGTTTTTGGGGGCTGACTTGTAAGCCACGCCGATGGCGTACCTGCGGGGAGGAGAAGCTGCGCTCAGCACCCCCCAGCCTCGGCACAGCACCAGGCCCAGCCCTGAGGGCCACGGCACCCCGCGCTTTCAGAGCCCACCAGCCCGTGAAAGGGCACAGGGTGGGCATCTCTGGCAGAGGCCAGACTGGGAAAGCATCCCCCCTCACCGGTGGTGCCTTACCAGGTGGAGGATCCCACCACCACCTCCCAGTAGTGGCAGCCGCTGTCGATGAAGACGTTGCCGGCTGCGCCGTAGCAGCCTGTGCCGCTGAACCTCTCCGGCGTGTGGCTCTTCTTCAAGGAGCTCTCGTCCTTCTCCATCTGCAGCCCATCATTGGAGATCTTCAGCTTCTTGTGAGCCATCTTGGGGTCCAGCTTGAACGGCTGACCTGTGGGGAGGAGACACATGGATTAGGATTTGTGTTGTTGGCATCATGGTGCAGGAAAGGGGCTTCTCCACATCCCGTGTTCTCAGCTTTGCATATTTAACAGTGGTTTGCTTGGGTGTTCCCCAAAACCAGACCAGATCTGCGTGGTGTCCCAGAGCTTCAACCAACTCTTTGTTTGTCAATGACTTCCCTCTGGAAGTCCTCAGACTATCCCTGGATTTGCAAACAAAACCCCAAGACAAATTGAGTTCAGGTGGGTTTTGCTGCTGTGTCTTCATGTGAGATGCAGTAAAGAGCACACAGGCACCGGAGAGCATTTGCACAGGGTTTCACCTGTTTCAGGACAAAGCAAATGAAGCCTGCAGAGAACACCCCAAGTCCTGCCAACACCTTCATCCTCACGTTTTGGCTGTGTCCTCCTGCGCGCTCCCATTTTTGGCTACAGACACGGAATCCCAGCAAAGAGAAACACCGACACCACCACTGCAATGGGGTCCTGAGCCTGGGCTGGGGACCCCCAGAACAGCCAGGAAACCCTGCAAACAGACACACAAGGAGAGCCCCAGGACAGCTGGGAACCTCTGCAAAGAGCTGCAACATCAGCGACAAGGGCAGCTGCAGAACGGAGCTGATCCGTGCCCTGCTCCAATACCTGATGGTAGCTCGTGCTGGTTTTCCTTGGAGCCCAATTTGCTGAATAATTGAGTTGAGGAGCCTGAAAGTAAAGCTGCAAATTGGGAGTGACCTGCCCCCTCCTTCTTCTGGCTGCTCTGATCTTTCTGCTGTATCTTTTCCTGGCAGTAATGCAAAGAGACAAGCTCTGAGGAAGTGAGGTATAAAAATACTTGGCTCCATCAGGAGAGAGAGACTCACAGCCTTGTTTCCGAAGGCGAACCCTTGCTAAGGTCAGTGTGAAGGACTGGAGCCCAGCCCTTGTCACTGGTTTGTGCTGGCATGTCCTGGAGTGAGCGCTTGAGCCGCATCCACAGGCAGGGTGTGCAAGGGGCAGGCCGGGAGGCAGCAGCACATGGGCTGGGGTGGGTCAGAGGGTGTTTCAGAGAACACAGCCAGACCCCTGCTACCATCAACCCCCTTCCCAAAATATCACTCTGGCACTGGGAAAAAATACAGACTTCACAGAGGTCATGATAGTCTCAACCTAAACCCCCCGGCATGGGAGCTGCCAGAGGAAGGGGGGGTTCTGACTGCATAAGAGGGCAGAGCAGCCTTCACTCCCTGCTCCCCCACCATCACCACTCTCTGTGCCTCCCAGCCACTGCTCTCCAGCCCCCCAGCCCTGCCCGGCAGAGAGCCGAGGGCTGCAATGATTCCTCTCATCATTAACAATTCCTCTCATCATTAACATGTACGTCATGGGCTGGTCACTCAGATTACCTTTATCCCACAAATTCAGCTTGCTGGGATATTCCCGACAGCCTTTTGCTGCTGTCATGCCTGCACGAGGCTCGGGAGCTGTGGGGAAGCAGCCGGCTTCAGGGCTGGACACAGCCGGCTGCACCCCTGGGGCATTTATCAGCTGCATTATCCCTCCCTTCCCTGCAGAGCCGGAGCAAGCGGAGCAGAGGAAATCCCGTCTGGCACTGGGTGTGCGGGAGCAAAGAGGAGGCAGCCAGGAACACGATCAAGGTCAGTGGCATGCAGGGATGGAGCCAGGCAGAGGGAGCTGTGTGCTGGAGCTGCATCCCTGCCCTGCAGGGCCCCAGACACCCACCCCGCTCCCCTGCACCTCGCAGCGCTCCTGCACCCATCACCAGCTTGGGACACTCCTGTCACCCAGGGGGACAGCAAGGACAGGCTGCCTGCTGCTTTGCATTAGAGCTACGGAAATAACTGGAATGAGATCCCCAGGAGGAGGAGACAACATCCAGCACCCAGCCAAATCTGGGAGCAGCAGCCCACCCCACCAGGGATCAGTGCAGGGGTGCCACCAGTGCCCTGCAGCACAGCAGCTCCTGTGTGCCCCACTCCTCTGGCTGCAGGGCACAGGGACGAGGCAGAGCAGAGAGGGCGGACAGCTGGGGACTGTGTTTGGCTGAAAACGTGTGGAGAGAAAGCAGGGATGGATCTGTACTCTGCTCCCAAGGATGCCGCAGGCATCCACCATGTTCTGCCCAGAGAGCAAAGAAAGCTGCAGGGACACAGGGACACGAAGCCAGCCCTTCCTGCATTCTGTCCTTCCTCTCTGCCTGCAGTGGCAGTGTTCCTGCTCCCACCAGCCATCCAAGATGCCATCTGTGGGGCACAGGACACCCACAGAGCACGGCTGCCAGCATCCTGTCCTCCCTGAAGACATCACCTTCTGCAAAGAAAGAAACAAAGATGCAGCACTGTAATGCTGAGTCATCAAGTCATAGGAAAGCCATAAATCCATCTAAACCTATGAATCTTTTCACAGATTCCCTGCTGGGAAGCTTCTGGAGGGATCATCCTGCTCCTTAAAAACATCTGCACTAACATGATTCAGTCAGTAGCACTGACCCCGCAGCCCATTGCTCAGGCATCAAACCCACTCTTGACATCTCACATGGGATATGGATGCAGCCACCCTGTAGCACAATGAGGTCTTGCCAAGAGATGCAGAAATCAGGAAAAGCCAGAATTGTGAGGGAAAATAAGGCCAGGATGCACTGGCCAAGGCAAGGACTTTGTAAAACCCATTTCCCTGCACTTTATTTATGGCCAGAGCTGGGCCTGTCCCTGCATTCCAGCATTTTCAGCAACTTTTGGACACTTGCTCCTAAATAAGTCCTGCTCAGGCCCAGCCTCAGCAGAGGATGGTCTCTCTGTCACTAAACCAAACCTGTTCTCCCAAGCTGCTCTGTTCAGAACGCAGATTTAGTGCCAGCACCGACAGCGCCGACGCTGCGGAAATCGATGCGTCCTGACACTGACCTTCTGGCGATGGAGAGATCTCTCCAGACATCACTTCAGGAACAGAACAGGCTGTGAAATATGCTAATGGACCATTTCTGTCTTGAGCTGCTGACACTTCCACCAAGGTTACAGCGGTGGGAAAGCGTGGGCGCGATATCCTCTGGATATTGTCCATTGGAAAAGGAGAAACCCTGGCCCCAAATACCGGCAGCAGGAACAGCCAGTGGGGACATGCTGGGGCTGCAACACGAGGTGGCAGCACCACTGGACACCCAAAAGAGCCCTTGTCCCCTGAGGCTGGCCACAGAAGAAAATAAATCAATATATATTATATCCATATATATGGCTAAATCAAACTTCCAGGAATTCAGAAGTCTCCACAAACAGATTTTTTGGCAGAGGAACACCAAACTGGTGGCAGAGAGGGATGTGCCCATCAGTGCCACATGCCTCTCCTGCCCAACACCTGAGTGGGAAGGGAGGGATGGGTCCTTGTGGAAGGGGCTTTAGCACACACAAACCATAATCACCCATAACCTGTGCAGTGTCCCAGGTGGGGCTGCTCGAGCTTTCAGACATGCGAGAAGCTGCTGCAGACACATCCCTGCAGCAAGGGGGGCTCAACACCTGACTGGACTCTGATCGAACCCGGTCCATCCCCGAGCAGGAGCCCTCGGAGCTGCGCTGGCAGCTCTGGTGACTGACACTGAGCTAAAATCACTGAGAGCAAACCCTGTCCAACAGGAGCCGCTGCCATGGCCAGCTGCCCTTGCTCCCAGCTGCCCAAGCCGCCCATTCCTCGCTCCCAGAGAGAGCGCCTTTCAAAGCTGGGGAAGCGCTGAAAAACAGCAGCCGCAGGAGGGATAAATTTTTAATGAACAGGCGGATTGGGTTGGAGTTTGCTCCTCAGCAGCTCCCTCAGCCCCACTGCCTCAGTGTTGTTTTATTCAGTTTAATGTCGTGCAAAGAAAAGGAGGAGGTGAGGTGATAAATCATCATGAAAGCCTGGTTCAGACAGAAGCGATGGTTGGGGAAGGGGACAGATGGGAGGGCTGTGCTCACCAGGACCACGCAGAGATGTGCGAGCTCTGGAGAGGCGCAGGCACGGAGCAGGCAGGAGCCTGGAGAGTCAACTTATTCCTCCCCAACATCTCACACCGTCCCTCCCGTGTCACCCTCCAGGCCACGGGTGCCAGTGCTTCTGCTGTCTCTGCTGTCTTTCAACAGGAAAAGGTTTCCCACCACAAACCCTGGAGCTCTGTCTGTGCCAGGACAGGTCTAGCTCCACTGAGTTCAGCTTTCCCTAAACACATTTAACCTTCCTTGGCATTCCCAGGGCACTGGGAAGAAAAACTTCTGCTTTGTGTGTGGCTGCAAAGCCCCATCCACCACCATGGAGACACTTTTCAACCTTATGGCTCTCCAAATCACAACCCTCTGCACACTAAACCATGCACATAATTGCTCTGTGACCCCTTGCATAGGCCCCAAAAAGCCCAGGGATGTAAAGCCACCAGAAGAATGGTGATGACCCAAGACCCCAGGGATGGGTGCTGACAGGAGCAGAGGGCTGATGGAAGCCCCTGGCACCGCATGGGGTATCAGGAGACCATCCCTGAGGCAGGGAAGGAACGGAGGCACCAAGGGAGACAGGCACTCCAGTGATTTAACAGCCTGGGGTCTCCATCCCGCTGCTGGCCACTGCCCGCTCACCAGGAGCACTCGGCCATAGCCCCGGCACCCCCATGCCCAGGAAAGTCTCCCCCCACCTGCCACGGCCGGGTGAGTGCCTGGGCACCTACTGTTGGTCTTGAGGCGGGCGGGCTCACTGTTCCGGCTGCCCGCCTGGTTGATGGCCTTTACCAGGAAGATGTAGCGGGTGCCACTCTGGAGCCCGTGCACTGTGTAGTGGTTCTGCTTGATGTTGGGGACGATCATCCAGCTGTCCATGGAGTTGTAGAGACCTGCAGGGCGGGACAGGGGGAGAGATTTATTCCCAGGGAAGGACAGAATGCAAAGCCCCTGTGCTGCTAATGCAGAGCTCAGGACCGCGTGTCCCTCGGAAGGATTCACCACCTGCCGGGGAGTTCGGAGCGTCCGCAAGGAAATTTCCAGAGATGACAAATCCCAGGAACCCACAATCTCTTTATTATCACATAAAGGCAAGGTTGGTAAGGCAGAGCCAGGGCTGCAGTGCTGGCATCTTGGGATGCTGCCATGGGAAGTGATGGGGAAGGGGTGCAGAGAAAGGGAAATTCAACCAGCAGCACCTTCCAGCCAGGGCACACAGCAGAGGCAGCTGCTGGTGCCTGGGAGGGGGTGATGGCCACCATCATCCCACCATCCTCCCACCATCCCACCATCCTCCCACCATCACTCTCTCTCATGTCTCTGCTCCCGCAGGACAGCCTCCTCCTGCTCCAGGGCCACAAGATGCAATTCCAGCAGCAGAAAGGGATGTATTTGCACCCAGATTGATGTGTTTGCGACTGAATCTTGCTCCTTCCCAGTCCTCAGTGCTCCAGGGTTAATAATCCCTGGCTAAGGGACACTGATGCTTGGCTCCCTAAACAGACTGGTCTGCAGAGTGGTTCAAAGAAAATGAGCTCCCAGTGAAGGGATCCAGATGCTTGGAAATCATTCAGGAGGCTGAACTCTTCCTGGAAATGGGAAGGAATGAAGAATCCAAGACCATGGAGGTGCCAAGCTGACTGTTGCAGTGATTTGCAGTGTCCGAGCTGCAGGGCCTGGCATGTATGGAAATGCAGTGCTGTACCTCGGGTGGGGTGACACAGCGCTCCAGGAGAGGGGAAAAGCCTTCCATGGTGCCACTGAGGCTGTTCCTGCCACCAGCACGACTGGAATGAGGATCACCTGCAGCTGGCATGAGCACCTGAGTAGCTGGCACTGGGGGACAAGGATGCTGTGGGGCTCAGGGGAAAGCAGGGCAGCTATCACAGCACAGGGCCAGGGCTTTGAGCTGAAAGAGGAATAAGGAGGCTTGGAAGAAGTAGCTGGAGGCTTCCTGGATCTAGTGAGAAGTGAGGAGTGCACTGTGAATTTGGGGTGACCGGAGGGGGGGTTTCAACCTGCGCAGAGCTGGGAGGCAGGAGCTGGGAACGCTCCACACCTCTTCTGCAACGGCTTCCAATTCGTTTATCCTCAGTGGCTGGCTCAGCCGCAGGACAAGGGCAGGTTGCAGTCCCTGTCAGCCTGAATTTGGTTTGGGATACACATGGGAATGGCTGAGGGGCACAGAGCAGTGTGATGTGAAGTAGAAAATAAAACAGATGTGATCCTGATTGCAGCCTGCATGCAGAGCTGCTCTCATTGGAGCGCACGGCTTCCAGCCCGGCAATGGTTGGTGTCACCTTCCTGCAGGAAGGACCAGCTGGGGATGCTCCACCAGGAAGGACAAGGTGGCTGAGAGATGACAATGAGAAGGACTTGACCTTCCAAGCAGGCTTCTTTCCCAAAACAACCTCGAAGAGCTTGGCATTGAAGACCAACCTCCTCACTCCTACCCTCACCAAAGCTTAAAAGAATCCTTTTTACTGTAGCATTCATCATCCATAAAAATGTCTGGCTCTTGCCAAGCTCTGCTTGGCTTTGATGGGAGCGTGAAGGGGATGGGTTCCACAGGCTAACTGTGTGCACCTTGGAAAGGTACTTCCTCTCCTGGTCAGCCTCCCAGCTCCTGCTCAGTGTTCCAGTGTCTCTTCACACAAGTTCAGCCAGGGCTCACACGGTCCCATCACCCACACTGTGCTATTCCAAGGGACAGTAAGTTATTCATTTTCTTCTCAGGGATTTAACTGATGTTTTCTTCACTCCTCCTATGAAGAGCAACCTGGAGGTTGCTGGCTGGCCAAGGAGGACACTTCTAACACGTGACCCTCAGGGCTCTCCTCCAGTGCTGGCACAGGGACCTTCAGAGGTCCCTCCCTACCAAAGCCACTCGGTGACACCAGCAAGTCCCCATCTTGTCCGCAGCTGGAAGTGCAGGGGACGTGGAGCTGGTGGCCATCCAAGAGCAGAGCCAGAGAGGTCGCTGAGCTCTCTAGGCTTCCAGAGGACAAAGTGCTGGAGACAACATGCTCTAGCTGGGAAGGAGAGGAGAGCCAAGCAGGGCGGATCTGGCTGCAGTAGCACCAGCACCCGACAGCCTCCGACCGAAAAGAAATGCATCATCTTGTTTTCCAAAACAAGGGCAAAGGCTGGGCCGGGGCTGGGGAGGTGAGATCCAGCTTGGAAAGTCACAGGGAACTTTCTCTGGCAGCTTCCTGCACAGTTCAGAGTGCACTGAACAGCCTTCCGGAGCTGTGACACCGTGCTGCCGGCGGGACAGACCGACGGCTGCCCAGAACACCCCTCTGAGGCACCTCGTCAGCACTTCTCACAATGGCAAGTGCTGCTAGGAAAACCAGGAATAAAACTTTCTCACAAGCCACAGGCCATCAGTGAGATCCATCCTCAGTCCTCAAATCCCATTCCTGTTGGACAAATCTGTGGCGGTGTGGAAAAACAATTAGGTACGGCAGTAATTTTAATGAAAAACGACCTGGAAATACGGCTCAGAGCTGTTCCAGAGGGTTTGTAAACCACGTCAGTTATCAGCCACAGAGCAGCCAGTGCTGCCCTGCGTACGATCCCAGGTACACGGATCTGGGAGCTGTGAGAGGGACGAGAGCCTCCAACGTTCCCAGTGCTTCACCCAGTTGGGGCTGATGACACCAAGTGCAGGCCAGAGCACCTCAGGGACGGCCCCCCCAGCACGGGGAGATGTCCATTGCTCTGATCCACCAGCCCTTGGAGGATCCTTTGCTGCTGCTTCCTCCCCCAGTACCCAGCCCTTAAAGCCACTGATGAATCTTGGAATCTTTTCCTTACAGAATCCCAGAATGGTTTGGGTTGGGAGCGCTTTTCCCGCTGATCCAGTCCCACCCCCTGCCATGGGCAGGGACACCTTCCACTATCCCAGGTTGCTCCAAGCCCCATCCAGCCTGGCTTTGGACACTTCCAGGGACCCAGAGGCAGCCACAGCTTCTCTGGGCACCCTGGGATTCCTTCCTGAAGGGAAGTGTGGTCACTTACTGATGAAGTTGGCCTGGCCGGTGAAGATGGTGTACTGGAGCTCATAGGAGCTGACGCTGAACTCGTCCTCTGAGATCCAGTGCACGGTGATGGTGTCGTGGGAGGCCGTGCAGAGCTCCTCACGGACTGACGGCGGGTTCGGTGCTGTGGGGTGGCACAGACCACAGATTTTGGTCACTTTGGGCTTTCCTTCCTTAAAAACCCAGGGCTTTCCTGCTCACGCAAGGACTGAGATGGGCTCGTGGCAGGAGTAGAGTCTCTCAACACCAAAAACTCCCTTGTTTTATCTGTCACTGTGTTTCCCACTGAACTAAACTTCTTAGTTTAACAAGGCATCCAGAGGTCAGAGCACAGTGTTTTCACTGCTGCTCCACCAGGTCTGACATCCCCACCCTGAAACAGGCTGAGAACCCACTTCCAAATCCACCTATTTCCCTGCACTGGTTGTGGAGTAAGTATTTTATCCCATAACTGATCCGGGCATGCTTGTGTTAATCTTTCACTGAAAGCTGATCTGCTTCACGATGATGAAATCGGATTTGGGTGATCAAGGATGTCCTCGCCTCCCTGGAGCCTTCATCCCTCCAGTGCTCCAGCACAGGCTGCTCCAGCAGCCGCTGCTGCTCCCAGACCCCCGAGGGCAGCGATCAGTCTGTGCTGTGGCATCGGGGCAGCACTGAGGGGCCCAGTGAGGCCCTGCACAGCAGAGTTCATCATTTAGGATCAAGTGACCCACAAAAAGAGCAGGAAAATAGAAATGTTAAAGCACAGAGTGCCTTAGAAGTATAATACTTGGTTAATTCATCATTCCTCCTCTGTAATCCTTATCCCTCTTGCATCCTTATGGACATCAGCCTCCCCCCCAGGTCATGGAGACCATAATTTTTAAGCTTTCTGGACTTTTCCATGGGTCCTCCAGAAGCAGCAGGGTGAAACAGGAGGATGGGGACACGTCACTGTCCCGGGGAAAGCACAGCCCCTGCTCTGCCACAGCTGACCTGGCGCTTGTCACTGGTTAAGTCTTAAAATAGGTCTGCCAGCCCTTGTGGGGCGCAGGGCAGGGGGCTGGGGGGGACACGTGGGGTGCAGGCAGGGGGCTGAGGGGAAGATACAGAGTGGAGCACACCTGTGCACTCACCTGTTAGATAATCCAGCCCCTCCAGCAGCTTCTTCTCTCTGGAAAAATCTAAAGCAAAGTTTTCAAAGGCATCATTAAAATTGATATCTGGTATCAGGACTTGCGAGGATGCAGTTGCCATGGCGACCCTGGAAGGAAAGAAGGGACCATCAGTATGCTACAGGGAGGCACAGGGATGGGGGCAGCCTCACCCTGACTCACCTGCTGGCAGGAAACCACTGCCCCCACCCAGGAGGGTGGCCTAGCCTGGGGACAGGTCCCCCGAGAGTTGGGGGGCTCCATCCCTGGGGCTCCCAGCTTTCACTGGCCCCTGAACTCCCTCTGGATTGGCATTTCCACCACCTTCCTAGCCCAGGGGAGGGGGCTTGCTTTCACAGTATTGCTGGGACCTGCCATGCAGCGCCTGTCCTGTGAGGGATGGGAACCTGGCCCCGGGGTTTATTTGAGGACAGCACAGTGGGAGGCTGCAGGGATGGCTGGGAGGGACTGGGTCATCTCTGGGCAGGGACTTACAACCAAGGGCCAGCTCCAGCATCAGCGCCCCGAGCCCAGCCCACCTCTCGGCCACGTTCCTGGCAGTCTGCAGGAACCGTGCATGGTCGTTCTCCTTCAGGATGTGCTCGGCCTGGTTGATGAGGACTGTGGAGCGCTCCAGGCACTGCCGGCAGTTGGCAACCTGCTGGGCCAGCTTCCGCAGCTTCATCACCTGTTGGAGGAGCAGAGGGAGACAGAGCTGCTCAGGAGCTTGAGAGGCACAGAGGGAACCCCATCCTGAGCCAGGAGCAATTTATTAACAAAACTCTACAAGCTTTTGCTGACCTTCTGACATTTGTTATTCCTTTCAACCATGAGCATCTATGAAAATTGGGTGCTCCCTTCCCCTTTGGGATGGGATGCTACACATAGAAACCACTGGGAAACGCCTGGAACCACTGGAGGAAATGTCCAAACACTCCCACAAAGACAAGGGTGAGAAGCAGCTCCCCCCCAGCTGTGGTGCAATGCAGAGCGTGCAGCCTCTGCTCTCTCTGCAGCACTGGACTGTGGTCCTTCAGTATTAATTCTATGTTATTCTATTAGAACCACAGTGGTGAAGAGCCCTGAGGAAGCTGTCTGGCGTGATCCAAGCCTCCGCACCAACTTGTCACGCTAACCAACACACTGTTCCTCCTGCAGCCTCAGCCAGCACATGCTTTGTCCTTGGCAGAGGAGCCCTGGGGCAGCAGCAGTGATGGACACCTGGATGTAGAGTGTCCTAGAGGGCAGCAGCAGCGAGGAACACCTGGATTTTGGACAAGGAGATGCACCGGTGGCTGCCCAAAGCAAACCCTTCATGGCAAGGCAACACACGGTGCTGCAGCCCCTCTGCCCGGGGCTGGCACGGCCCAGCGTCACTGGCTGTGGCAGTGCTGTTCTAGATGGGGGGGCAGACCCTGCAGCGGCCACCCCCGTGGGCCCAGGAGGGGACCTGTGACCAGGGACACATGAGCTGGGACCCCTCACCTTTGTCTCCTTGATCTTGACGGCGATGACCTGCTTGCGCTGGCGGATGATCTCCATCAGCTCATCACACTCCTCCATCAGCTTGGCCTCGTGCATGGCTGTGTTCACCTGGCCAGAACAACAACACAGGTGTTGGCAGGGACACACAGCTCACAGGTGTTGGCAGGGACACACAACACACTCCCATGGCTGTGCTCACAGTGCTGCACACACAGAGTGCAGTGGGGGCACAGCCAGAGGTTCCAGTCCTCTGCCTCCAAGGAAGATCAGTATCCATGGGAGGACGGGCAGGACAGGACAGGACAGGACAGGACAGGACACGGGGAAATGCACTTTATGGAGGAGGAATCGAGCCCTAGCACTTCATTAAAGCACACTACAGGACAGAAATCAGTTTTCCTCATTTCATACTCCCAAATTCCTCTGAAACACAGAGCAGTCCAAAGGCAGCCTTGAGTGAAGCACATTTTTGCTACAGGATCTTTTTTTAAACCTGGCCAGCAGATTATGCAACACTGGAGTGGGAGAGAGCTGATGGTCTGCAAAGAGAGCTCCACAGAGGAAAAACAGTGGAAAATCTTCCCAATCTGCTGCATGCAGCAGGGGGCAGGGAACGGCCCCAGGGTCTGGAGCCTGAAGCAAGCTGCTGTGGCAGAGCTGCTGTGACGATGCTGCTGTGACAATGCTGCTGTGGCAGAGCTGCTGTGGCAGAGCTGCTGTGATGGTTCTGTTCTGGCAGAGCCGTTGTGGCAGAGCTGTTCTGGCACCACTGCTGTGGCAGAGCTGCTGTGACGATGCTGCGGTGACAATGCTGCTGTGGCAGAGCTGCTGTGATGGTTCTGTTCTGGCAGAGCCGTTGTGGCAGAGCTGTTCTGGCACCACTGCTGTGGCAGAGCTGCTGTGGCGGGAAGGAAATGTTGGGCCAAGGGACAGGAGGGGAGGTTGGGGCACCTCAGCTCGGCCCTGGGTCCATCCCTCCAGCCAGCTGCCGCCCCACAGTCCAGCTCAAGCCTGGAAAGTTCCCCTTCCAGGATGGCTACAGGACACTGTAAATCTGTAGCCATCCACAGCCTGAATCTGAAAACCTGCCCAGGGCAAGAAATTTGCCCTCAACCATGTTCATGTTCTGAGGGGCTGAAGGCAGGTAAAGTTGCAGAGGACACCACAGTCCCTTTCCCAGCTGCCTTCTGCCCAAAAAGGAGCATTTCAAGGCTGGGGTTCCCCAAAAGGAGCAGCAGAGCCTGGAGGGGGTACTGCAGACCAGCACTGCTCCGCTGGCAAATCCCTGGCTCAAGAACACCTGGACACTGGCCAAACCACTCTGTAGGGATGAACCAGTTCCCAGGTAAACGCTGGGTTTGGGGGTGAAGACTCAGCAGGTGCTGTGGCTGCAGGAAAACTGGGCAGCTTTTAGTTGTAACAAGGGAGAGAAAAAACACTTCACCCACCTCAGTGTTGGGGGGGAATGTGCTAGGGACAACAGTCCTGGAATAAACTCAGCTCTGGGAAAAGCCTGTCCTGCAGCTCATGGGGATGAGAAACAGCATCTCATCCCACAGCCTGACTCACACACAGGCAAACCTCCTCCCCCATGCCCCAGCAGCTCGGGGAGGGAGCAGAGGACCCCATCCCACCTCCACAATCCTCAACAGGTTTTTGGCTGTGTAGCAGCTGTGCCCTGGGGACACCAGGAGCTCACGCCAGTGACAGCAACCACAGTCCCACGGTGCACGTGCAGCTTCTGCTCTCCCCGCAATGGGGACACCGGGCTGGTACCATCTCTAATTTACAAACTCAGCTTCCCCACAGGGTTGTTATCTGCTCTCCTTGGTCCACATTTCCATCACTGCCACAGGATTTGGCCACTCCAGCCTCTCTCAGAGCAGCCCCCCATGCACCAGGGTCACTTTGAGGAGCAGCACAGGCTCAGTGCCTCGAGGACACTTGCAGTGCCCCTCTCTGGGGGGAACCCCTGTCCCTCGAGGTGCTGGTGGCACCATTCTCTGGACATGCCATGAGATTTACACTGAGCGTGTCTAAGGGGCAGAGTATGTGGAGATTGCATGTGTCTGTCTGTGTGCCATGTCCACAAACAGCTCAAAAGCAAAATTCCCTGGAATCAGATTGATGGGGAGCACAGATATTTTCTGCCTCACAGTTTAAAAGCAAAATTCCCTGGAATCAGATTGATGGGGAGCACAGATATTTTCTGCCTCACAGTTTACTGTGCTCCCTGTGAAGGTGCCTCCGAGGGCCCGGCTGCGCATTCAGCATAGCTGAGAAATGTTATTTGAACTGTTATTTTAAGCAGAGTGTCTGACAAAGCTGAAAACTCCCAAACTCTGTCAAAAATGACAGCTTAGAGGTCTCATACTCTGAGGATCAGGCAGAAATACCAAATATCTTTCAATTTATCCTATGTCTGGTCATTAAGACATTGGAGCTGGATTAAAAGGAAGAGGTTTGGAAGGACATCCAGCCACATCCCTGCTCCATCCCTGGTGGGTTCTCAGAGCCAAAGCGTGGCCCATCAGAGCAGCAAGGGCTGGTGACTGTCACCAGAGCTCTGCAAGGGCATCCTGGCTCCTTCTCTCTCTGCCAAACATCCATTTGCTATCTGTTTTCCCAGACTCACTCCAAGCCCACTGAGCCCTGGGGAAGAGAGAGCCCAGGAGAGACAGCTCCAACAAAGCCATTCCTGCTGCAGAGTGATGCACAGGCAGAGAGAAGCAGGACGACACCAGTGACATGGAGCACCAGCACGGAAGGCCAGCAGTGCTGCAGAGCCAAGTGGGATTTTTCTGCTCCTTATTTTGGCTGGAAGTTCAGAGCATCTCAGCCCCCTCCTCCTTCCCTTTGCACATTGTGACAGTGGCTGCCAGCTGCTGGCGGCACACTCGGCCCCGCTGGCACTCACAAAAAGGGCTTCTGCACTCACTTCCTCTTGCCAGATCATCAGGACATTATTGAGGGAGAGAAGAACAAAGTGCTGATGCTGCCTGCAGAAACCGCGGGGCTTTGAGCACCTTCAGGGCCCCAAAGCCCCGGCTGCTCTGAGATGCAGGTGGTGAAGGACAAGCTGCAGCTCCCTCGGCAAACGCTCTCCAGATGCTTTGCTGTGGGCAAACGGCTCCAGCCAGCACAGGCAGCACCCCTTGTCCTGCTGCAGCATCCCAGCATCCCGCTGCAGCATCCCTGCATCCTGCCACAGCATCCCTGCATCCCGCTGCATCACTGCACCACAGCACCCCTCCATCTCACTCGCAGCATCCTGAGGCAACATCCCCACATCCCACCACAGCATTCCTGTAGCCTGCTGGCTGCTGGGCCCATGGGATGGCTTGGGGGAGGTGCAGAGGAGGCACAGGACTTGCATCCCCCACAAGGCCTGGGGTGCCCGAGGGTGAAGTAAACAAGTGTTGTGTTCTCTCAGGCACTGGCAAGCTCTCTCTGAACCCATTGCTGCGATCCCAGCAGCAGCCTGGAATTTAGTCCTCTGGGAAGGTGGTTCAAGGAATAGCTGCATGCTCGGTGTCACCCAGCTGAGGCGTCTGCAGGCTCAGTGTCACCCAGTCAATGAGCCTTGTTACACGCTCAGTGTCACCCGTCTGAGCCCTGTTTCCATGCTGGGTTTCCCTCAGTCTTCCACCAGAAGCACCTGAGCACAGAGCAGCGGGCAGGTCCTCCTGCCTGGAGCCAGCTCAGCAGCCCACATCTCCTCTCAGTGGCTCCCAGTCATGCCAACTCCTTCAGAGTTCTGGGAACCATCCCTGTGTCCTCCCCTGCTTGGGACTACCCCCCACACTCGCTCTGCTCCCAGGGCAGCCCCCAGGAAAGGACTCTGGGGTGATCCATGCATTGCCTCCCTCGAGCTGGGAGCTGCCCCAGGCACCTCCCCCAGCCCCCTCCTGGCCCTCACCCACCTCCACTTGCTGGCAGATCTGTATCAGCTTGGCCATCTGGTTTTCCAGTTCGCTGTTGCGTTTAACCAGGTTGGTGAGATTCGTCTCCAAGGTTTGCTGCAGGTCCAGAAATGGGAGAAAGAGGAAAAATACAGAGATCAGCAAAGCTGGAGTGTTCCCAGTCCCCCGCCAGCAACCGAGACCCTCTGCCACCCAGCACACTGCATGAGGGAGGGACACTGGAATAACTCTGGGCAAAGTCTCTGGGGGTCCTCGGCAGCTCCTGCCCATGCCAGGGGGCTGTGCCGTGGGGGACACACTGAGCCCAGCACTGTGGTGACCCTGGGGTGTCACCAGCTGGAGAGGACAGCGTGGGCGTCTGCCCTTTACCACTCCTTTGGAGAGCAAATTTTGGCTATTTTCATCACTAATTTTGTTCTGCACAGGGTGAGGGAGATGAACAAGAGCCTGAAGAGCCATGGGAGAGGGATGTCTCCTCTGCCAACTACCTCAGCTGGAGCAACGATGGCACAGCCAGGGAGAGCTCAGCTGCACTGTGCTGGCTTCAGTCCTCAGCCACGCTGCCCTTTGCTCACCAGAGCAGATCTCAGCCAGCAGATTGCAGCCAGGGGATCCGGGCCAGAAGATTACAAGCAGTGGATCATGGGCAGTGGATCCCAGCCAGCAGATCTTGACCAGGAGGTCATGACCAGTGGATCTCTTGCCAGCAGATCACGACCCGAGAGGACGGGGATCCCTGGGCCTGCTTTGGTGCCCACAGGCTGCAATGTTCTGGGAGAAGGAGGGGATCCAGTGAAGCACAGATGAAGACCCCATTTGAGGGGATATCGATATCTGTGGCCATGGGGGGAACACAGCTTGTGACCGTTAACAATTTCGGCGACACAGCATTGCCCATTCCACGTGCTCTGCTAACGGGAACGCTTCACAACAAAGCACTCCCTACCTGTTGCAGCGCTTGTCAGGAAATGATACTCTATTAATATTTTAAACTCCAGGGCTGGACGACGGTCCCTGAGGTGGTTCATTCATCTGCAAGTAGGAACTGCAGTCAGAGGCTTTCATCTGACTCCAGCAGACCCATAAACATGGCCCCCCTCCGCACAGATGGGTAATTGGGGGCTACTGAGCCAGGAGAACTTGAATCACAGGCACGGAGTACAGGCAGAGCACTCATTCCTGAAAAACCACTGGCTCCTAAAATACCCTGAGCTCGTTTGCAACCCTGAAAATTGCTGGCCAAGGGTGAATAAGGCAGAACACAGGAACAGGCTGGAGAAACAGAATAGAACCCAGGGAGCCTTCGTTATGCTGGAAGGGTTCGCAGAGTGGGGCTGTATGGATAATGACAAAGCCAGCTGCTCCCGCCCCCCTCTCCTCGCAGCTCAATATCATAAACATCATTTCACTACAGCAACGAACATTTCACTTGCTAATTACCTCCCTCATCACCAGCGTGGCTGCACTGAGGTTGCAGCTTTGAACTCGCACCAATCTGCTTTAATCTTCCAGGGTGTGATGGAGGGCAGGGCGGGGGCCAGAGGTACAGCTTTGAAGCACATGTGCCCAAACCCCGTTTGCAGCATCCCAGGTTTTCTCGGGGATGGCATCACTCCTCCCATCCACAAACACACACTAACCCTGCCCCCGAGCATCAATCCCTCCATCACGCATCCTCTGTGGCGATGCAGAGGCAATTGGTGGTGCTCTGCTGGTGTCACTGATGGTTCCACAGCCCTGTGCTGCTCCCCTGCCACTTGGGGCACCCACGGACTCTCGCTGCCAACCCCTCTGCATCCCAGGAAAACACAGATGGAATGTCTCCATCTGTTTGACGTGCTGAAACAAATAAAATGGGCTTGAAGCCTGGATCACACCAGCTGGTTATTTTGTAGGTGTATATAAACTACAGCAATTACAGGGGTTGGGTTTTAATTGCTTTATAAAATGCCTGTCATTTCCCCAAACCCCCACCTTCTGTCCTGAAATACAAATAGGTGATTTCTCTACAACTGGGGAGAGAAGTGAGAAAAAGTGATAAAAAGGCCCTTGAGCAGGAGTCACTGGTGCTCCATGGGGAGAAGGGGCTTCTCCATGGGGAGAAGGCACAGCGGGACCAGAGAGGGAAGTGCCCGGACACGGGCACCGTGGGACAGGGGCTGAACCTCCCCCATCCCGAGTGTCAGGGACCCACAGGATCAAATCCTCCCACAACTCCAACAGAGCAGCTCAGCACCTGCACTCTTTACCTGCCAGTGACCAGGTGCACAATAAATCCATTCCCACCCAGCCAGAGGAGTGCAGTCACACAGCACTGACCCGCAAGCACCAGCGCTCGTGTTTGTTCAGTTACAGGCACAATGGGC
Organism: Eulacestoma nigropectus; assembly: GCA_013397775.1. NCBI lineage: Eukaryota > Metazoa > Chordata > Aves > Passeriformes > Eulacestoma > Eulacestoma nigropectus. The sequence goes on from VZTE01004714.1 coordinate 156,176, forward strand.
AACAACTCCATTTTCCTTTCTCTCCAAATACCAAACAAGCAGTTGAAGTAAACATGGATTTCTCTGTTTGAAGAAGGCATCAAGGTTGCAGGCTCAAGACAACTTCAGGAACTATAAATACATGGTGCCCTCCTGGTCCCTGTGCTTCACCAAACACAGCCTTGCCTGTGCCTGTCCAGAGCTGCTCTTTACGGCCGGTCCCCAGCCCATCCACCAGTCTGGAGGCTGGTTCACACTGGGAAATGCCATCAGCATTGTGGCTTTAACCAGCTGAGAGACTGAGCAGAGCAGGCTCTGAGCCCCAGGTGGCCAAAGAACAGGGTCCCCACACGTCACACAGACCTGAGGCTGAGGGGGTCCAAGTCCCCAGGGGTTTGGGCCCCGCAAGCCTCAGATCTCCTCCAGCAGCATGAACCTGTGGGTGTGGTTCAGGAGGACCTGGAGAACCCTGGAGCTGGGAAAGCCCTAGGGACAGGAATGCAGGGGTTGTGGGTGGCTGCCAGTCGGTGCTGCCGTCCCTCGGCACTGCTCTGAGGGGCGAGGGACTCAGCCTGGCACGACGGCACAGAGGGTGCCCTTCGGCTCTGCCTTATCACAGACAGGTTTCTGCATTTATCTTCATGGGAAGGCAGCCAAGACTGGAGAGTGGTACTTCCAGTGATTTACTCAGGGCTTTCCTCATTGCCCCTGTTCACCTATAATCCAATAATGGAGGCGAATCCCTGCCCTGATCCTCCTGCGCACCACAAACACAAATCACGTCTGCATCCACCAACCCACGTGTAGGCACACAGGCACCAAGCCAAACCCACTCCAAAATGTGCCCTGGATGCCAAAGCAGCAGGAAAACCAGTTCCTGGAAGCCACCACCATTCACCACCCTCACCTGGACAGGGCAGGGGACGAGCACCTGTGGCGGCCATCTGGGATCGCTGCCAGGCTGGGGACACACAGTCAAACCCTCGGGGCTGAGGATGTGCTGCCAGGTTCCAGCACGGGGCAGGACTGCTGCTGGGTGTCCCCCAACTTGTTTTGGAGCAGCACAGGGAAGCCAGGTGTCGCCAGGACTTCGCCCAGGGCATCAGGAGTCTGCCACGGAGCTCCTGAGGGAGCTGCTTATTTTTTAAAACCACAGAGTTGTTGATAGCATGCGGCAGCTGTAATTGCACTGGAGCCCTGGGAACCTCCACCCATGTCTCTGTTCCTGGCCATTGGGACATTGGGAGGAGGTGAGTGGGACCCCAGGTCGCTCCATCAGCAGGTGACAGAGCAAGTTTTACCTGCAGCCATTTCCGTCCCTCTCACTTCTTCCGTTGAGATGTTCCCCAGAAAGGAGGAGAAAGGCAGGAAAAATATGCAAAGCCAGTCAGCTACTGGGCTTTGCTCGGAGAATGTCCCTAGACAATGGGACAAGTGACAAAGAGACAGGACTGAGCTGCTGTGTGTGACACTAATGCATTTTAAGTTGCTTTGGAGCAAAGCAGACTGAGCAAGACCTGAAACCTCTGCCAGCATTCGGGGCTGCTGTTGCCCCACTGGCAGAGCTGACCTAGAAACCAGGAGGCTCTGCATGGCAAGGGGCTGGGGGTGACTCTGATGGTGCTGAAGAGTTGAGAGCCAGAGCCTGAGCCAGGCAAAGGGGCACTGGCAGCAGCCCCAGGCATGGAGGGGATGGGGACCAAGGGGATGCACTCGACCAACACACTCCTGAGGGTGCAGCAACACGCCCCGTGTCCCCTGATCAGTCTGAGCAATAAAAGAGCAGCTCCAAATCCATTCATCAGGTTTAACCCTTGGTGATCTATTAGGTTTAAACCCTGACTGGCTCTTTCTGTGCTCACCTTCAGTCGGGAAGCAGCTCTGGAGAAAAGCTCCCTATGGGGAGCAGGGCTGGGGATGCAGGTGACACAGGGGTAGGTTTGTCACAGCCAGGGCTCCCAATGCCCAGCCTGGGGGTGGCCCCAGCCCATCCCCTTCACCTCACAGAAAGCACAGGGTAATCCCAGCCTGGCAAGACCTAGGGCTGGATCCTGCTCACAGTGGGGTAAATCCACCATTTCAGTGGCCATGCTCCAATTTGTAAATGGGATGAAAGCAAGGAAGGAACCATCAAGAGCCCGCAGGAGCAGCTGTGCTGGGCTGAGCAGGGACTGGGGGGCAGAGGCAGGCAGGTGGGATCCATGCTCCTTCACACAGCATTCCAGTGCAGGCTGCATCAGCACTTACTGTGTCTTGTGTCTCCTCGGGAATTTAAATTGAGGAGAGAAAAAATAAAGCAGAAAAACCCGAGTAAACAGGGTGAGCCGAGTGTGGGATTTGCAGCCGCTGCATGTGCTGCTGCCGAATCAGCACATACTGGATTTCTGTCCTGTCGGCTCTTTCGGAGCATCTTCTCCTGGGCTGAGCCAACCAGCATCGCCTGAACCTGCCTGGTTTTGGGGAGCAAACCTGTTGCTTGTCCCACCACACGAGCTAAAAGCACACTCCGGATCTGTCACGCAGCTGCCTCGCTCATAGTGAGGTGTCACTCATACCCACACTGCTATGGGACACCCCATGGTGCAGCAGCTCTGCCCACAGGGTATCGCTCTGCCTGCTGCCTGTGGCAGTTCTTGGACAGCCCAAGGGTCCAGCTGCACTGACATAATCTCTCTGAAGCTCAGCACATTCCTGGAGCTCAGCCCTCTGGACACAGCACACAGCCAGAGCTTCACACAGTCCCACTGCCACCAGGTCCGGGGCCATCTCCAGCATCGCTCACCCTCTGGCCATGGCACATGGCCAGGCTTTGCACAGTCACTGCTGCCAGGTCTGGGACTGTGCCCAGCATTGCCCTGTCCCTGTGGCACAACCTTGCACACCCTGGGGACACAACTGAAGCACATCCTCAGCCACGGTGGAGACCTCAGCTTCTCCTGACACACACCTGCACGCCTGCAGAGCTCCTGCCGTTCTGGGGTACGTCTCAACTGAAGAAATGAGAGGGACAGAAATGGCTGCGGGTAAAACTTGCTCCGTCACCTGCCAATGGAGCAGCCTAGGGTCCCACTCACCTCCTCCCAGTGCTTCACTCTTTGGCCTCTGTTACCCAGGAACGTGTCCAAATGCTCCCGCAGACAACCTGAGGACCGGGGAGTGCCGCTAATTCTCCTGTAAATCAAAGCTGTCCTGAGGAAAAGTCACAAGGGGGAAAAGTCACACAAATTAGTTTAATGTTGTTGTTTCTCCAAAGTCGCTGATTAGTTGCAGACTTGGCCTGAGCATAGTTTTGGCAAGGTTTGTGTCTGGCTGCCTGGTGCAGCTCCAGGGTGCACATTCCCTGTCCCCCGTTTGCCCCTGTCCCTGTGCTACTTAACAGCAACAGGGGCTCTGCTTCCAAAAATACTCCCTCAGGCAAAACACTGTAAGAGCCCGAACACCTGCAAGGCCTCGGCACAGGCTGTCCTCCTCACTGCAGGGAGAAGAGGAATGGCTGGCGGTGCTGGAGAACCTCTGCTGCTGGAGCTTGGCCACACACGCATGTCTCCCGTGGAACGAGCTGTTCCTTGGCAAGCCACGCCGGGCTGTTGTGTGAATCAACACACGCAGGTAACCAGGGTGACACCAAACCACGGCGGAAACGCACAGAGCGGGCTCATTTCAGTACCTCGATAACAGTGCTGGGCAGCAGAGACACAGGGGGACACTGCTCCATCCCAGCAGCAGAGACACACAGGGACACTGCTCCATCCCAGCAGCAGAGACACGCAGGGACACTGCTCCATCCCAGCAGCAGAGACACACAGGGACACTGCTCTGTCCCAGCAGCAGAGACACACAGGGACACTGCTCTGTCCCAGCAGCAGAGACACA
>VZTE01004714.1:160178-198263 GCA_013397775.1 Eulacestoma nigropectus
GCAACACAGGGGCACACTGCCCTGTCCCAGCAGCAGAGACACAGGGGGACACTGCTCTGTCCCAGCAGCAGAGACACACGGGGACACTGCTCCGTCAGGCTCGGCTCATCCCAGCAGCCAGGGCTGCCTGCCCCAGTACATCAGAGGGCTCTGTGCACACGCAGTTTATCACAAGGCTGTGTTTCTATGATCTCTCTCTTGCCCAGCAGGAGGCTCCAGCACGTCTGTCAGAGAGTGTTACCCCTACACAGGAATTCTACTTCTCAAAACAGGCAGAGGATGAACAGCACCAGGCATAATAAACGCAGTTTTCTCACACTGATGTTCTTAGCATTCCCAGCTGCAAGGTCACTTTGATCGAGAGTGTTCCTCCTCGCCAAATCTTCCGGTTTTAACCCCTTCCTCCCAACAGCTGTTTTCCTGGCTAAGATGAGGAAAAGGATGGGAATAAGGCAGCTGACACCCTCCCTGTTACGGGGTGACCACACCTCCTACATCTTAAGATGGTGCCAGCACACCCAAGGCAGCTGCTGGCATCTGGGCAGGTCCCCCGGTTCCCCCAGCACTCACCAGAATCAGAGAATCCCAGAGTGGTTTGGGTTGGGAGGGACCTTAAAGCTCATCCAGTACCACCCCCTGCCATGGGCAGGAACACCTTCCACTATCCCAGGTTGCTCCAAGCCCCTGGCCTTGAACATTTCCAGGGATGGGGCAGCCTCTGGGCATCACAGAGGTTCATCCTGGCAGGAATGCACATGGCTGATATAGGTCCTTCACTCTTTACATCCTTTAATCTCTCCAAAGCAATTCTCCTCTGCGTGGATATTATCCTGGTTTTCTGTATCATTACAGAAGTGTTGAAAATTGTTTAAATATTTTATTAAATTCATCCTGACTGTGACAAGCGAGTATTCATTCCCAAAGTCCTCTAAGCATGATCTGCTTGTCGGAGCTGTCCTAGTTAAACACCAAGATTTTACTCCCCAGTTTAGGCCGTGTGTTTTTCAGCTTAAAAGAATGTGATTTTCAGACATCTTATTAAATGTGCTACATGCGCTATAAAAAATTCCCAAACTACAGTGAGCCTTGAGTGTATTTGCGCATTTCCCACTATTTTTGTTTATTCCTTTAAAAAGACAGAGTGGAAGGAAAAGATTTCCAGTGCTCCAAGCAATGCCTTTTTCCAGGAATTTTTCTCTAGTGAGTAATTCCCAGTTCCTTCCAAACCAGGAGTTATAGAGGGGTCATTTTCTGATGCTCTGCTGTAGGAACCACCACAGCTGCACAGCCTGAGGGGTAGAAGGGCTGGGGAACAGCCCACCTTCCCCCTCTGAGCTCCCTGCAGGATGGGTGATGGTGAGTGAAAGCAGCCAGTGCTGGCAGCAGCCCCAGAGCTCCCCACCAGCCGCAATCCCCCCACACCGGCCCCAGAAATCTCCAGGGCTCATTTTGGGAGGAACCCAGGAAGCAGCTCTGTTGTCCCCAGTGGAGCCAAACTTCGCTGGAATTCCCGCTTTCCTGAAAAATCCCTTCTGTCAGAAAAGTAAGCCATTAACAATGGTCCTATTTTATTCTGCCACAGTGACGAAACCACAAAAATTGAGGAGAGAGAGAAAAAAAAAGAGAGAAGACACTGCAGATGTCCACCTGCTCCTTCAGTCTCAACCTTCCGGCCTCCCATCCTCTCAAGTTTCTGTCTCTCCTGTGCAGCAAAAGGGACTCATTTGTCACCCTTTTGGGTCACTCTGGCCTTGGGGATGATGCCCAAAGCCCTCTCTGCACAGGAGGATCGCTCTGTGGAGGCTGCAAGGGAGCAAGTTCCTTCTACCTCTTGGGGATTCTGCTGCTGGAGCTGGAGGATCCAAGTGCTGGCAGCAATGCAGATCCTTCCCAAGACCCTCAATGTCCTAAAGACACCCAGGTGAACAAACCCCTGTTGCACATCCTGCCAGATCTGGGGTCTGCAGGACCCCCAAGAGTGGACAGCTCACACGGTCCCATGTCCAGAGAGCTCCACCAGCAGCACTCCAGAAGCCTGATAGGGGAGAAGCCCAGCAAGCTCCAGGGCAAGGTCAAGGAGGAGTCACTCACAACCCTGGGAAGGCAGAGATTCCCAAGGACAGGCACAACCCATGGCCTGAAACACAGAGCAACAATCTCAGGCACGGGGAAGGATCAGAAACGAGAACACACAGAGTGCCTGGAGGAGCTGTCGGAAGGCAGAGGGATAACCAGAGGACAAACCAACAACAGCACAGCTCGAGGAGAGATCAGACCGTGAGACATCTTGAGAGCCCCACATTTGAGGACCAACTGTCAGGCATAAACCAGCACCCTGGCACTGCTGGCTTTGAAGCCAAAGTGAACAAAATCCTTTCAAAGTATAAAAGATAGATAATGCTTCATTCCATAAATATGTATATTCTCGTGGAAGAGCCGGCTGGTGGAAAGAAGATGCATCTTTGAAGGAGTTCTATGAATACATGGTAGGCAAAGAACACCATCAAAGTTTTCCTCAAAAGAGAGGAGAGGAAAGGAGGGGAAAGGAGGACAAGTAAAAGGAGGGAAGGACAGGGCAGGGAAAGGGAAGGGCAGAGAATGGCAGGGCAGGGAATGACGCCAGCTCCAATGAACAGCAGCCTCCAAGGGTGCTCTAAGGACACTGCAATCATGCTAACTGCTCTGGCTGCAGGTGACTGTCTGGCTGTGAAGAGCCCTTTGGAATACGCACAGGGTGTGTGAGAATTCCAAGATGGAATTTCCAGGGAAAAAGCCTGACACATTCTGATGCAAGGTACACGGGTGCGTCTGAACAGCAGGAGACTCAGTGTCACCAACAATTACTCAAGGCAGAAGAGGACAAACTACCTGAAAGAGCGTCAACAAACACTTTTTCCATTAAAGTTTCCTCCTCAGCCTCTGAGTCTCTCTGTGTGATTCACAACCAGCAAGGTTTCATTAGGCAAAACCTTGTGAGGTGTGACGAGACCTCAGGAGCCACGGGACCATCCCGTGGGCACCTGTGACACCCAGCTCAGGGCATGGCTGGGGTTCCACAGGCTCCCACAGCCTTTCCAGGCAGCAATATCATCTCAGGAGCACAAACACCCATCTGAGGTTGCTAAAGGAAATCTGGGATTTGGCAAGTCATTTATACAAATTCCTATTTGCACTTAATAAACAACCAAGTGTCTGTGGCAGAAATGAAGAGATGCAATTCAAAGGGAATGCACTGAGCAGAGAGTTTAGTGCTAGAGAGAAACTCATGGAAGATTCATACATTCCCAAAGAACATCTGGTTCCATTCAACATCAAAAAAGCCACTTTGTGATTTTCACCAGATAATGGGTTTATCAAAGATTTACTCATCACTTCATTCAATTCCTATCTCACCTCCCAAACCAAATTAGCAAAATTCAAGCAAGAAGTCAGGAAGAATCCTGAAGAAGGTACCTGTTCCCCACCTCCTCACTATGCGGGCTGCACTTCAAGATTGAGCTCTGGCTGCTCCCGAACTGAATGGGAAACACAAAGTGGCTGCGAAGCAGAATTCACGCCTAATCACGGGGAAGAAATGGTTTGAATTACAAATACAAAATTAGCTAGAGAGTGAAGCTAAAGCTCCTGCATTTTCAATTATGGCAGGAGATACAGGGAATTCTGCAGAGATGAGCCACACTCAGCACCAGAGATCAGTGACAAGTGACAGGGGTGACACCAAGCCTGACTTGTGCTGTGAGCATGACACAGGATTCAGCATTACTGAGCCAAAACACTGCAGAACACAGTTTTAATCTAAAATGTTACATTGCAGACCACGGTTTTAATCTAAAATATTAATTGGCAATAAACCCATAAATTATATCTGCAAGTGGCTCAGGCTCCAGCCCGCCTGTTTGCCCCAGCCTGGGAGTTTGTTTGGTGTCTCATCCCCCTCATGTTTCTACGGCCTCTGTCACCCCCTCGCCATTACCTGCCATGGCACTGGCACCCGGCTCCTGTCCCTGTGGATTACTTCTCAGCTCCTCCACCCGGGAGCTGGGTACAGCCAGAGCCTGGAATCAGACAGTCCATGCTGGAAGGGATGAGGGCTGGAGGTGGATGGGGAATGAGGGCTGAGAAGGAGGAAGAGGAGTAGGTTGTGCTGGGTGCCAATGTCCAAGGATGGGGAGACACTATCCGATAGGAAAAGCTCAGTAAGAAACCCAAAGGGAAGGAAAGCACCCTGCCTACACCCATCTTGGGGCTGTGACACCCATCTGAGAGCTGTGACACCCATCTTGGGGCTGCAAAACCCATCTTGGGGCTGCAACACCCGTCTCTGGGCTGAAACAGCCACCTCTGGGGCTGCAACAGCCACCTCTGGGCTGTGACACCATCCCTGGGGTTGAAACCCCTGTCTGGAAGATGTGACACCAATCTCTGGACTGCAACACCCATCTCCAGGGCTGTGACACCCATCCCATCTCTGGGGTGCATCCCACCAGCAGGAACTGAGCTGGGCAGTCAGGAGCACCAGAACCACCTGCCCAAGGGAGCCCCCTCCGAGCCCCTCCCAGCAGGACACAGGGCAAGTGAGTCATTGCCAAGACTCCTGAATTCCTCAGCCCCCCTTTTTCACAGCCTTCCCCCCTCAGACCCCCATCAGGGGCTTGTGCTGGAGAGGGGGCGCTGAGCTGGCTGCCAGTGCCTGGTATCGGAACTGAGCCTGCACTCCGGAGCCTTCCCTCTCCCAGCATGCCCTGAAAATTCATCTTCCAGCTCCGATGATCAAACAGGCTGATCAAATGCTCCAGCAGCTGGGTTTTAATTCCCTGTTGATCCAACTCCTGCGCACACTCAGGAGCCTTTTTCATTCCTTCCCCCATCTCTGCAGCAGCAGCCGGAGGAGCTGGAGCCGCGGGACATTTGGCTGAGGCAGAACAGCAGGCAGGAGAATGTCAGGAATCACACGCATCTCTTCACCTGTCCCAGATTGAAGGATTCCTCTCAGTTTAAAACCTTTTCCAGGGAAAAGAGCAGAGAAGCTCCTGCAGATGCCAGAGAAAATATCTACTTGCTTTATTTTGGGGGGCAGGATCTTCCAAGGATTCCCTCCTGCCTGAGGGAGAGTCTGGTGGACAGGAACCCCCCAAAACGGGGAAGATTTCCCGGAGAAACATCCCTAGGAAAGCCGCACCACTTGGTGGCATCACTCTCAAAAGCTTGGGCACGTGGGGACAGTTTGCTAATGAGGATCGCAGCGATTAGGAGCATCAAATTATCTCCTGCAGCACACAACAAACAATGCTAATGGTGGGATAATGTCAGGCGGAATCACACTGGATTGGAACAGCACTGATAGCACATGTTAAGCAGACATATAATTACCACTGTGGCGCCTCGATAATATTAATAACGCTGCTAATTAGACTGATATAAATAACAAGATTAATTGTCACAAAACATCAGTGTCAGGGTTTGAAAGGCAGCAGCAAACCTTGCACTTCTGTCAGCACTCGGGCACTGGGGCTATAAGAGATGGCACCCAGCTCCGATGGCACCCAGAGATTCCTGGTTGCACCTGGTGGCACCTGGCAGCACCCAGAGGCTCCTGGTCTCACCTGGTGGCACCTGGCAGAAGCCAGAGGCTCCTGGTCACACCTGGTGGCACCTGGCAGCACCCAGAGGCTCCTGGTCTCACCTGGTGGCACCTGGCAGAAGCCAGAGGCTCCTGGTCACACCTGGTGGCACCTGGCAGCACCTGACCCCGATGGAGGGAGCTGGCATGACGCAGGCAGCAGCGGCAGGAAGGCACAGCCCAGCACTGAGCCATACAAAGTCCTCCCTATCCCAAAGATGCCTGAGCACCCCAAGGACAGACAGGATGATCCTGGAGCATGTCCCCACACAGCCCTGGCAACCTTATTTGTTCTGAACTGACAAGTGAACAGCAAAGGAAACAACCTGCTACTTTCCCTTAATACCTTGAAGACAGATGAGAGTAGCATTGGGAGCCATTGAAGAAAATGTTCTTCCATTGGGGCCTTGCAATGATCCTGCCCACGGGAGCAACAGGAGCTCCTGAGGAAGGTTTAGAAACCCATATCCCAGTGCTGGGAAAGGCAGGACAGGAATAAATGGGGACAATTAAGTCCAGTGTGCCCCTTGGAAGACCTCCCCTCTCGTCCACAGTCGTCTCCTGCTGCGAGAGGCTGGCATGGAGCAGCACCAGGCATGGGCTGGAAGGTGACACCACGACCAGGGTCTCCCCTCCTCGCCTCCCCTGGCAGGAGAACAAATTTGGATGGAAAAAGTGGAGGAGTTGGCCAGCAGGGGTGGGTCCCTTCCAACTCAGGATATTCTGTGATCCTATGAGGTGTAAAGCCCGTGGAGACTGCTGCTGCATAAATAACCTCCTCCCAAACTCCTGCTTCCTGCAGGACGTGCCTGCACTGAACCAACTTTTCCACCTTCCCAGCATCGGCGTGAGAGAGCTGCCGGGGGCACGTTCACCCCCACATGCAGCCGGGCCATCCCACATTTCCCGGGGAACCTGTCCCGAGTTTCTCCCTGCCTGGCTCTGAGCCACGCCGTGGGGAGTGGGAGCTGCGTGGCTGAGCGAGCTCCGAGGGTGCTGCGGGCTCCCTGCCCCACACCTGGCTGCGGGGGCAGCGGGCAGGATCCTGGGAACGCTGGAAGCCGGCACGGCCATGCCCGGGCTGGCAGGTCACCGCGTGGGCGCTGCCAAGGCACACAGGAGGGCGCAAACCCTTGGGTTTCTCTGGGAAGTAGAACCAACGCGCCAGCAACTGCCTGGGATGGGGCTTATTTTGGCTGATTTGTTGCTTATGTAAAGCCACGGTGAGACTGTTCAAAGCAGCGCTGGAGATGCTGAGATAGACGCACACGGTACAAACTGAGCCTCGGGGCGAATGCGCCAGTGCTGGGGAAGGCTTTAACTCCTTGTGCACGCACGAGCAGAGAGTGCCAGTCCTTCTGCCTTCATCCCCTTGCTGTTCTGCTTCTGGAAAAGCAAACAAAATGCCTAAACCCACCAAAAAGTCACCAAAACCATCACCAAGCAATGGCACAAACAGCACTTTTGGAGTTTCTTCTGTGGCCAGAGCGTTGGTGCTGCTCGGAGACTCCTTTTGCCCCTGCAGCGCATGGGGTGCTTTAGGAGACTTTGCAGAGATGTGGAGGGAACACCGCAGTTCCAAAGCCTTTGTACCCCAGAGTCCCACCAGACCAAGTGGCACCGTGGCTGCCACAGAAACCCTGGGCAAGCACAGCCTGTGCACTTCCCCCTGCACAGCCAGGGCAGCACCGGTGACTCTGATGGCTTGAGCCCCACGCCAGCGCAGGGGTCCGAGCCCACAGCCTCCTGCAGCACATCCCAACACGCTCCCGGGCTGTCCCGGCACAGTGCCAGTGCCAGCTTATCCAGCAGATCTCGGGCACCAGCCCTGTGGATTACTCAAGCTCCAGTGTCTTACGGCAATGGGCACGAGAGAAAATGCCTGAACAGGTTTTCCCTCCTGGAGCACAGCCCTGCCCGCTGCGGCTGCCCCGGGGCCGGGGCACGGTGTGCTGCTGGCAGGTGCCCCAAAGCGCCCGCAGGCAGCGGGTTTGGGCAGTGCACGGGGAGCCCACGTGCCCAGCCCTGCCTTCAGCCAGCCTGTTGCCCTCCTCGTCCCCCAAAACCATGACGTGCCGAGCACCCCAGGAGCTCTCTGCCTCACGCCACGGTGCTGGACGGGGGCTGCCCACGCCTCTCTGCAGACCACCTTGAGGAATGAGGCCAGGAACCAACCCAAGGCAGACCTCACCAAAAGTTACAACATCTGGGAAGCGCGGAGGGGAGGGACCACTGGAGCCTTCATGCTGAGCGCATGGGAAGTGCTCATGCCAAAACCTGCTCCAGCTGCTTCAAACTTGGCTAAAGCTGCACCCAGGGAAGTGCAAAGCTCCCATCAGCCCCTGCTCACCCCTCTAGAAAAAACCCATCCATTTCTGATATAAGGAAAAATTCCCTTCTCTCCCCTGCCCTAGGAAGGAAACAGATCTGCTCTATGATACAGCCAGTAAAAGGGAGCCTGAAGCTTCATGGGCAGGGCCCAGGGCCACACACGGACCCTCGGGGTGGGCTGCCAATGGGGCAGCGTTGCTATCACCACCTCCTCACACATGCAGACCATCTCCACGTGCACAAGGTTTCCCAGCATGGACCAAGAGCATCCAGCTCTTTCCCTGGGAGAGCCCTGTGTCAGGCTGCAGCCACCATCACTGGGGTGCAGCAGCAAGACAAGGGCTCTCGAGGGGCAAGCAGCAGCCCCCTGCCAGCCCCTGCCCCTCAGCCCCCTGCCAGCCCCTGCCCAGTGCAGGCTTTCCATTCCATCCCAGTGAGTCATGAGGCTGGCTGGAAAATCCCAAGAGTTCCAGAAAATAAACAAACACCTTGTGAGTTTGCTTTGGTTTTTTTTCCCAAGCTTTTGGAGTGGATTTGAGTCAATGTTTGAGCTTCTCTCCAAAGTCTCAGCATAACACACATACCAGCCCTGCGACGCTTTATTTGACATGAAAGCTGAGGCTCTCACACCCTCTCTCCTCCCAAAGGAGGGGCTTCCCAAATCCCGATAGCTGGGACAGCACTGGAGCCAGAGGCACCCTTCAGCCCAGTCAGTCCCACTGGGGCCTGGCATCACCAGCATCGGGAGCTGCCACAGAGCGTCCCAGCTCCCTGGGGGCTTGGACTGACTCCCAACCCCAAGGGGCAGGGAGGGAGAGCCTGGGAAGCCCAAAGGTCCCTGCAGCAGCTCCCAAAGAAGTTCAGCAGTGGAGCAACACCTCAGGAGGACTGTGCACATGGAAGGAACAACAGGAATTCCCACATCCAGGAAAACTGCAGCCTCACCTCTTTGTACCCTTTGCCAGCACACCAGGAGCTCAGCTGCATCAGCCAAGACACCCGGGCCATTTTCTGCAGCAGATCCTGAGTTATTGTACGGAAAGGCTGACACAGGAATCCTGCTCCCAGCCCCTTCCCTGCCCCTTCCCTCTGCCCACTTCCCCTGCTCACTCCCAACCCCCTCCCTTCCTGCTCCCTGCCCTCTCCTGGCCCTTTCCCTGCCTGTTTCCCCCGTCCACTCTGAGCCCCTTCCCTCCGCCTGCTCCCCCTGCTTGTCCCTGGCCCCTTCCCTGCCCGCTCCCAGCCCCATCCTGCTCCAGCAGCCCCTTTCCTGCTCATCCACCGATGGGTCAAAAGACTCTTTCAACATCGAACAGTGTCAAGGCACAAGAATAACCCTCCCACACTGATCCTCCTGGCAGACCCCAGCCATGAGGGTCACTCACTGAACCTTGATCTAATTTGCTTTTCTTCCCTTTATTCCCCCCATCAGTCCCCTCATCCTTCTTTACAGACGATCTTTGCCAATGGGAACTTTTTGTTCCCTCTGACGCCACAGATTTATGTGCTGGCAGGGCTGCTGCGAGCAACAGCTTCCATGAGAGGCCTTGGCCTGGGCTCTGGAACAGCCCCATTAGAATTTAATTTCTATTTTTTAATCGCGGCGTTTTAAAACAGTTAAAAAGTAGATTTTGAGCACTAAATAACCCACCACAGATTGTACTAGAGGTGCGTGGGATCCCTTCACCTACCCAAGGTTACACAAAGCTCAGCTGTGGGTAACCTGAAGGATAAACTCCCTGGCTGGGCATGACTTGGATTTAAATTATTCCAAAACCGTCACGTTTATTACTCTCTATTCTCCTTAATTTTCCGCGCTCTCCCTGTGCCTCAGCCCAGCAGTGAGTGGAGCTCAGTGCCAGGGCTGCCTCTCAGGCGGGACCCCCCAGGCACCCCCTGTCCCGCTCTACTCACACCGAGGGTGGATGAAAGGATGGGAAACTCCCCAGCCCGGCCCCTGCAGCCCAGCCTGGGGCAGGTGGGGCTGGAGAACAGCCCCTCCTACCTTCCTGCTGCCCCGGAACGGGGGAATGGTGCAGTTCCCACATCAGCTTCCCGTGTCTCTCTCGCAAGGCTCTGGTCCCATAGAAAAGGGGCTTTGTCCTTGCTGCTGTATGAGAATCGTGAAACGGTTTGGGAGGCCATGGGTTAGTGATGAACAAGGTGATGGTGCTGGTTGATGGTTGGACTGAATGATCTTAAAGGTCTTTTCCAGCCTTAACAAGTCCATGATTCAGCATCTCAAACCTGCACCCAGAGTTTTGAGCCAAACCCACCGCTCATCCCACGCCCCTCAGAGCGGAGCCATCACCCAGGAGTCACTCATGCATCGCATTAATTAATCCTGAGCAGAATATAAAATAACTCAGCGTCAGGCTGAGGCACAACCCCCATCTGGCACGGCCTCTGACCAGAACCCAGAAACAAAGCAAGAGAGAATCAAAAAAAAAAAAAAAAAGGAAGAGAAAAAGCAGGAAGAAAATGGATTAAACTCCAGAGTTCAGGGAGTGACATGTTTAATTGCTAATGTGGCTTTGGGATTATTCTTTTTTAAGACTTTTTTACCAGCCCAGCTGGTGTCATCCTCTAATACCCAGCAAGCAGCAAACAGATTGCAGGAGACAAGTTGTGCTCTCGTTGCGCTTTCTGCTAATAAATAAATAAATAAATAAAGACAGATCAAAGGAGTGAAAAAAACCCTCCTGGTAATTTTTTTCCCCTTCTGTTTCCCAACTGGTCCCAAACATATTTCCTGCTGGGACTGTCAAGGAACGCTGTGAAATTCAGAATCACAGCTTTAAGAACCGAGTGGCAGCAGATGAAACAGAAATGCTGGGTTTGAACGAGGGATGATGCAGAAGGGGTTGAGCAAATCCTGTCCTGGGCAGAGGCCTGGGCTTCCCAAGGCCCTGCATGGGGTGAAGGGGGTCCCTGCTGAGGATGGAGCCCTCGGCCTCCCTGGGACCTGCCCCAGGGCTGTGCCACCGTCCTCCCAGTCCTAAACTTCAATATGGATTTTTTTCCAGTGGCCACACTATCTCTGTGTGGGAAGGGAAACGAGAAATTTCCCTCCCATTTCATCAGGAAAAACAGAAAAAAATGAGCTCAAGGCAATAATTTCTCTTCTTCCAGGATGTAACAACCACGCTACACCTGAGGTAGGTCGCAAGGCTCAGAGATGGTGATGAGGTGAAGGAGGAACACGGATGCCCAAACCACGGGCCCTGGCAGCACTTGCCATCCCCCAAAACCACCGGCAGCACCGTGGGGAGTGCTGCTGGGAACGCTGCCTGCAGGGTGGGCTTCCCCTGAGGGGTGGGTGGGAGATGTGCCCAAGGAAGCCAAAGCACAGAGAAGACCAAGCAATAAATAACCAGCATTTTGTCTCCAGCGGAAGCATCGGCCAAAGGACCAACACCAGATTCCTCTCTGAGCACTGCTCTGGTCCCCAGCAACTGGCACTCGCTGGCATTGGCCAGCCCAGCACTGCCCATGAGCGTGCTCTTATGGGAAGGGAGAGGGAATTCCTGTGGGAAATGCTCGGACCCCTTCGGTGGAGCAGCTGGCACAGTGCAGCTCACACCTGGGACTCCAGCCTCACACACATCACCTGTAGCCCGTCTCTGCTGGCAAAACCCTAAAAACTCACCCTTTCGTCTCATGACTTGTAAGATTAAAGCAAAACCCCAGGACTCTCGCAGCACTGATGGAATAGCAGCAGCCCCCTCAGAGCCCGTGGCACTGCCAAGGGACCCACGGCAGCTGTGAACCTCCCCTGCCTCTGATGCACTGCTCAGGGCTGGCATTCCAAAGGCGCAGGAAGCCCATGGGCATCCCAGGAGCAATCTGCCACTGGGATGGCATCAAAGCAGGGACTTGCCCAGGCCCACAGCAGTGTGGTGCCGTGTGAGAGCCACACTGCGGATGCACACAGGCTGTGGGAGGGGGCAGAGTCCTTGGTTTACTGTTTGCCTATGTCCCACCACTTCCAGAGCCTCCTGAGGTGCAGGGGGTGGCTGAGGACAGCAGGAATTGCAACCCCTTGGCTTTTGTCAGCAGATTGATGCTTCCCGAGGGGCTGGGGAAGAGATGCCACTGCATCCTCTTCTGCAGCCCCGCCACTGCAGGACCTGTACTGGCGCCTGAGAGTGTCTGGGAGGAGAAGGCAACGAAAGCCACCACGCGCGTCCCACCTCCACCCCTGCAGTGCATAAATAACCTGCTCTCTCCTCGCCCAGCACATTCCAAACAAAACCATAAGTTCACATTGCAAACAGCATTCCTAAAACACATTCCTAATCACCCCCTGCTCCAGCTGCTTTCTCCATAACACCCTCTCTTAAGCATCCTTCCATCTTCCAGCCCGTGTGGCTTCCTGCTGGATCTGACTGTCAGGAGTCTTTGCTACCAAAAGCATTGCTGTTGGAAGCCAGATGTGGCTGAAGAGAAATTCGGACTCTCCTGCCTTTAACCTAGTCATTAGTCTCCTAAAACGTCAACATTCTTGACTCCACCATGGGCTCACAGCTTCCCAAGACCCTGGCCCAGCTTTACGCCTGCAGATGCCATCAGGGAACAGCCAGCTTTCAGCTTCTGCACCCAATAAACCCACAATCCTCCATCCAGTGTTAATAAAAAATGGTTCCATGCACCAGTTATCCAGGAAAAACACCATTTTGAGCAGTATGGAAATACTCAGGGTGAGTTATTTTGAGATGAAACTTTACAAACACACTTTAGAAAGAGGTTTGGGTTTTGTCAGGCGTCATGCTGCAGCTCCATTACCCCTGAACCACTTGGAAACCTCTCCTTCTCCACAGTACTGAGAGAGCTTCAGGCAGGACACAGCTCCTTCCTTGGGAGGCCAGACAAGGGGCTTGTTTTTCTGATGTTTTCCATTATAGGCTGGATTTTTATGGATCACTCTACCACAAGCATCAGACTCCATCCAGGACACAAAGCTGCAGCAAGCACATCCATCAGGCTCTCTTGTCTCTGGACCTTTAGTTTCCAATCACCATCATCATAAAAATAAACAAACAAAGCCAAAGAACTCATGCTGAAAGACAACCCGTGCGTGTTTGCTTTTGGATACCGGATGTCTGGTTCCCAAAAGCCCTTTGGAGAAACAAGGGAGGAATCTGGATTTACTGTTTTGGCACATCCCACATGACACACACCTTTTTGCACGTTATTTGCTGAGCTTATCCCATAAACCACAGATGCCCACAAGAGCACAAAGGGGTTCAGCTGGCTCACAAGGATTTGGCTGCATATCGTGATGATTTTGAACACTAAAATGCCCGAATCCCAGCCTTTCACAAGCAGATGTGAATGCCTGAAAAAGTCGGAGTGCTCAGAATGGGCTCCAAAAGGGCCGTGCTCAGAGGAAACAGCAGGGTGTAGGGGAGAGCAGGAAGATTTATCCAACAGCTTTCTCAGGAGGAGAGGTGTTTCCTGCTGGGACTTCCCACCCCATTCCCTGGCCACCGTGGCTGCTCGCAGCTCTCGCCATGGGGCAGGAGCCCGTCCTGCCCTCGGCTGCCCAGGTCTGTCCGTCCTGGAGCACATTTGGTGAAGCACCACATGCACAGAGCCGACGGGGTCAGAGCCAGGGGGAGCTCATGCCAGTGGTGGTGCGATATCCCTCCCAGCAACACTGCTGGGCATGTTCCCATCAAAGCAAAATACGCTCCCAAACCAACCAAATGAAAGGAAGGCAACAGGCAGGAGCAGGAAACGCCTAATCCATGCCATAGAGACTAAGATGATTGGAAATATCCCTGCTCCTCATATCTGAGGCTCCGTTTGCTCCAAGCAGCGGAGCCAGGGACATCGATCTATGCCCCAAAGGGCCTGGCTCCCACAGGCACTGTGAGCACCCCAAGACAGCCCTAATCCTGCTGCGCGTGGCCAGAGTCCAGCGCAGGGCACAGGCAGGTCAGGGGACTGAGTGCCTCATTAGTGTAATGAGCCAGCAGGAACTGACACTGGTACCATTCCAGTGCTGCCATCCAGCCTGGCTGCACGGCCTCCCCTCCCACCTCCTGACACAACGCTCTATCCCACACAAATGGACTTCGTATGCTCCCGCTGCACAGCGTACAGCACCACAGTGCCAGGACACCCTGCAAGGACAGGGCTCTCCAGCTGCTCTAGATGTGCCCTCCTATGGCCCACCCAGCCAAGAGCTCGGAAACAATATCAGAGGTGCAAGAACTTGTTCATCTGGAAGCCAGCTCAGGAAATTTTGGGGACACACCTCTGCTTTCCTCATCACAGACCTACCTGTTTGCTGATAAAGATCAAACCCAGGTGGGCTGATCTGCCACTGCTCACAGAACCCTCTGGGGTGCAAAAGACCTTTGAGGTCAAGTGAGAGGTCACAGCTTCCATGGGGAGCAGAGTCTGTCAGCTCTGTGGGACATGCCCAGCTCCACTGTAACCAACAAGCACCTTTCAGCAAGGGGATGGCTTCCCTGGAGATCCTGAAAGCACAAAGCAGGAGCTGGGGCACTCCCCCTACTCCTCCTTCTCAAGGTCCCTGAGAGCCATCTCCACTCCTGACACAAGAGGATTTATCAGCAAATGTGCTGCTATTGCATATTGATTTCTACAAAAGAGCACATCAAACTACTCTGATTGGATATTCAAAGTTGTTTTTTTAAAAAAACACATCAGCTGTCAAGGTAAAATCACTTAATTACACCTGTCAGGTGTTTCAGGGGCTAATGTGATAATAATAGCAATATTCAGTATCACAGATCAAGGTTTCGAGCCTGCTGAGAAATTCATCTGACACTCAACTGCACGTAGCCGACTCTCCAGGTTACTCAAAGCTACTGAATGTTGCTGGGACCCATCTTCCAGGGATGCACATGCCAGGAATCACTGAGCAGAGCCTGAGGAGAGCAGCATCACCCTCAGCACTCAGCCAGCAGCATCAGCTGAGCTCTGCTCATTCCCACTCTTAAATATTCATTCTGCCCAAATGCAATATATCCTGAATATTAAACAACAGCTACTCAGGGAAGGAATATCAATCCTTCGGCAAAGCCACCAGTTGTTTCAGGAATGGATGGCTGGCAGTCGTGGGGAGAGGGACAGCACTGCTGCTCCTCCATCTGCGAGGGAGGTGGTGCTGGGTGAGCAGGGCTGGTGGCCTCGCAGCAGCCCCCCTGCACCCCAGAGCTTGGGGGGGCTCACGGCCCCATGCTTGGGGGCTCACGGACCCGTGCCACACAGGCAGGAGCACAGCGGGCAGCATGGCCCACTCCACTCAGCCCTGCATCCCAGTGCTGCTGCCCAGCCCCCAGGTAGGGCTATGCTCTCCAAAACTGCTGGCCAGGCATTCTTTTAAAGCAAAAATAGACTCTGTTTCCCCCAAATGAGGAGTTCACAGGGTGGCACCTTCCAACACGAGCAGCTCAAGACCCCTCGCCCCATCCCACTGAGCTCTGCCCACCATGGTCTGGCTTCAGGCAGGGCTTGTCACTGACATGGCTGAAGTGCCAGGAGCAGAAAGAGGGAAAAAATCCAAATAAAACAGAAAATGCAGCAGCCGCGAGCTCTCCAGAAACGCAGCCAGTGGATGGGGAAGGATGGAGACTCGCACCCTCCACAGCCCCTCAGTGCAAGAGAGTCACCTGCAAGGAAGGCCCTTCTGAACAGCTCAACAACCTGCAGCTGCAGAAGGGAGAAGCAGACAGGTAACCAGACCCTGCTGCAGAAACACGGGGGCTTTGATCAAACAAGGCGACACCTGTTATTTAAAAAGAACCTCATCTGCCAACCATCTTTCTCCCTCCAGAGACCCTGGACTCCAGTTCTGGCCTGCCATCTCCCAGGGTACAAAGGCTAGAGATGAATCCTCCAGCCTCATCCCAATCATAGTGTCACCAAGTGATTTTCACACAGTTTTATGCTTTCATTTTCCACCTCAAGCTGCTCTTGAGATAGCGACATTGAAATCATCTTGGATGTGAACGCAGGTTTGGAAAAAGCAAGAGATTAATCTAACCAACGCAGTTTTGCAGCTCTGCTATCTCAATATCCATAATAGCTTAGTTATTAATAAGAAGAAAAAAGGCAAACCCTCCCTAAAAAGATGATTTCTGGGAAGAAAAGAAGATTATCAAAGATCGCAGCCCTCAGTGCTGATTCCTGGCCCCTGTGACCTCCCAACGATCAATATTTAAGCAGGGATGAGTATGATGTTCTGGGTGTTCAGTGTCAGCTGAGCACTCGCTGCTCGGCCCCTGAGGGAAGTGAGAACCCTGCGGTGGGAACCCTGGTGTGTGGCACAGGTCCCCCCCTCAGGGAGGATTAGATAACAAACTAGCCCTGAGATAACACTGCAAACACCCAGAGCTGTGGAGAAGCTCATGGCTGAGCGGGGGGTGCCCAAAGCCCCCTTGCCCGCACAGCTGAGGCTGCGGTACCTGAGAGGACATGTGTCCCCTCCTGGGGTCCCCACAGCAGCAGGGGGCTCCAGCCTTCACCACCACCAACCTGGAGCAAGCCTTGGCTGGGGCTGCATCCCCTTCTCTCCCCTTCTGGGAATAAAGCAGCAAAAGCATTCCTGATTCAGGGCTCAGGGGCCAACAGCTCCGACATCACCAGAACTCTGTTCCTGCTGGGAACAGCCCCCATCTGCTGTGTGGGAGTCTCAGCAGTCACAACTGCAGCCCTTGTCCTCAGCTGACTCTTTTTGGTGTGAAGAAATAGAGATATGAACACCAAAATTCCTCTGAGCCCCATGGCAGTGCAGTAAATTATAAATCAAGCAGCAATCTGTGACTCACTCCGCACCAGTGGGAATGCACTCGCAGCTCCCAGGTGAACAAGTCCCACGTGGAAGCATGACGGAGGGTTTTCCTCAATTTTCTACCCTACCACTCTCCTAAAAGCCTTGGAATCACTACCAGCTCTCTGCACAATTTGTCAGCACAGGGAGGCTTTGTTAATCCTGGTCTCACTCCCACAGCCCCACGGGAGGCAGTGCTGCTCTGACAGGTAACAGAGGATGGGTTTTCCACCTGGCTCATGGCTCTTCCTCCAGCAGAGAGCGGATGTAAGCGTTACAAAACACCGCTTTTCTCTTTCTTTTGCATATTTCCAGCCTGTCAATCTACAGAAGACTCAGCACCAGCAAAGGAAAAGCCTCCTCAGAGCTGGCCCTTCTCTGGCTCTTTAAAGGGAGCAGAGCTCACGGAAAAGCCACAGACAGTGGCCAATAATTAAGGTAAAATCCTTTCTTCACATACTCCCTCCACCAGAAATCATGGACAGAGGAGCCACTGGAGCTCTGCACAGAGCCGTTCTTGCTGTGTCCCTCAGTGTAACCCTGCCCCAGCCCTGGCACTGCAGCGCGGGCAGGACCCAGGCAGGCACCACAGAGAGGATGCTAATTACAAGTTCTAAGCAATCTGAATTTATAATTGGCTGAGATTTCACTCAGCAGATAATGCACTGCTGTCCTGAGCACTCGCTGTATCTAGGTCAGGCCATTAGTTTTGCTCTTAATCTACACACAGTTTTAATTTCATCTTTAACGTCAACTTCCAGCCAGTGAGCTGAGCCAGCAGATGACTTTGTCACTGATTGTGCCCAACATCTCGACCCCTCCCGAACCCACAGAGAGGGAAAACAAGCACCAACATCCCGATGTGCTCAGACTGCTCCCAGCCGAGCTCAGGCAGTGGGAGCATCAGTGCTGCCTGCTGGACTGGGGAATCAGAGAACCATGGAATGGTTTGGGTTGGAAGAGACCTCAAAGCCCATCCAGTGCCACCCCTGCCATGGGCAGGGACACCTTCCACTAAGACCAGGTTGCTCCAAGCCCCGTCCATCCTCTCCTTGAACACTTCCAGGGATAGGGCAGCCACTGCTTCTCTGGGCAACCCGTGCCAGTGTTTTCCCACCCTCATCATAGAAAACTTTAGGGAAGTGGAGGCAAACCCCACCAAGGAGCCAGCCCCCTCCATGCTTCAGCCACCACATGAGGGGCTGCAGGGGACAGCAGGACGGGCAGTGCACGGCTGAGCAAGGACATGTGGAGCAGGGCCTGCCCCAAAAGACACACCCAGGTGGCACCCCAAGACCTCCGAGAGTTCACACCAGGGGCATCAGGGCAGGTGGCGACCTTGAGGGTGGGCTGCAGGAGGGTAGGAGATACAACGATGCCTTAAATGTGCCATGGTAACTCAGGAGCACTTCCTGAGGGCACCTTGGCACCCCCTACCTCATCCTTGCATCACCCCATGCCTGCCTCCCCTGTGGGAAACACCACCAGCACTTCATCGCCCATTCTCTCTGCAGCTCTCCAGGTGTGCCAGCACAGCTCTGTGGAACAGAGCTCCATTGCATACACTTTCCTGCCCCAGAAGCTTTTTCTCCTCCCTCAGGGTCTCTGCAGCTGATAACCCTTGACATGAACCTTCCCAGGGAAACAGAATGTCACTGCATCCATCCCAGGCATCCCAGCTTCAGAGGGCTCCTGGACATGATCCAGCACCCCATCCTCTGCCCCATCCTGCCTGGCATCTACATGGTCCCTGCTCAAACCCAGAAAATGGCTCACACGGGCCGGAACCGTAATTTACGACATAAACAAACGGAGTTGAACATGCACAAAATAAACCCATCATGTGCATTAATGGGATTAAAGATGGTTCCTGAAACATCTGGAGGTGTATAATACCGTATGGTTGGATCACTGCAGAGCATCCACAGGGAAGTCAGGCTGCTGGCATATGCTGGAGACTTTAGACGTAAAACCAGCTTGGAAGAAAGGGGAGCACTGGGAGGAGGTTTCTCATTTTCACACACTAGTCCAGTTTCAGGCACTCAGCTCTTCTGAAGAAACAAAAAAATTCCCCACCAAAGATTTCTGTGGAAAGCACAGCCCTTCTGACAACAGGAAGTTACTCACTTCAAAAACCCAATTTCCCATCAAAAAAATCTAACTTGAAAGGCGTTCCCAGCTCACTCAAGCTGCGGGATCAAAGCCAGGGATTAAGTGCATCTGCTCACTGCTGGCTGCCCGAGAGCGTTGCGGAGCTCCAGGAGCAGCCACCGAGCTCACCAGTGATGTCCTGAGGAGGGAACAGAGGGGCAGAGCCCTGCCGTGGGCCCGGGACACGGGGCAGGGACATGGGAGGCAGCAGCCACTCCACTGGCCGCAGATTCCCAGGCAGCAGCATCCTAACAGCACATGTTTAAGGATTTCAACTATTTCAGGTACTTGCAAGGATTTTCAGCACTGCCAGGCAGCACGTGGTGGTCGGAGCTGTGGACTGAGGCTCTGTGAGGAGATGGCACAAGATGCTAAAACAGAGAGTGGCTCTGTTGGTGAAGCCTGGCATCGATCCCGAGCAGTTCCTGTGGCCGAGGTAGAGCGTCAGGAAAAGAGACCCCCACACCAAGCCCAAACAATGCACAGCCAGAGGCAGGGATGTGCCAGAGGATGAACCAGAGGAAGGACACACATTGATGTCCTCTCCAGGTAGCTGTGGCCACCCTCGCCCCTGCTCCCCAAGCAGCTCCAGCCCTGCAGAGCTGGGCGGGATGAACAGAACAGGAAGAATGCTTCCAGCAGAGGAGAGCTTCCCTCCACGGCCAAGATCCCTTCAGACTCGTATTTAGAAGGGAAAAGAATAGTGTTCTGGCAGCCTGCGAGGCTTCCTCAGACGGATTTGCCTGGCTGGCACAGGCTGGATCAGGGAGGAATATTCCAAAGTTTTAATTTCTCTGCCCAGGTTTTATTGCATGCAAACATACATGGTCATTGCTCTCGAAGGTTTCCAATTTGCTAATTGAGACATTTCCTCATGGAAAAAGAATGTCCTGGACTACGGACAGGGCTGCTGGCGCAGCTCTGCACACCAGGGGAGCTTAGGTGAGGCATGATGAGATGGGAGACGGGCAGGCAAAGCCCAGCCTCCCCAGGCCCCATCTGGCAGCACTAACCCAAAGCCAAACCTGGTGGCTGGAATAGAAGGAAGAAACACCCAGGACATCCCACTGCCCGTTCCTCGTGCCATCAGGCGTGTTCAGTCACAGCACTGGGCACCTCACAGCAGGTTTAGTACAGTTTGGAGACAGGGAGGTGGGAAACCAGCCATCTAGGAAGATTTCTTTCTAGGCATCAGTTTGTTTAAAAACAAGGAGGAAAAAAATAACCTGGTCTGCACAAAAAACCCCCAAGTGTTCTGCGTTTTTGCTGGAGCAATGAAGCATTCCTTCTGCCCTCAAAATACATGAGAGCAGAGAGAGTGGTTTTGTTCTGAACATGAACAGGTCAAAGATCCAAGAAAAGCACTTTTGGGGCAGAACGAGCCTGGAACATGAAGGGAGAAAGGCCAGAGGAAGCAGCAGCTGAGAAAGGCGTGAGCAGGGTTCTAATGGGAACATGACTGCTGCCACAGCCACAGCCTCACCAGCACGACCTCAGGTGGGACTTGCTGTAGCTTTTTCTCATTTAAAAAAAAAAGGAATTAAAAGTGTTTTGCAGGCTCATTCAGAATGCACGGGGGACGGGGAGGGATTTCAAACTTTATACAGGTCAAACATCATCCACGCAGGTTCACACCACATTCACGGCAACCTCAGCTCCCACATAAAGACTGAGCTTCAAGGTGCTCTGGGGGGATCCTGCGTCCTTACCTTCAGCTTCTCGAAGCGATCGCTGAGTGACGCCACTTGGTGGTCCCGGTGGCGGCCCACCAGTTTACATAAGGCACAGATGAGCTGGTCATCAGCGACACAGTACATGTTCACCTTCTCATTCTCGTGCTCCAGGCACGTGAGTCCACGGAAGTGAGCATCGGGCACCGGCTCCACCAGCCGGTGGCTGGTGAAGGGCTTCTTGTTGGGGTGTGTGGCCCGCAGACAGCGGTCGCAGTAGGACACCTCGCAGGTGATGCAGGTCTTGATGGCGTCGCGGGGCGGATCCTGCTCGCAGAACTGGCAGGCGATCCTCTCGCCGGCCACGGACATGGTAGGGCTGTTGCGATAGGTCCTCTCGCGGCGGCTCTCGCTGGGGGAGTTGGGGCCGCTCAGGGACGCCTTCTGGAAGCGGTCGATGATGTTCTGCAGGGTCACATTCCTTTTGAGGCCCTCCAGGCCCCGGTGGTTGAGGGAGATGACATAGCGGCAGGTGGGGCACTGGAAAGCGGTGATGGGCTCGATGGACTCGCTGGAGGAGCAGCTGGACACCAGGATGCGGTGGGCACAGCTGAAGCAGAGGCTGTGGGCACAGGGCAGCAGGAGGGGGTCCTCGAATAACTCCAGACAGATTGGGCAGGTCAATTCTGACTCCAGTGTTTCCATCTTTAGTCAACACAATCCTGATTCAGCATCAAAACCCAGGGAAGGTGGTCAGGAACCTGCAAGGAAGGAGAACAGAGATGTGAGACAGCAGCTACAGCTGCACTCCTGGGCTGCTCTGCTCCTCCAGCAGCAGGTGCCTGGGGGGTTGGACACGTCACCCCCGCAGCACCCCAGCACTCTGACGATGTCAACTCCAGCCCAGCCAGGCCCCTGCAAGTGCAGGCTGAAGCCTCTCACCGAGGTGTCTCACTCCACATGGACAGAGCCTGGAGCTGCAGCGGGACAGGAGCCGTATGGAGGGGACGGGCGAGGAGGAGCAGCAGCTCCTCTGACACCTTCCAGCCCAGTCAGGGCAGGACCTGGACCACAACGCTGGAGACAAAAGCAGGAGAAACCACACGATTTCGTGTTTGTGTTTGTGTGCGCTGCCAAGAGCGGGGCGGGGCCGTGCTGGCGCTCCATGCAGAAGGGCTGTTCTGCATGGCACAGATAAACCTCCGAACATCCCCTCCAGCAGCGCCAGGCCTGCCTGCTTCTGGTGAAGGGGAAAAGATGAATCAAGTCATGGAAACTCTGAGCAGAGCAGGTCGGGAGCTCTTAACATCCTGTCCTGCTCCCTGCTTTTCCTAGCCATTGCTTTTTGGAGCAGGGTGGGGAGGGCAGAGCAGTGAAATTATAGTCGGCAAACTTCCACTGCTGGCTGTCCTCCGCTGCACTCCACAGCAGCCAGGGATGCCTAAATCAACTCCAGCTGGAGGCAAATAAGCTGTATTTTTAGCTCCCTTCCCTTGCACGAGGCTGGAAAACAGCTCCCAGCAGGCGACTCAACCTGCTGCTCCCAACTCCGGTTTGCAGAGCACCAGGAGCTGCACCCCAAGTACTACCCAGCAGCATCCCAACATGTTCCCAAACAGCCACGTAGTGACACGGAACCAGATCCAACCTCTCCTTTCTTACCCACCATCCAGTGCACAAGTGGTACCTCCTGGTCTCCTCAGCCCCAGCAAGGTAGGCTCTGAGTGATGCCCACTGTGGTGTCTCTCACCATGGATGTGGAGAGAGCCCCGTTCAGCCACAGCCACAGGGACCCCCCATTCTGGCACTGCTGCAGGAACTGACCCTGTGAGAAGCAATGTGGTGCCCGGCCCTCTTTCCACCCCAGGAACACCCTGGTGTGGTGCACAGGCTAGGCTTGGGGAGAAGAGGAAAAACCCTTCCCTGTGAGGGAAGTGAGGCCCTGGCACAGGTTCCCAGAGAAGCTGTGGCTGCCCCATCCCTGGAAGTGTCCAAGGTTGGCTGGGGCCAAGTTGGATAGGGCTTGGAGCAACCCAGGATAGGGGAAGGTGTCCCTGCCCATGGCAGGGGATTGGAATTGGATGAGCTTTAAGGTCTTTTCAACCCAAACCAGTCTGAATTCTATGAAAAAGGGCTGTAACCAAAGTGGGGGGGGATGACCCAGCAGCAGGAGAGGGTCTGGCTGCTGGAAGCCCCAGGCTGCTGCCAGCACCTGCAAATGGCAAACTACAAAGGTGCCACAGTGGGACCTGCCCAGCCCTATCCCACCGTATGCACCAGTTCCATCACGCCCGCCCCATCGCACCATCTCTTCCCAATTGTCTGAAATGGGATTTGCAAGTGCCTGGAGGAAGCCTTGAGCTCTTCCCTGCACCAGCTCAGGGGGCTTACAAAATAAATCCATTGGGTATTTTGATGCGTTCATGCTGCAGCAGCTCTCGCTGGCCAAACGCAGCCTTGCACACACATACACACATTTCCTTTAAAATTATTCTTCTTTTCCCCAAGAGAGACAGTGGAGAAGTAGCTGCATCCAAACAAGCAGAGGAGCATGAGGGCTCCCAGCAGCTTCCTCTCTACAGCCCCTGGAGGGTTTCTGAAGCCTCGGAGCTGCCGCAGCCATGGGAAAGCAGCGGGGAGGAGCCGCTCCTGGCCCTGTGCCTGGCTGTTGGCACTGTGCCCCGGACCCACCGGGCTCCCCCATGCCTGGCAGGATGAGGGGTCCCAAAGCATGGCCACGACACCCCCATCGCCGCTCCGGGCACCTCCTGGCACTGCCCTTGGGCCCTTGAGCTGGAACACCTCCCACGCCATCCTCACTGGGGACACAGCAGCTGCCTGGCCCCGAGACCCCAGCACCCCTCTGCACCACCCCAGCTGAGGGGGAACAGCCCCTCCCACCTCCCCACACCATCCATGGACTCTCTCCGGTCAAAGACGAAAAAAAAGAAAGGACAAGAACAGGATTTGTTTCATAGCCTGACCAAGACTGGGAAAAGAATTTAAAAATCAGAATTGGCATGAGAGGCTCCCCAACACCTGGCCAGAGCCAACTGCCCCATGGAGCAACATCTCACACTCCCACAAGCTCCCACATCCAACACCAAGCCTCACATGCAGCGCCACTGCTATCCAAGGGAAAACAATGCAAAAAGTCTCAACAGCCTTTGGTTTTGCTACTGAGGGACACTTGTATTTTAACCTTGTTTTCCTCACAGAGACAGCAGCTTTTACCTGGGACAGATCCGAGAGGAGCCTCAGGCTGGGACAGCAGCAGGAGCACTCCCGGAGGTGTGGAGGAGGCACAGGAGCCTCCTCGAAGGCAGCACAGCAGCAGGTACAGGAGCCCCCCTGCAGGAGGGAGGGGAGCCCTGCTCAAGGTGCTGCACCTGGCAAAGCAGCCATGCTGCCATCAGAGCCTTTCATGCCTCTCACTTTGATGTTCTCTTTGATGTCCAGGATTGACACAGAACAAGGAATAGCTGATTAGATTAAAGTCTGCTTTCTTTAGAGTCATTAACTCCCTAAATATAAAAGTTATAAAATACTAAGACTGTTTACAGACAGCCCAGTGTCACCTGTGCCCAAGGGTCAGTGCTCCTGCCCATGCTGGCCTGTAATGACGATGTGCAGCAGTAGCAGGATGACAACACATGACAACCAACCAAACATTTTTTTGGTGTTGATCTGAGCTTTGCCCAAAACCCAGGGAAAAGAGAGGGAAAAAAAAAAAATTACTAACAGAACAGAAGAGATAGGGAAAGGCAGTGAATCCCAGGGTGGGCAGAGCTGAGGGTGATGCAGGGCCAGTGTAGAGCCAGTGCCAGGTCCTCTGGGACACAGTGACCGCTGCTTTGACTTCCAGCCTAAATGGGCTCCAAAATCTATGTGCCAACCTGAGCAGCAGGAGCGTGGTGGGCCCCAGAGGTGCATGGGTTACTCTTGCCAAGCTACACCAAGGGTTCTCAGATACAAAGGTTCCCCCACCTCTTCTCCCAAATTATTATTTTCACAATATCAAAGCACTTAATCACTGTCTCAAGCTCAGAGGTTCGTCAGGAGAGATGAAAAGGTTTGGCACCAAGGGAAGAAGGAAGGAGTGACATGGAAGAAGGGATGCTGCCCACATCACCCCATCCATACCTGGGAGAGGGGACATCCTGGTGTACATCACCTGAGGCACAGGCAGCCAACCCAAAATCCACGCTCTCCCCTCGAGCAGCATCCAGGCCCCATTTTTACCCATGTTTTCCATTTTATGTTTACCACATAAAATTCCCTCTGGTCTCCCCCAGCACCAACCCTGGGCAGAGCTTGGCCAGCCTCCAGAGTCCCACATCAGGATACCGAGACCTGTTCAGACAAATGTTAATTCTGCAGGCTGGTATTTTCCACACCAAGTATGATTATTTATTTATTTCCCCTCCCCCCTTTTATACTTTTTTTTTCCCCTTCCCCTCTCTGCTAAAAAGCTCCAGCCGAGATTGCTCAGCCCCTTCCAAGAATGAGGCTTTAGAAGAGCTATGCTGCTCCACCCGTGCATTAACTAAAAAGTAATAAAATATGGCAACTCTTTCCTTAATTGGCTCAGTGACAGCAGGATACAAAATCTGGGCAGCAGTTGTCTCTATGCTTTTTGTTGTCCTCAGGAAAATTAGTTCACGACTGGATCACTGTTGAGGGGAGGACAGAACAGCCCGTGCAGCAGCCACATCTCATCCATTCCCGGGTTCCCGAGGAGCCCAGCGCAGCCCCCGCGGCCACAGGGACCCATTCTGCAGCTCCAGGGGGACAGGTCCCCCCTCCACGTCCCCCGCCCTGTCAGTGACCCTGCACTCCGCCAGCATCAGCCTTGCCAGCCAGCTTCCCTGAATCTGCCCTTGGGATGGGCCTGTCCAGGAGGAACAGGGCCCTAGGAGGGAACACAGCCCTCAGCTGTGGAACCAGCAACAGCTTCTGACCCAAGGAAGGCACCCCAGGCAGAGGGGGGGCCGTCAGGCTCCTCCAGCCAATTCACATCCAGCATTACCTAATTCTTCTGTGCTTTATTTGCATCATCTGTGCATATTTAACACCAAATTTGAAGCTCAAAGCCGCAGCCAGCACGGAGCATCCCCCAGCTAGGCCTGCACAGAGCACCCCTTGGCCACACCATTGCCCCTACTCCTCCCTCCTAGCACACCTGAACACACCAAACAGAACTTGGCCTTTCCTCCCACCACTCCTGCTGTAATTACTCCACAAATTTGTCTGAGGCTTTCTGAATATCCGAATGATCCGTCATCCAGCTGCCCTCCCCAATCCCTTTATTGCCACACTAGAAAACGAACACCCCCTGCTGCAGTTAAACTGGATTTCCCCTAGAAAAGTCAGTCCGTTATGCATCGAACTGAAGCAGTATTTCCATACCAGCTTTAATTATTTTCCCAGCCAATTTGCTTGGTGCTAAAGCAAAGTTGCTCCAAATAATTTCCACTGCCCTCCCTGCATCTCTTCACATGAAGGGCAGAGCCCAGAGGCTGCGTTCCCCTGCAGCAATTCCCTTCAATGAGAGATCCCTGTCTGCTGGCAGTGCAGCTGCTTCATTCTTAAACCCTCCAGAAGAGCCACCAGAGCCCACCAGGCACTGGCCATTTCTGCTCTTTAACTCCTTCCTTTGCACAGCACCTTGTTCCCTCTGGGAATTTCACCTCCATCGCTGCCTTCACTGATGGGATGATGTCATTTTGCTCCATCACAAAGTCCATGTCAACCCATGGTCACAGCCCATGGCAACCCTCTTCCCCACACACTGCATATGTCTGTCTGTCCATCCATCCACCCATCCATCTGTCCATCCATCCCATTCCCCCTGCAATGCCCAAACACACAGTCCCTGCCTCTCTGCCAGCAGTTGCCACCACAGCTCAGGGGCTGAAACCTCGGCTGAAGCTGGGGGGTCACAGTGATGCCGAGGGCTGGGAGGGGGGGCCATCGCACTGCCAGGGACAGCTGCAGGCACATGGCTTCAGTGGGAGCAGACCCACCTTCCCAAGGCCATCGCAGATGTGAGTGGCCCCCTTCCAGCCAGGCCCTTGAGAAGAGCAGCTGGGGACTGGGCATGCCACCAAACTGGCACGTCCAGCACTCACAGAGTCCTGGCAGCCCTGCCATCCCCCTGCAAATCGTCCCTCCCCTCCTGCCACAGGACTGCACTGCTCCAGGTCTCACCACCCCTCCCCTCCCTTACCTCTCCTGCAGCTCCATGCTCTCCTGCCAGGCTCTCCAGCTGATGCTGTACGGCAGGCGAGCAGACCCAGCACTCACGTCTGCACCAGCAGCTCCTGAGAGCAGCCCTGCTCCCAGCTGGCTTCTGCCAGACCACACATGGCAGCAGCTTTTTGATCTGAGCCTTTCTCCAGGCGCACCCTGTGGCTCCGCATCCTTCCCCTCTTCCTCAGCCACTGCCTGCAATGCAGCTCCAGCCCAGCCTCAGCCCCACCACAGCCAGCAGCCCCAGGACCAGCAAGGATGAGGGAGGGCATGGCTGCAGTGGCAGCTGGTGCTCTGGAATAACCTTTGGGCTCCAGAGCAAGTCATGGCTCTTATCCCCCAGATGGATGCTGCAGAGATCATCCAGCTCTGCAGAGATCCGTCCTGCTGAGGAGGAGCGTACTGCAAGGCAAACCCCTCGGTCTCTCCAGAGGCTGGAGCAGCAGCAGCTGGCTCCAGTGCTCACAGCTCCAGTGCTGTACCAGGGCACCAGCATCCTTCAGGGCTGCACCCCACGAGGCACACCAGGGTTATCCCCACTCCCGTGCTTCCTATGGGACATGAAACTCCAGCGCAGGACGCTGCCACTACTCACCCACAGAGGAGCAGAGTTCAAAGAGGTGCAGAGATGTGACCACAGCGAAGGCAAGGTTGGGCTCATGGCAAAGCCCACCATGGGAAACAGCCGGGAGACACA
Organism: Eulacestoma nigropectus; assembly: GCA_013397775.1. Lineage (NCBI taxonomy): Eukaryota > Metazoa > Chordata > Aves > Passeriformes > Eulacestoma > Eulacestoma nigropectus. The sequence goes on from VZTE01004714.1 coordinate 187,706, forward strand.
GACCCACACCTGGGAAGGTACCGATGCTGCTGCCATGTGAGCGTGACACGGTGAGGGGCCACTGCATCCCAGCAAGGAGCTGGCCCCTCACCAGTGCTCCCCAGGGCCCCTCCTGCCGTGCACAAGTCAAAGCTCTGCTGCAGGGATGTTTTCTGGGGGCTGGAATAACAACAGATCTTCAACCAAAGAAGGGGGGCTCCCCCTGCACGGCACAATGCCACCCCAGGGAAGGCACAGAGCCCGAGAGAGGCATCCCCCTGCTGCGCCCCCACCTGCTCTGGGCACTGCCCCTCTGCACCACCTGACCCAGCTGGGAAGGGACAAAACCGAATGGGGCCAAGCGAGCGAGAACGGCTCTGGAGGGGACAGGAACTGCTGTCTGAATCGAAGGCTCTGTCATGTCCCTGCCGGCTCAGGGTTGTCTTGATGGAGCTCCGAGGAGCACACGCACCCCGGCACCACGCCAGCCCCCGGCCCACGAGAACACACGCTGCCCATGGCATCGTTCCAGGCCCCTTTCGCTGCTCAGTGCGGCAGCAGGACAGAAGCAGCTCCGACCCCTGGCAGATCCCGGCCTCACGCCGCGGATGGAGGCTGTGGGGTCAGCCCGGAGCCTTGTCGCTGTCCCAACCCGGCGCCCCCTCCAACCTCCCCGCCCCAAAGCGACAGATCGGCTGCACTTCGACAGATACCACAGAGTCGGGAAATCCAAGGGCCATTGTGCAAGGATAAATATATCTGCACAGCTCCTTGGGCTGCATTCCTGGGAGGCTGGAAGGATAAACAAGACTTCCTGCAGGAACTGGAGACAATGGGGGGATAATTAGTGCTAATGCCCAGTGCAGAAACAATGCAGGTAGCAGATATATTTTTGGACTTTTACTCCCTCCTCCCCCCACCCCCCAAAATGCTCAGAAAGAGGCACTCAGCCTGGTGTAACCGGGCCAGCTAAAAGAGATTAATGATTTAAAATGAGGGAAGCTGCCGCTGCCGAGGATCCAGCCTGGGGCTCCACCACTCCAGGCTTCCACGCACACGGGGACAAGTCTCGGAGACACGTTTTCCCCAGAGCCAGCCCAGCCCAGCCCAAGCTGGGGGCTGTGGGCCCCGATACACGGAGGGTCCCCGCACAGGGGGTTTGGAGATGGAGCTTGTGCCCGCGCCCCACCCGTGCTTGGCTTCCAGCACGGCACAGCCAGCGATGGCAGCGCTGTGCCAGCCCAGCCACGGGCGAACTGCGAGGAGAGCTCCCGCACGGCTGCACGAAGGGACCGACCCCATGGGGCCACAGGCACGGGACCCCCCCGCCTCCCTCCGCAGCCAGCCAGAGGATGCCAGGGATTGCTGTTCCTACAGTTACCTCCTCTTCATTCCCGAGAAGGCCCAACTAGGGCTTGTTTTCAAATCACAGCAATTTTTAATCCTTTTTCCTACCCCAGTCCCTTGGGAGCACTCCGTGGACCAGCCAGATTTCCCAGTCCCGCCGTGCTTCGGAGTGACAGAGGGACCCAGCGCTCCCTGGACACTTTTCCAGCGCATTACACAGGTCATTTAAACCCTTTCAAGACAAAATGCTCCCGCGCTCTGAGGTGACTCAAAACCATTAGCATCTCTTTGGGGAGGCCTCTCCACCCTCACCACTGCTGCACATGAGCATTTTTGCCCTTCATTTCAAAATAAAACACATTTATAAACAAAAAAAGCACCAATTCCCCTTGGTTCAGCCTCCCCCTGCAATATCCCCTGCCAAGGGGCTGCGCCTCTAGAGAGAGAGGAGGAGGCTCCAGCACACAGAAGGGACAGGTATGGCAGAGCCACTGCCTGTCCCCATGTCCCACGCTCTGCTCTGAATGTCACCAACATCCACAGTGGTGTCCTCCACACTTTATGAAGCACATCTAAGGATGCTCCACCAGCAGTACCACACTGCATCCTCTGGGATCAGCCCCAAGCTCACTCCCCAGCCACCCAGGAGGGGTTTCCTGAGCCAAGGACACCAGCACAGCTGCGCCACTGCAGGACATGGATTCCCATGGCTCATGCCAGGATGGGGATTAACTGCTGAAGGCAGGCCTGGAGCTCACACAGCCAGGGGAGAACCCTGCAGCTCACCCCATCACCCCATGGATCAGCCTGTGGCAAAGGACCAGGGAACAACCCTGAACCCAGTGCAGGCTGCACCCCAGAGCACACCAAACTAAAGTCCACCATCCCCACCCAGTTCCTGGAGGACTTGGACCGCGCTGGTTGCCCCCATCACCCCTGTTTCCCGGCCAGCTTGGCTCCACCACACTGCATCTCTCCAAAGTTCTCCTCCCAGCTCTGAGGGGCACCCGAGGTAATTTTGGCAGCACGCAGGAGCTGCGGATCTGCCCACCATCCCTTTCAGCTCTGCTCAGCTGCAGTTCAGGAGAAAAGGCAGGTAACTACGCAGGTAATTTCCTCCTGCCATCCCCGCTCCCTCCCTGTGGGCTGCTGGAGGGAGGCAGAGGCTTCTGGCGACAAGAGGCACGGCACAGGCAATACCTGCTCTCATGCACTGACGGGTTCTTTAATGATCTGAGCGGAACCCAAAACATTCTGAATTTTGCATTTGTCACAATCACAGACGATGCCAGAGCCTCACTGGGGGTTTGACACACCAAGGCGCCTTTGCCTCCAAGAGCATCTGACACTGCTGGCTCCCCGTGGGAAATGGCTGCGGCTCTACAGACAGAGGCAAAGCTCACAGCAGCTGAGCAATGACAAGTGGACACAAATTCCTGGGGTGCTGGAGGGAGCATAGCACTCTGCAGGGTCACTCCGGGACTGACCACAGCGGTGGCCAGAGGCTTGGGAAAGTACTGACAGGAGCAAAAGAGTTTAAAACAATAACAGTGTTACATATATATAGATATATATTCAGTCTGGCAGGCCCATGGTCTCCCTCATCCAAGTGCTGGAGCACTGAGCAGCTTTCCAAGGCCCCTCTCCTGCCCACTGTCACCCCCACATGCAGCACGGACACCAGGCCAGCACCAGAGCTGGGTCTGGTCCCACGGCAGCCCCGGCACGGCCAAGGGGCTGTGAGGAGTCCCCAGCCCTGTGGCACCTCCCTCCGTGACACAGGTCACCCTGCCACCGCTGAGTGACCCCACAGAGCATCTGAGTCACTTCCCAGCGTGCAGGGGCACGGCTGTAATGCTGCGATGATTATTCATGAGATGAGGCTGCTAAAGGACTTCAGGAATCGGATAAAAGCGATGGAAAAAGGCTGAAAGATTAAATGCCAGAAAATGACAAACATGTCACATGTGGAGACAGGACAGGGAGGTGACAGCACCAGCACCCATACAGCCCCCTCTGATGCCAGCCAGAAGCTGGGCTCCTCCCTTCCCAACACAACGGAGCCACTGACCAGAGCCATGTCCTTCCCAGAAATTCAGTTTCACACTCTCTGCAGGCTCCCACAGCTGGCACCAGGCAGCCCAAAGGCTGGGAGAACAAGGAGGCCAGGAAGAAACCAATCTGGATTTGTGGGCCAAGAAGAAAAATCACAGAGGATAAAAACAAGGAGACTATTCCTGGGAGAGGCCAGTCCTCATCAGGGAGAAGCAGGAGAATTCCCAGGAGAAAGACAAACCTGAGAGGCAAAGCACAGGGAAGCGAGGATCCCAGAGAATGCCAGGCATGGCCGTGGGGATCCCAGAGGACATGTCCCACCACCAGTCATGGAGGAGAAGGAACATGACAAGGAAGAAGACTCTGGAGGGCTGCTCCTCACCGAGTCACACAGCTCGGCATTCACCACCCTCCTGCCAGACAAACCCCATCCTGTTCTCCTTCCTGCAGGCACACAAACGCTGCCAGCGCCAGGGAGCAGAGCAGGAGCCACTGCAGCCAGGGAAAACCTCCAAGCTAAAAAAACCTCAGAGCATGTTTCTGGGAGGGGAAAACATCAACACGGGCAGCGAGAGACACCGGCGGAGAGCGCGAGGCCAGGTGCCAGTGGAGTTTCTGAGCCGGCCGGGATCCTGGCTCGCTGCTCCAGCCCCTGCGCTCACCATTCAGCTCCAGGAGCGCCGGCAGCGCCGCAGCACAGCGAGGGGGGAGAGAGAACCCCTGGCAACACAGCGCTGCCAGGGCTCCAGCCAGGCTCGGGAGATGCCGATGTGCGCAGAGGCTGCTCCGGGGACGTGCTCCCCACGGCTCCCCTGTGCCGGCTGCAACACCAGCTGCTCAAGACAAACAAAACCCCTTTACACGGCCTGAGCCAATGTGTTCCTGCAGCAGGAGAGCTGTGGGATGCCTGCCGCACCTGGGGAGCACCGGCACTGCGCTGGCACACCGTGCTCCCAGGTGAGAATCCTGGGGTCCACAGGGAGCTCTGGGGATGGGGACCGAGCCCTGCTCACCTGGGGTCACCCGGAGCCGGCCGCCCAGGACCGTGACCCGCTGGGTTCCAAATACCTCCACAGACAGAGACTCCAAAGCCTCTCCAGGCAGCATTTCACCAATCTCACGGTTAAAAAACCCCACATTTTCTCCCATGAGATCTCAGCCAGATGCAAGGAGGTAAGAATAAAAGATGCAGACACCTCGTTCAAATCCACAGTACCAGGGCAGCAATCGCCAGCAGCCCTGGCTGCTCTTGGCTCTCCCACCAGGGTAAAACCCCTCGTGCAGAACTTCCAAAGCCTGGATCCACACCTGCCGCTTGCATGGGAAGCGGGTCCAGAGCTGGGGCTCTGGAGGACTTACAGGAGAGATGTGATGCTCCTGTGCCTCTTCTTTCCCCACTGCATGGAGGCTGCAGACCCCTGCCACCCTCATGTGCCTCATTCCCCCTCTCCCAAACCATCTGTCGCCAGCCAGTGCTGAAGAACAACTGCTGGGAAAGAAGCCAGAGAGCAGCTCCCACACACCCCAGAGCCTCGGACACCCCAGCACCCCAGGCAGCACAAGCACCACAGCCAGCAGTGCCAGCATCACAGTGTCACACTGGGGCTCAACATCAGCACAAGTGCAGGTGGCAGCCCGAGCCAGTACAGCATCCAGCCAAAACCCAGCCTGCTCCTTAAAGAAATGTTAAGCCAGGTCACTCTGTGGCTCAAAACCTCCCCGAATTCCTCCCCCCAGGAGGCCCAGGGGGCAGTGAACGAGAGCAGCTGCCCACAGCCCCACACCACGAGCTCAAAGGCCGGTGCTACCGCCCCGGCCCACCCCTGCTCCAGGTTCCTGGGCATCCTTGAGACCACCCTTCCCTGCCTCACTGCCTTTAGCCCTGTTACACAACCAGGTTTGTGGGGTTCTTTGAGGACCATCCACAAAATGCATTTAAGCTGCTCTGTGTCTCTTTGAAAAAGAAAGCTAATTTATTCCTCAGTATCGCTGCTGTGCTGCCAGAGGATGCTGCGGGCTGCACCCTGGAGAGCTGGCACGTGCCCACCTCCCCTGTGCCCCCACAGATCTTCTCCAGATAACACCGAACACTCCAGAAAACACTGAACCCTGCTCCAGCCAGGCCTCTGCCTCCTGCTTCAATGTAATTTTTTCCCCTTCAGTCAACCAACTCAAAATTGGGTTTGTATATTAAAGCAAAATTTAATTTCTAGGCCATTGCCCCAACATGGTCTAGTTCCTGCATCTGCAAAACCAGCAATATGCAAACAGACTGAGCAATTCATTTCCCTCTTAGACACGAATCTCAGTTATAAACAATAATGACATTCCGCAGAGGCATGGAGCCCTTTCATTTTGAATCCCATGGAAAGTGTGTGAAGCTGGGGGACCCCTGACACAGCTGGCACATGGACCTGCTGCATGTGTTCCCGCATGGCTGCAACACACATCCCTTGGATCTGCCCTCAGAGTCTCAGTGATGCAGCAAGTTTCCATTTATTTCTCACACTGGCTTTTCACAGGCCTCTGGGTATTCCTCCTCTCCCTCTAGCAGAGTCTCCAGACAGTGAGATCTATAAAATACAGTTTTGAGACGTGAGAGCTTGCAGCATCCAACTGCAACATCTGTAAAAAAATCCCAGAAAAATCAAAAACTCCAACTCCCCCAAACAAACAAAAACCCCACACAACCCTCCCTCCTCCCCTCCCTCTCTCCCACTTCCCTTCAGTCACTCTACTCTTTTGAGAGTAAAAAACTCAAAGCAGTTTAACCCACACAGTGACAGCAGCGTCCCCATTCATTCACAGGCTGCTCTGGCTGAGATTCCATTCCAACCGGATCCCATCCGCACCCTTTTCCTGTATGAGGGCGGAAATCCCACGGGAAATGCCCCAAAGGAAGCAAACCAGATGCCACCACCCAGTCGAGGAAGACCTGGCGGCGGCGCTGGGCTCCTGCAGCAGCTCCTCACTGGGACCTCGCAGCCAGCACAGCTTCAATGATAAACAGTTCCCATCAGAATCACAAGCCTTTCCCACTGTGATTTAAGAGACTCCCCCAGTTCAGCACAGTCCAAAATGCTCCTGGAGCATGCCAGGGCAGCCCAGGCTGAGGTGGGAGCAGACACAGAGCACACCGGGCTTTCCCCCACACCTGGGCAGTGGGGGACGTGATGGCACCTCAATGGTGCAGTGTCCCCTCCCCGCTCCTGGGTTCTGGGAGCAGCCACTGGTGTAGCACTGGGGACATCTGGGACAGCCCACATCCCCTGTGAGCAAACATGCACAGAAAGGGACATCATACAGCGGAGGGAAAGGGGGACAGGGACGTGATATGTAGGTTTTTTCACCCAGCAGGTGGTTAAACACTGGACAGGCCTCCCAGGCAAGTGGTCACGGCCCCAAGGCTGCCAGAGCTCGAAAAGCACTTGGACAATGCTTTCAGGCAGATGATGAGATTCTTGGGGTGTCCTGCCCAGGGCCAGGAATTGGACTTAATGATCCTGATGGGTCCCTTCCAGCTCAGCCTATCCTGTGATTCTCTGAGAGGGATGACAGCAGCACCGAAACACAGGGACTCCCCCAGCAGGGAGATGTCCCCTGCCCTCCTGGCACCCAGGGCACTTGAGGTTTGTTTGCTGGGGGAGGAAGCCAAGCCCACAGTGACAGGGGGACCAGTGAGCTGCATGGAGGCTGACTGGCACCACAGAGCTGAGACTGCATGAAAAGGAGATAAAAAGTGATCCAGCCTGACCTCCCCACCAGCCCTGGCTGCACCCCAGTTTTTGTCACCCAGCCCTGTCCCCACATTGGAGAGGTCCTGGGGGCCAGCAACCCACTCCTCTCCTTGCTGTGTTGATGGGCATTACTGGGGGCTGCCTTCCCCACAAGCAGTAAAAAGGGCAAGGGTGTCCCCACCCTGGCCCCAGGACCCGCCTGGCCCCAGGGCAGGGGCCCAGAGTGGAGGCAGAGGGATGGACTGCCAGCAAGCACAATCGGCTGCTTCCTGAGAAAGTGCAGCGCATCCAGAGGCACAAAAAGGGCAATTCTGCCACCGGCCATGCTCCCTGGGCCAGGGGCTGGGACAAAGACAGGAGAAGGGCAGATGCTGAAGCCACTGCATCCTGCTGATGCTGGCAGGGCCCCACCACTGGCACCCCAAAAGCCGGGGCTGCGGCATGCCTAGCTCTGCCCCATGTCCTCCCAAGAATGACAGAGCCGCAAGCTCGGGGCTCAGCACCGTGCCCCTCCCTGCACCCGTGAATGAGAGGCAGGTCCGGGGCCGCTGGCACCACAGTCCAACCCGATGTTTGCAGCACTGTGTAAGAACACACAGGCGCCCAGGATCCGAGGGGTGAGACGCTCCCTGTGCGCCGCTGGAGCCCCCCGCCCTCGCACAGTACAAGGCGCCTTTCAGAGCCACACAGACACACCATTCTCCCGCTGCCGACCTCCTCGCCCTGGCATTTTTGGGATCCGGGCTCCACGGTGGCGAGCGGTGGCGTTGGAAGCAGCAGCTTGAGGCTGGCCAGCAGCAACCCCAGCGTGTGCTCGCTAATCACAGGGGCTGACAAGATGAAGGTACAGCCAGGCACTCATCAGGCTGCAGCACACACTGCTTCCCAGGCAAAGAACATCGAAAACAAGGGAGAGCAGCAACACAGGCTCCAGCCTCCCCAAGGCTTTGTCCCTCCCCAGGAGGGAGCTCAGGGGAGCAGCCACAGACCCTGTCACCCCAATGAGGGGAGCACCAGCCTCAGAGGGGTTCCGAGCAGGCAAGGTGGGTTTGTCACAGGTGTTTGTTACCGACAGCAGCAACTCCTTCCAGAGGAACAAAATAATCACACTGCTCATCAGCTTCATTTAATGAACCAGCTGTGCAGCCTGCAGAGACAGTTCTGGTTCCAGCATCTCTGATGGGACAGCCATGGTCTCTCCAGTGACCAGCCTTCGGGATGCACCAACCCCCTAAAGCCAGAGGCTGACCCAAGGGCTAAAAGGCTCAACGCCCCCCTCCCCACTACAGAAGCCCAAACCAACAGCTCAGAAACCCACAGAGAGCCCAGGGGAGTCACAGTGTGGGTTTGGAAATACCTATCCATCCCTAGAGGGGATGCAGCAGGAGACAACATAATCCTGGCTTTAAAAGTAAGTCATTTATCAATCTCACATGGTCCTGGGGCCGATCCCACCCCACTCACACACATGCCCACACACCGACACACACCCCTGAGCTGCGCCTGTACCTCGGAGGCCAGCGCAGCTCACCCAGTGCACGCTGTGCAAGGCAGGGATTTATCACCCACTGCAGCTCCATTTCTTTTGCAAAGCAGCATTTCCAAAACACGCAGGACGCAGGCTGTGCAGGGGCACGGCCTCTCAGCCGCTATGGAAGGCTGCGCAGGGCACAGACCCAGCTCCGAGCACAGCAGCTGGCACACCCAGGGCTCTGTAAGCACCTGCCTGAACCGAGACAGCTGCTGCTGTCGTTGGCATCAATTCATCCTTCCTCCTCGTATTCCTACAGCACTCACTGTCTTTCCCCAGGAGCATCCTCAAGGAATATCCCCTCGGTGCCAGAGCATTCCAGCACCGCTGCCTGGGCCAGCCTCCCTCCGTGCTGTGGCCGGTTTTGTTACCCCTTGGTCAGGGCACAAGCCAAGCACGGAGCCTCGAGTCTGCTCCTCGACGGTGAAACGCAGCAGCCACAACCTCAGTACAGAGCCCACGGCACCCGCGGGAGAGAAGGCAGCTCCGCCACAGCCCCTCCAGCACTGACCGAGGGTCACAGTGGGCACAGGAGGGAAGGGCACTGCTGACCACATCGGAAGGGTCAAGGAGCAGCTCGAGCCCACACTCAACGCCCCGAAGGCAGGCCGACAGGTCGGCGGCACCTCCCGGATTTGCCAGACAGTGCCCGACGATGCCCCCCTGCCACCCGAGAGCTAACAGTGCCCTGTGCTCCGCCAGGCACCGCTGCCAGCTCCCACCCGGCTGCGGCAGCTCCTCCGGCAGAGCCGGTCTCCTTGAAGCCGCCTTCCGACAACAAAAGCTGAGCCGAAACCTCCGGGCTGGCTGGGGAGACCTGGGCGACAGCCAGGAAGGGCAGGAGCCATTAACGCCGGCGTGTCCGGGCTTGAGGGAATGACGGAGCAAGCAGAGCCATCTGCCCGCGCCAGAAACTCCGCAGACCGCTGGGCAGAACGGCCCTTCACCGCACTCCAGCCCTTGCCAGCTGTGCTCTAGCCCTGCCAGCTGTGCACACAGGGGCAATAAACCTGCGGCCGGAATGTTTTTTGAGGAAAAACACAAAAATAAAGGGCGAGGACGAGGTGTCACTCGGGCACGATTTCCAGTAGCTCCACAGATCCTCGGCGCAAGCAAACACGCTCCGCTGCCAGCTCAGCAGTGACACCCCAAAGCGCTGGCAGTACCCCGGCAATGTCCCCCGAGCCCCGGGGCGCTGGGGGCAGCGCTGGCAGCCCCCGCATGCGGCCGTGTCTCTGCTCTGCCGCTGCCGAAGCGCCGGTCACGGAGCCCGCTGCCGCTCAACTTCCACGGCCCTGGAGTTTATCAGATTCCAGCCGCGCCGGGGGAAGGGGTGTGGGGGGGCCCCGGGGCAGCACCAGCCCCGCACCGGCTCTGCGGCAGCGACGACAGCCCGGCCCCACGAACCGCCGGGATCCGAACTGCCGGCACGGGGCTGGGCGGAGGGAGGGATACGACACTCTCCGCCGTAAAACCCGGGGCGAGGGGGAACGGCGGGGGGATGGCGAGGTGGGCGCGGGATCCCTGGAGCCGCGGGCAGGGAGCCGGGAGCCGGCGAGTTCGTACCCGCTCCGCCCGGAACGCACCGCCGCTCCCCAGCACGACGGCTCCCGGCGAGCCGAAGGACCGGGAAGGCCGCGGGAAGCCCCGAGCAGGGACAGGCCACCCGGGTCTCCCCGCCAAGCGGCGGAAGGAGCCGGGGCGGGCAGGCAGACGCACTCGGCAACCGGGAGAGACGATTGGGAGCGGCGGGAGCCGGCAACGGCTCCCGGCAAGGGCGGCAGACCCCCGCCCCAGCACTTGCTGCAAACCCGCGGGAAGGGCCGCGCCGGGGCTCCGGCGGCCGCCTCGGTGCTTCTTCCCGCCCCGGTACCTACCGGCGGGCCGCGGCTTTCCCCCACCCCCGAAT
>VZTE01004714.1:198454-236721 GCA_013397775.1 Eulacestoma nigropectus
CCGCGCGCGAGCACTGACCCCGCCCCTCCCGCTTGGCCCCGCCCCGCCGCAGGTGAGGCCGTGGCGCCGCCGGGAGCGAGGCCTGGAGGCCGCCGGGCGGGGGGACACCGTGGCAGCGTGTGGGAGCGGGGCCGTGCGAGTTCCTGTGGGATGGGGACACCGTGACACCGTGTGGGAGCGGGGCAGTGCGGNAGGTTCCTGTGGGGACACCGTGACACCGTGTGGGAGCGGGGCAGTGCGGGTTCCTGTGGGGACACCGTGACACCGTGTGGGAGCGGGGCAGTGCGGGTTCCTGTGGGGACACCGTGACACCGTGTGGGAGCGGGGCAGTGCGGGTTCCTGTGGGGGACACCGTGTGGGAGCGGGGCAGTGCGTGTCCCTATGGGATGTGGGGAACTGTGTGTTCCCATGAGATGGATGGCACTGGACGTCCGTGTGTTTATGGTGAGATTTGGTGCCTTGACAGTGGGTCTTTCAACACATTTATTTTTTTCAAAATGAAAAATGCATTAAATGGGGTTTTCACTGCCTGGTTCAGCATCACGAAGGGACGTCCCAGTGTTCTCCATACAGCAAACCAGCTCTGGGTGAGGTTGGGTTGTTACCTGCGAAGTGCACATTTGTATGTATCCACAGCAACAACATCAAAGGGAAACATGGGAGGGGGAACCCAGAACTGTAATTTATTCCTTGGTAATACGGGGACATGTGGCACAGGTTATTTATATTTGAAGGCTACCCAGAGTTTAAAATGAGCCATCTTTTAAAAATAAACATGAGGAAAAATACATCCAGGCTCCTGGTGCCTCTTAAGGTGAGGCCGGGCCAGCTGCCAGCAGCTGCTGGAGGAGGAGCCGTGTGCCGGGACCAGCAGCCCTGGGCACCATCGTCACTGCACACACTCACAGACACTCCGCGTTGGTCCGGGCAGGCACTGAGCACACGGCAGCTGTCCTGCTGTGGCTCTCCCCTGAGCCAGGACAGATGCAAGGCTGCTGAGCGGCCAAGGCTGCCACCACCACCATGGCTGGCCTGGTTCTCACGTGGTTCACTGGACAGAGGGATCACAAATGCTTGCTCCCAGCGGGGTCTGACAACAGGGGAGTTAATATGCACCGTGTTGTTTGCATTAAACCCCATCTCTGATTTTCTGGCAGTGAAAGCACAGCCCAGGCAGCTGTGGCCAAATCACAGAATCTAGAGCTGTCCTGGGACCAGCCTTTGTCTCTGCATCTGAGCAGAGCAATGTGAGGTGAGTGAACAGCCAGACCAGAGCCGCATCCTCTGACCCTTGGACAGGCAGGAAATTAAAGCCACTTTTCCAAATTCACAGCCACCAGTAGCCCACAGCAGGTAGCCAGGGGTGGGTTCAGGCTCTGAGCAGAGCGGGAGCAGGTGGCTGGGCAGCAGCAGAGATATGCAGCCCCCAGACATGGCACATCAGGCTGCAGGGAACTGAGACCACTGACAAGGAACAGATGGCTGGAGGTCACAGCAAAGCCCCAGCACCAAGGGTCTCTGGGTGACAACCTGACTGCCCAGCACTCGCTGCAGTGCTGGGGCGCAGATACCAGTGGCAGCTCAGCCCTGACCCCTGAGAGCCTCAGCCTTGCTCCCACAGCAGGGACACATAGCCCAGGTGGTGGCACTGCGCAGTGGTGGCAGCTCCACAGTGTGACCACATCCCTCCAGCTCCCAGCTCCAGTGCCAGCCTCACGCAGAGTGAGCAGGGCCAGGGAGCACAGGGACTGGACCTGTGCGTTTTGAATAGGGAGCATCTCGGTTTCTGCATCACACAGCTGTGAGCGTGTTGCTTGGACTTAGGGAATTGTGATTTTCCTGCCCAAGGCTGGTCTGTGCTCACATCCACATTGCACAGACAGGAATGGAAACACTCGAGTTGTGCCGCGTGCCTGGGATGCCGGCTGAATAAATAACACGAGGTTATAAAGCAGGATTCCCCCTCGAAAATTTGTTCTTCCAGTGGAAAGCACAGGGGAAAAACATCCTTTTAAGTTCTGCATCCCTCTTCCGACTCCTTCTGAAGAGCAGGCAGGCGGCGTGGAGATGAGCAGGGATGGATGAATTCCCCCAGAAGAATTTCTTCTCGATTCTTTTCTACATTTTGATGATTTCATTCCTCCAGCTCTCATTAGCACCTCCTTTATCCCCAGTTCTTCCCCAAAGGCATTCTGCTCTCGCTCCCTCCTGCTGCGAAGGGAGCGGCAGAGCAGGGATAGAAGCGGATGCTGTGCACCACCTCATGTTGAGGCCTGGAATTTCAGAGCCTGATCCCAGCTCCAGCCCTCTCCCATGGCGAGGGAAGTGGAGTCCTCATCTGCCCCAGAATTTACTCTGCTGGATAAGGCAGACGCGATGCCTCATCCTCACACAAGGACGCAGTGGCAGCGTCCCTGCCCTTTGTTGAGGCCCCGTGGTCTGACAGACCTGCCGAAGCCTCAGCAGCCAGATGAGCTGTCCCACGGGCTCTGAGGGCCGATTTCTGAAGAGGAAAGTCTATTCTCCCAAGTGCGTCCCTTTTCTGCACTCAAACCAACCTCGGATGCTCTCCCAATCCAGCCCAGCTCTTTCAGAAGGGTCACAGGATTTTGTGTCACCCTGTTTGTGAGCAATCCTCTGCTCTGTTTCCCCTCCCCAGGACCTCAGGAGAGAAAGGAGGCAGGGTTTGACAGGTGAGAACTATCCAGCCAGGTTTCCAGCCATCTCCTGCACATCTCTGTACTGCCAATGCCGTTTGCACTCCCCATGCCAGAGCTCAGCAGCAGATTTGCTCACAAAGTCCTGTTGTGCCAGGGAAAAGGATCCGGAGTCCCTCAGGTCAGGCATGCAGAGGGATGACACGCTGCCTGTACTCTGCCCTGGCATCCTTGGGCTGTGGGTCCCCGCTCTCACATATCCATGTTGGAAAAATATTCATGATGCTTATGGAGCCCAGGGTCAGTTTTAGGCTCCAGAGGAAGCACGCATCTGTAATTCTGCGTTCCACACAACATCCCACATGCAAAGCCAGCTCTGGTGGCCTGAGCTGCACCTGTACCAGCCCCTGGATGGGAAAGGGGCCCAAGCCCATCCAGCCTTGCACCCAAGGACACGATTTTGATCCCTAAACAATCAATTCAATAGGAAATAAAATAAGAAGGAGGTACAGAAGTTACTCCCAAGGTCACACACTGCAGAACACAGCACTGCCCTCAGTGGGATGTGCACTGCAAGGAGCAGGGCAGCACTGCTGGCGTGTTCCCCACGAACTTGATTTCAGGCTGCTGGACCTGCTCAATGGAGCATCCAAGGGGAACATTGGCTCTCGAGGCACAGAGATTTCTGAAGTGTTTTTATGACTATTTCTCCTTCCTCTGACATCCTTCCAAAGCTGCATTTGAGAATGTCCCCTTGTACTCGCACATCACTGTGATAGCACAAATGGAAAGGGAGGTGACACCACACCTGCATTCGCCAGCTCCCAGCCAAGGATGGCTCAGGCTGCTGTCACAGGGCTCCCACAGTGACCACGCTGGCTTAGGAAGTGCTTCAGGTACCCCCTGTGCTGTGCAAAAGAGAAGTCAGCTCTCATCAGCCAAACCAGCCTTTCTCAACCCCAGCCAGCTCCTGGCATCACCAGAGCTGCCCCGACTCACCATGCTGCAAGGAGCATTCCCCTTCCTAGCTCATGGCTCACATACACTCAGGGCAGCCCTTCCATGTTCATGTCAATCTCCCACTTTCTTTGAGCCTCACACTTTGACAGGTAACAGGTATTGCACTGCTACAGCTTTTTCACCCCAGCATTAGGCTACCTTAGCCCTTAAACAAAGCAAATATGCACTTAGTAAGAGCTAGGTCAGGCTTATAACCAGAAAAAAGCAATATGCTCACTCCAGAGCACTCAAAATTTCCTCAACAGTCGTCATCTGCACTCAAAGGACATCAAAGACTTTCCGAAAAGGAAAGATATGCTCTCCCAGCTTATATATTCCCCCACCCCCTTGTCTGCAGCACCCAGCAAGTGATTCCTCCTCCCTGTTCACACCTCCTCAGCTGGAAGGTGAGAGAAAAAATGGATGCTGAGCTTGAGGGAATTTAAGGAGAGACAAATGACAGCACATCCTCCCTTGGGGTTCACAGTAGCACCTCTGGGTAGGAGCAAGTGCTGGGCAGGGAACTGGGGAGACAAGACTGTTTGCCAGGGCAGGATCTCTGTTTGGCTGAGCAGGTGCCCATCCCTATGTGTGGGGCACATGAGGCTGTCCTGAGCCTGCTGCCCACCTTCAGTAAATAACCCGTGTTCCTAAACAGCACTGGCTTTGTTATTGAGGCAGAGGAGGGAGCAAAAGGCGTGTTGAGGGCATTTACTAAATCAGGTTGTGAAATTAGAGGCTGCGTGGACTCGGACATCACCGTGGGTTGGCTGCCCACAGTCTCTCCCCGCAGGTGGCACAGGCAGAGCGGCCACCAAGGCTCAGGTGTGGGGATGAGCGAGGCTGCAGCAGGTGAAGCCCAGATGTTTATCTGGGCAGCAGGAATGGTGAAGCCCAGATGTTTATCTGGGCAGTGGGAGCAGGCAGGCCTCCTGGGAGGCAGCTAACCTTAGAAACAGGCACAGTGTCTGCCTTATGGCTGAAACCCAGGGAGAGAGCTGGACACAGCCCTGGGATGGGAGCTGGTCCCTCTCCAGCAGGGAGAGAGGCCAAGAGCTTTTAGGCAGCCCGGAGAGTGGAGCCCGCCCCACTGTGTCCCACTGTGGCAAGCCAGTCAGATGAGACTGGGGCAGGCCATGCAGAATAGAACAAAATGCAAATCAGAGCGAGAGAAGCTCATCTCAAACATAACGTGATGTGCTGCTGTTCAGTGAGAGGCGGCTGGGAGAGCAACTGATGCTGAAAGAGCTGCGAGCACAGCAGGCGAGGCTGCATGAGGTGACAAGGACAGTGATGGATGTGGCTGAGCCTGGAGGGAGAAGACCCTGCCCGTGAGTGTTGCTGTCACCTCATTACAGGTTGTCAACCCTCAGGTCCGCACGCCAGGTTCAATTGAAGCCTCCCTGAGCTCCAGCCCCTTCCCATCGGCACCCCTCCCCCGGCCAGCCGTGTGAGTCCCCGGTGTCAGGACAGGAATTCCCTGTGGAACAGGCACCTGGCCCAGCAGGTCCAACAGGGTGCACTGCCTGCTGCTCTGCTCCTCCCTCGGCAGGCGTGGGGCTCGGGAGCAGAGCAGTGTGTGCTGGCTCCAAACTAAAGTGATGTTCAGGCTTGATGGGAAATTAAAGTCTGGAGGAGGAAGAGGAGGAGGCGGAGGATGAAGCCATGCACTGGTGCACACATACACTGACTATCTTGCCTCCTCCATTGCTGCTGGGGCTGGTGAAGTGACGGGACATCCCATATGGGAGCTAAAACTATGCAGAGAAGCTGAAAAGCTCTGGTGAGACTTCAAAATTTCAGCTGCTTCCCATAGCAGAGGCCATGGTGACACCAGCCCAGCCCATGAAAACCTCCATGGGGAGGTGATGCTGGGTGGGAAAAGCTTCTTTCACCTGACACAGGCCTGGCACAAGAGCAGAGCTGGGAGTCTCACCCAGCAGTTCAGAGGGGAAACACGATTCCCTCAGCTCATTAGGAGGGCGATTAGTTACTCAAACCATTTACTGAGGGTTGTGGTGGGATCTCCACTGTCAGCTCTGAATGCCCGCCAGCCCGCGCTCCATTCCCGGTGCGGTGGGACCCAGAGCTGAGCTGATCTGTGTGCTGAGCCACCCGGTCATCCCGGCTGCCCCACGCCCTGGGGATGGTCCATTCAGCTGACGTGGCAAAACAAAAATATTTTTAATTTGGATGGAGATAAAGGGTAAAAACTTCACATCTAAGAGCTCTCAAGTGTTGTTATGGAGGTGGTTTATCTTCTTGTTTTCCAGAGAGGCTCTGGCTGGACCAACCCACTGTGCAGCTATCCAAGGATCTCAGTCTTCAGCCGGCGCCAAATTCCTGCAGAGCAGGGAGCTCACACTTATTTTTTTTATTTTTAAAGCTCCAGCTCCTGGAGCAATGGGAGGATTTTCATACCTCACCATCTACTTAAAATAAGGCAAGTTCCTCACCTTCCCAGCAGCTCACAGACGCAAGGAGAACGTCAGTATAAGGTTTTAAGGAGATCTGATGGTTGTTTGATGGAAGTAGACTTCCCAACGCTGTCCTCTCATGCTGGTCACATCCCAGGGTTTGTGGAGCTGCTTTGCGGCTGCTGGAAAAGTTGGTCCACTCTCACACAGCTCATTATTGCAATTGCAGCTCTCAGGGAGCAGGGAAATGTGCTCCTTCACAGGCACATCCATCCTAATGGCTTCTGCCTCACTGCCAAGGATAAATCATCACAAATCAGGGCTACGAGGACTTTTGGAGAGCCCTTCTGCTTCAGGTGCTTCACCCTGTCAGTGAAGGAGCCCTCTGAGACACCCATCAGCCAGCTGAGAGCTGTGTTTGGGGAGCACATTGCTGGCTCAACAGAGTGAGGAAAAAATCCATTTCAATTCATTTTCATACCAGGCAGCGCTTTCGGAACGGCGCTGCCGGGCACCCCCTCCAGCAGGCAGCCCCCAGGGAGGAGCTGGGTCAGTCCTCACAGGTGCTGCAGCGCACTGGCTGAGTTCTTGCAACTTCATAGCCACTCACAAAGGTTTACAGGTTTGAAAAAAGTGTTTCCACCAGCTCAGGAGGGCAGGAGAGCTGGCTCAGCGCACGGGGTGCTGCTTTCCTGGGGGGGATGTTGCTGCAGAGCCCAGGGGTCACCTTAGTGGGACCTTGTCAGAACAGGGAACCCAACCCGGTGCTGAGCACAGCAGGGATGAGCAGAGGAGCCCCTTTCTGCACAGTGGATATTTGCAAGGGAAGGTCTGGCCGAAGGTGGCCTCACCTCCTCCATGTCACCGGTGGGATGTGTCCAACAGAACTCCCCCAGAGGCAGCGGGGATGCACTGGGACACCCACAGAGCAGTGCTGCACAGCCCCGGGTGCTGCCTGCCTCAGAATCAGCCTTGGCTGGGTTCCCACCCAGCGCTTCTGTTATCTCTGGCTGGGATCAGGTGATGCCAAGCCCTTTTTGGGTGAGAGGCAGCTCTCCTGGCTTTGACCCATGGCAGGAGCCAGGCTGGGAACCAGCCAGGGCGAAGGTGGATGTGGGGCACTGCAGGGCAGCTCCCTGCAGCCCCTCACCACTGACCCGGGCCACGGTGCCTGCCCAGCCCGCTCTGACTGGATGGGGCAGCTGCCACCACAATCACCTGTGCAAGGCCACCCGAGGCCAGCCCAACTGCCACCAGCACAGGCTCTGGCTCTCCCTGCACACGGAGTACAGGCTCTGCCCTGCTCCACAGGAACCAACAACTGGAGCTTTCCAGAGGCTTCATGGGGCACAGACCCCCCCAGCCAGGACATCAGCGACAGCCCCATGCTACTGCCAGCAGTGATCGTCCTTCCCACTAACTCATTCCTGCAGGCACAGACAGATTTGAGTCCTTCCAAACTTAGCGAGATTCATGGAGGGTTTTCCAAAAATCATTCATCAAAACTTCTGCAGATAATTATGAGTTTGTTGCTCATTTATTAGCACCAGGCTGTAATTACTCGGTATCCAGATGATTTGCTACACAGATCATGTGGTGCTGAGTAGGTCAGATGAGTACAAGGCTCAGATTAGGATTTTTAAGTTTGTTTTCCCAGGAAAGTCTGCAATGCATCCCTAAATGCTGCTGTGTTGTCAACAGCACATCTGTGGGAAGGCAGAGGCAGACACGGGGACTTTGGATAAGCCTTTATAGATAATTTTCTCCGTTTTGTCCAGCTGTAGCAAAGTGGGTGCAGGGACTTTGCTTTGTATTTTCCAGGGGTGTGACACATGCATCCCTGTGACAGTTTTCCTGTTCCCAGCCAGTGCCTTTTCAAGGCATTTTGCTGTTCAGTGGCCGGCTGCAGCACGCAAGTGGCCATGAGACAGCACTTGGCCAAAGCTCTGCCCTGTGACCCTGTGGTGACACTGTCTTCAGCCATGGTTCTGCTCCCCGTGCTTGGGACCAGCTGTGCTGCCAAAGCTCCCAGCCCCAGGGCTGTGGTTGTTCCATTGGGGTGTGCAGGCAGTGCTCCCTGTTTTTAGGGGAGAAGGCTGCCGTGGTGCTGGAACTATGCAGGAACAGGGGGAGCAGATCCTTTCAGCAATAGCTGCCCTTCCTGGCTCCGTTTGGACACTGTGGCTGCCATGAAGAGCCTGTCTTGTTGCCCCCCCACAGCAGAGGCAGAGCAGAAGCTGTCTCTCCAGCTCAGACGGGGACACTGAGGCCCCGGGAGCTGTCAGGGCTTTCAGGAGCTCACTTCAGGCAGCACTGGGCAGGACGTTCCATGTGAGAGCTACACAGGATCCCCCCTCGCTGTGGGGATGGCGATGCCACCTGCTCAGTATGCCTGGAGTCCTCTGCATGGCTTTGGCTGGGCTGGCTGGGCTGGGCAGCACAATCTGCCCCAGGACTCGGGCAGGAGAGGGGCTTCCTCACATGCAGTGAATCACCTGCAGAATCCAGGGAGTTCTGGGCTGCCTTTGTAGCACTGGTTTATCTCTTTTTTCAAGACCCAGTGGGGGAGTTGGACATCCCACATATCCCAGACCAAAGGTGGTTTGAGGGGAACCAAGGTGGGATCACTGCCTGGCTTTGTGTGGGGCAAGTCAGGATGAGCTCCAGCACCTCCCAGCCCCGAAACTGGCCTCAGCCTGCAGCCCACAGCCCGCAGCCCGCAGCCCACAGGAGTTTCGCTCCTGGAAACCACCCTCATGGCTGGCCACAGCCGCCCCAGCACCTCTGATCCCCAGCACAGTCTGGTGCCTCCGCGGTGAGTCCTGTTCCTCCCCTCCCTTCCCAGCTCTGTGTGTGTGGGGGGGCATGCGGGACTCAGAGGGTGTCCAGCATCCCTACCCCATGAACAGCAGTGGCTGCTCTTTGCCCCTAGCTGAGCTGTGCCAGATGTGGCCTCCTGAAGGGCACATTAACCCCTGGGAGTGGTGCCGGGCATTGAGCGAACCACACACCCCAGTGGAGGAGTTACCTTCAGTGTCTGTGGCTCCATCAGGGCTCATCACTCTGCTCTCCACAGCATCTTCCTCCTTCTCCTGCTGCCCTCTGGGCAGAGGATGCCCTGCATCCTGTTCCAGAGGCAGCACATGTGACCACACACAGTTTCCTCCTGCTTGTGCAGGTGCCCAGCCAGGAGCCGTGGTCCTGTTTGGATGACTTGCCTTCAGCAGTTAAAATCCTTTGGCCAAATTCCTGAACTCCTCAAGATGCTGGAGGGCGGCTGTGAGATTCCCTGAGGAGCCCCAGCACAGGCAGGAACAGGGAGCAATGCCACAAGACCAGCTGTGGGCAGCAGGAACCTGTGTGTTCAACAGCTCGGAGCAATCAGCTCAGTTCCCTGAAAAAGGGGACCAGGAGAACAGACCATGTCCCACAGCTGCTGGATGGGGTCCCCAGGTGCAGCTCCTCTGCCTGTGGATAACAAGGAATGTCCCCCCTCCTCACCCCTTTGCTCACACCATACCAGCTGCACGTGGTAGAGGGGTCCCTGCTGTGGGACCTCTCTTGGAAACAGTGAGAATGATGCCAAGACCTCTTTGGAATTACTTTTTGGAACTACCCGAAACACATGGGAAGATGATATCCTTCCCCATGGCAGCTACCTGGGAGACACATCTGGTTCTATCCTGATGGCAGACAGGGATGCTGCCTCCCCACGGGGCTGAGCCCTGCACATGCCCTGCGCAGTCCAGAGCAGTACAGCAGGGCCAGGGGTGTTCCAGGACCCTCTCTGGGAGTTTTACTGCAACTTAGAAATGAACAAAACCAGACCAACACCAAAGGTGCTGGAACACTCACCCAGCAGGAGGCTTTAGGGACTGCTGGGGTGAAATATGAGGCATTAATCACCACTGGCTCTTCCCATGCCAGTTCTGTGAAGCCTTTGGGCCTGGCAGACTGTGGGCATCTCCTGCCAGTACCACCAGCCACCTCACATGAGGTCCTGGCTTCATGAGGGGATGAGACAGAGGTCCCTGCTGTGGCAAAGAAACTTCAAGTATTTCTTTTTTGGATACATCTTCCATTTGTTATTGCTATACCTGTTTCCCAGTGGCTGCTGCCTTGGAGAGGGAAACACTCTGATGCTCTTCCAGGTATGTTACACAGGGTTGGGGCATTTTGCTTTCAGGTTTCCATCCAGATTTCTGGTTTTAGACAAGAACCAACAGACTGCTTGTCTAGGCCTGGCTGGCAGTGCCTGAAATGAGCAACCACAGGCTTTTACTCCTCACTCCCAGCGTTCAAACACACTGTCCCAGAGCAGGGTGCTGGGAGCAATGTGACCTCCCTCCCTGCAGCTGGACATGAGGTCAATGCCACCACACAGGTGATTAAGTGGTGGGCCACTTGCTTGCTAATGAACTTGCTTGTGGTGCAGCGAGTGCTCTGGGACCCACACACCTGCTCAGTGTGCCAGATGTTGCTCTGTGGCACTCACAGGTCTGTTCTGTACCTGTATCCCATGCGTGCAGCATGGGACTGTTGGGTCTGTCCCATACCCCTGTCCCATGGTATAAAAAGGCTCTAAGCTGATCTCTGCAAGTTTTCCGACACCTTTTGATCAAAATGCTTTTTTAGGCCAATGCACCTCTCCAAGGAAATGCAGAAGGGGCATGAAATCAGCCCTCTGGCAATTTGGAGAGCTGTCGGTGCACATCCCCACAACCCATCACAAGGGGAAGGCAGGAACAGGACAAGGTTTGTGACTTTGTGTTAGCTCAGGTGTGCTGGGATGGCAGAGACCCACCCACCTGTCCTGGCCCCACTGGCCGCCGCTGGCTGCATTACGTGGAGCACAGACCTCAGTCGGACTGACTCCGTCACCAACCACAGACGTGCAAGTCAGGGTTAACACCACTGAAAATAGAAAACCTTCACCTGTCCCGGCACTCAGCTGGGGAAAAGAGGGGTCAGAGCTGGGGGTCTGCATGGCCCCCAAGCCCAGGTCCCGCTGGATCCCAGCGATGTCCTGCCGTATCTGTCAGGCCTTGAGTGCCAGAATACAGAGGTGTCTGGGCTGACGACTCAGGCAGAGACAGGAAGCTGTCCAGAAGTGAAGCAGGAGATTTCCAGCTCGACTGGTCGCCTCAGGGAATCTTCCATTAGCGGCTTTAAAAGACACGTGTCGATGGTTCTTTCCCCGTCTCTTTATTTTTCTCTCCTTTCTTTGGAAAGAACTGAAACATTCCAGGATTAAAATCCCTGCAAAGATCCCTTTCCACTCCGCAGCTTTAAAGCTGATCTGTCTGTACAAAGTCCTCCCTGCATCACACATGGAGCCTAACCTAAATTTTTGTAAAATCATATTTATGGCTCCTAATTAGGCGAAGAGCCATTGCAGAGAAGAAGAAAGAGCAGACTTGGGTCAGGGGAAGTTGCTGTCCTGGGGATGTGCCCAGCAGGTGAATACACCAGACATGGATGGCCGGGATGAAACACTCAGAAATCCTTTGTGCTGTGGGCAGCCCATCGCTTCCACACCTGGAGCACAAGCCTTCAGGAATTATCATCACCTTTCTGGTGCTGCAAGCTCCAGGATTTGGGGTTTGAGGAGTTAATTTGAGGCATTTTTTGTCTGCAGCTCCAGTGCACAGTCTGTGTCCCCAGCACTAATCCAGGGCTGTCAGGTGTCTGGCACAGGAGATGCCAAGGGCTTTCCATGCTTCCTGCCCAAACTGGACTTTAAGGAGAAAAAAAAAAGGTGCAGTGCTGGGAGTAAAACCTGACTGAATCTCTGTGGGACAGGAGCACCCTGCAGAGCACCTCAAGTAGCAGAGAGGGCAGGTGCTGCAGGAGGAGGCTCTGACACTTCCCAATTCCAGGGCAGAGCTGCCAGAGGATGGGTCGCAGGCGCCCCAGGGCTGCAGTGCCACCAGGAAAGAGGGATCAGACCCCAGCCATGGCCCTGAGAGCAGCACTGTTGGAACCTGCCTCTGGGCTGTGGGCGGGATTGGCAGCCTTGCACAAATTCCTTGTGCTTCCCAAATGAATGTTGGCCTGGGTTCCTACCCCACTTCCGTGCTCAGACTGCCCATGATAGCACTTCACATGCTCAATCCTTAGTGCCAGGAGAGTGATCAATCTTCCCACACTCCTGTGTGGGATGGGGGGCAGTGCCCAACATCAGTGATAGCCTGGAGTACCAGAACTCCACCAGTCCTGGCACGCTCTGCATGTGGCACGAGGATCAGAGACCTCCACGCTCCTTGGTCCATGTTACCTGCCTCAGGGCATGAGGAAAACACGTGAGCAGACGTGTTCCAGCTCATGCTGTTGCAGCACATGGGAGGAAAATTCATATGGCCCCAAAGCAGTGAAGGCAGCAGGGACAGTCCCCCGCCATAGTGGGAGCAGAGTGCAAGTGATGGTGTAACCAGTAACCAGCAACCAGCAACCAGTAAACCCTGGGCAAGGGGTCCCCCATGGATGCCCAGTGTTCCTTATCCTCCCACACAGCATGCACCACTCTGCAGAGGCCTGTGGAGTTTGGTGTCTCCTTCCCACGTGGCAGGGCATCAGCTGCATTTAGCCTGTGCTGACACCGTTCTATCCCAGTGCATCCCTAATTCTGGGCTGTGTGTATCTGTGGACAGCGAGTAAGTTGGTTTTTTAATAAATGTGAAATTCTAGCTCTTGCTGCAGTGCTTTGTCAGGGACTGTGTTATTTCATGTATCTGGGTCAAGCTTATTCCTTCTTCAGTAGCAGATTCCAGGGAGCTCAAAGTGCTGCCCTTCCCCAGCACCCAGCTGTGCTTCATCGCCATCTCCTTACAGGATGATTCACTGGGACAAAACTCTCCATGGAGCAGTTCTTTCCCAAACAAGGACTCACAATGGGAATTTCTCCCAGCACACCTAAGCTCAAACCTTGAGCCAAAGGCAAAGGCAATTCAGCAGGGACATATCCATGAATCCCCCGGTGTGCTGGGCTCTGTTGGACTGCTCTGTCCCAACAGGAAGATGCTACTGAGGAACCAACAGGTCTTAGTTCTCCTCCAAGGTCTTTGACAACTTGAACTTCATGCTCACAGCAAGGAGAGACCAACACCCCCATTTGGGGCACTGCAAGGTGGGGGATGCCCAGTGTGGGCAGCTGGAGGGCCCTGCTGGGCTCAGCCTTTGCGTGGGAGCAGTGGGAGGTTGGGATGCAGTAACCCAATACCCTCATCAACATGCTGCTCCTTTCACTGGCTCATGCAGCTTGTTCTGGGGGAGCTAAAAATAGAGCAGTGAGCAGCTTTTGGTAGTACCAAGAAATTAAACAAAAATGCTGGGTTTTGTTTTCATTGAAAAGCATTTTCAAATGTCCTCGTGGCTGTGTCGAAAATGATAGCTAATGATTGGGCTTCAACAGAAAAGTTTGACCCTCAAGGAAGATGTGTGAGGCAGGTGGGTCAGGCTCAAGCCCTCTATGGGGCAGCTGGGGCCATGGCTTAAGCCCTAATGGCTGTCTTGGCCTGGCCGGTTGGAATTTGTGCCCATGAGCCACTCACCCCAGTGCTCTGGGTAGCGCTCAGCTGCCAGGGATTCCTTAGCAAAATCTCTGCAAACAACGTAAAAGCAATGCCAGGACCTCACACGATGCGGAGATGGGTGCTCAGGAGGGAGACAGAGGTGAGTGCTGTGGTGCCGGCCTCCAAGGCTGCCCCACATCCATCTGGCAGAGGCTGGGATTCAAAGCCATGCTGCTGACGTGACTCAGGAGTGGCGATGGCCACAGTGCGCATTTTATTCTGTTTTCTTAAAAATTCCTCCCCTGTGCATGCTGAGGCTGTAGCTGGCAGCTTTGATTGGACTCACCATGCAGCTGGCAAAAAACCCCTCCCAGGTATCACAGAACCACAGAATGGTTTGGGTTGGAAGGGACCTTAAAGCTCATCCCGTTCCACCCCCTGCCAACGGTGGGGACGCCTCCCACTGTCCCAGGCTGCTCCAAGCCCCGTCCATCCTGGCCTTGGAGACTTCCAGGGATCCAGGGGCAGCCACAGCTGCTCTGACAGGTAGATGTACCTCATGTCCCCAGCTTGCTCACTCATCTCCTTCTGTGAAACATCTGTAAAAGCAGGTTTTCCCACCTCAGAGAGGATTTCCCACTTCAGAAATCCACACCAGCTCACCATTTGGGGTGATGGCAGGCACGCGTCACCTCAGCCATTGGTCACTAATCCCTGGTGTGAGAAATCTCCAAGGAAAGCTCTTCGGGCAGGATGGAATCCTGCTGCTCTTCCCCTCACTGCACTGGAGTCTTGGTCAGAAGTCGTAGCACAGGGACCGTGTCAGGTGCTGACCGGAGACCCCGTGATGGGAGCAGGGGCCACCATCACAGCCAGCGCTGCACAGACCGCGCCTGCAGCACTGCTGAGGCAGCACGATGTGCTCTGAATAATTGAGACTAATGAAGGAATTTCTGCAAATCAAAGCACTTCTTTCTGATAACCTGCAGACAGAATTGCTGCCTGAATTCATCAAATAAAAGCACCAGTCCTGACGCGCTTCCTCGGCTCTGATGCTCTTACTGAACCTGTTCAAAACTGGTTCAGAGAGAATTCCCTCTCTCAAACATGGGTACAAAGGTGCCACAGGTGCCTCCTGCTTGGGGGGTGGCTTTCCAGGGCACGCTCAGTGCCCGTCTCAGTGCTCACTGTGCCGAGACTGACACATTCCTCCGCTCCTGTGGATCCCGGCCCCTCTCTGCAGCTTGTTCTCACAGTACTGATGCTCTGTTGCAAGGCTCCAGCTCACATGGATCCTCAGCTTGATCTGACAGTGAACTTTCCAGTCCTCAGCATTCCCACTGCTCCCATCCTGTGCACCCAAGTCAGTTTAATTTAGAAGACAACCCTGGAAGTGGATCTCAGCACCAGGATGAGCTGCTGTGTTCCCCAATGCCAATGAGCCCTCCAGGATGCTGTGTGACACAGGTTATTGACACGACAGAGCTGGTCGATGCAGCTGCCACACAAGAATACAGATTTAAAAGTTGAAAAGCCTCAGGGACTTAGGAAAAGAGTGGAAAAAAAAAAAAAGAACATTCATACAAAATAATTCTTGAACTTAATTCACATCACCCCCCTGGCCTCCCCAGCCCCGGGCAGGTCTGTTCTGCTTCATGAACTAATAGCTCAACATTTTTCAGCTGAAGCTGAAACAGTCTGGAGCCAGAGACTTGTCAGAAACATGTCTGAAGCAATGCATGTCCAGCTCCTCATCTCCTGCACTGTTGTTGGTTATAAAACACTTCCAGTGCCTGCTCTGCTCTGCCGGACGCTGCTCCCAGCCGTGTGCTTGGGGCTGTGCGGGCAGTGCCTGCCCGGGGCTCCACGCTGGCACACGGCAGATTCTCCCCATGTTATCAGCCCTGACACCTGCCCACGGCCACAGAGACTCGGGACGTGCCACCGTGTGACTCAGCTCTCAGGTACGGACCAAGCCGGAGGCCACACCATGTCACACGTGGCCAGTAAGGGTTGTGGCTTTGGGGACCAGGCACAACCAGGCTCCAAAAATCTCTGCAAGGCAGGTGATCCCCAAAACCCCCATTATCCACATGCCTCTGGGGACATAGAGCCATGAATGGTTTGGGTTGGAAGGGCCCTTAAAGCTCATCTCGTTCCAGTCCCTGCCATGGGCAGGGACACCTTCCACTGTCCCAGGCTGCTCCAACCCCTGTCCGACCTGGCCTTGGACACTTTCAGGGATCCAGGGGCAGCCACAGCTTCTCTGGGCACCCTGTGCCAGGGCCTCCCCACCCTCACAGGGAAGAATTTCTTCTATATATCCAACCTAAACTTTCCCTCTTTCCGTTTTGATGCAGCACTCCCTTCCTTGGGGATGACAGAGGGGGACTGACTATGCCAGTCTGGGGGGAAACCTCCTGCACCTGGGCATCCTGCTGTGTGTGTACCAGGGCACTGGACATGGCGAGGTGTCCTGAGCCACAGGGAATGGCAGGGAGCCTTCCAGAAGCATCACGGATGGTTGCTAGCCCGGGTTCCCCCAGTTATCCCAATTTCCCACAAGTAAAAGCAAGAAGCTGACCAGACCTCAGGGCCTGCTTCCCACAACAGCAGCAGCTCGGCTGGGCACGGCTGTCTGGGCTCAGCCAAGCATGCTCTGAGTCACTCCAGAGATCACCCTGTGGTCATCTCAGAACTCTGGGAATAAAATCCTTGTGGGATCTGGCTGCTGAGCCAACATCCCCAGACAGCGTGAACAAACACACGCTTTGGCAATCCTGTTTGCTGGACTTTGCCATCACGCCTCGGTCCCCGTGCTGGCAGGGCTGGGTTGTGTCTGTCTGTCCTGCAGCTCTGCCCAGCTGCACACACTCACCTGAGGGTCTCTCTTACCCTCCGTGCTGGGACCCGGGTGGGCAGGGTTTGAGTTCTCTCAAGCATTGAATTTCACCATCTGTGTGTGGTGAGGACGGCCTTGGGGCAGCTGAGAGGAGGAAAATTTCCCCTGGGATTTTGGAGTGTAGAGGGAGAGGAATGGGTCAGCTCACAGACCTGATGGAGAGTGTGGCTGGACCGTGGGCTCAGCACGTTGCTCCTTGTCCAGACCAGGGTGTCCACAGGCAGATGAGATGTGACAAAAACCATTGTCACTGCTGAACTAATGGCAGTGAGAGCCCAGATCCCATCACCCAGTGGTGGTGGGCAATGAAAGGGGTCAGTAGGGAGCGCTGGGAAAGCTGGGAGGACTCGGGGGTCCTTCGGGTCGTGTCACCTTCCTTTCAGAGAGCTGTCAGCACCTCACAGAGTGAGTGAGGCACCTTTAACACCAGCACGAAGCTGCTCTTTACAGCTGCTCTTTACAGCGGTTTAACTACCTGAGAAAATTCACCTCCTGCTAATTAAGGGAGTCAAGCACAAGCCCCTCCATAGCTGACATGCGTGTTAATAGCTGGAAAACAGGGAGATTAGGAGTAATCCAGTGCCTTTATGGACACCACGTATCGAAATAGCTGCACATGCTGTCAGCACCCCTGGGCAGAACTTGGCTCTCCCCAGGGCGCTCACAGTGCTGGGGCTCAGGGGACACTTGGCCACCTCAGCTACACCAGGAGGGAACTTGGCCATTGGAATAGGGTCATGGAGCCTCTGTCAGTGAAAGAGGCAGAGGAGACAAAAACAGAAAGTGAAGTTTCCAGTTTTTAATTTTTTCCCCAAAATTGTGCCCATTCATTCTGGGCATATGGCCAGAAAGCAATAAAAATCTGTTCTGTTTAGAAACAGCTTAGAAACATATAAATAACAGCAGTTTGGGGTGGCATGAGCTGCAAATACAGGGAGTTGTAAGTTCTTGAGTTTATTAACATCTGAAGGGG
Source organism: Eulacestoma nigropectus (assembly GCA_013397775.1). Lineage (NCBI taxonomy): Eukaryota > Metazoa > Chordata > Aves > Passeriformes > Eulacestoma > Eulacestoma nigropectus. The sequence continues at coordinate 215,914 of VZTE01004714.1, forward strand.
ATAACGAGAGCTTTATGACATCTAATTGAATTAAACACTCCAGTTCGGGGATGTAAAATTTGCCACCATGAGCCATAATTGTATACCTTCCTGGTACTGTTGTTGTTTCTTTACAAGCAAAAAAAATATGAGGAAGTGAGGTTTAAAATGATGTAATAAATTAATTTGTCCCCATTGCTCAATGATTTGTAGGTCTGGGGAGGGAAGCTGTGACCAGTGGGCTGGCAGGGGTGAACACAACCCTCTCCTGGACCCGGGGCTGCTTGGGCAGGGTGTGCAGGGAGAGAAGGGGGTTCCCCAGCACCCCTGATCCCTGTCCTCTCGGGCCAGCAAGGAAACTGCCTTCAGGGCTCAGGCCCAACTAGCTGTGGTCACCTCTCTTTTGCTAATTGGAGAAAGATCTAATTTTTAGCCAGGCCAGGGAAAAAGGTGCTCATTAGCGGTTTGCGAATGTTTCAAGCCCTTGGAAGCCCTCACTTGAGCATGGGAGGGCAGGGCAGCCCCAGGAGAGGGGAAAACACAGGAATATTTGCGAGGAGGAGGACAGCGGAGCTCATGCCGCCAGGGCTGAGAGACTCAGCCACGTGTTCCCAAGGAAAGCCCCCGCCACCATAACCAGACACAGAGCTGGGCTGGCACGGGGCGCTGGGAACCAGAGCACAATCCCACGGCAGTGGGGAACAGGAAGGGCTGTGAGTCTGCTGGGCAGTCTGCATGGAAGACAAAACCTCTGCCAGTGCCGGTAATACCAGAAGAGAGAAGACCTGCTGCAATTAAAAACATTTTCTTCTCTGTCCAATTTTTTTATTTCAATCCAGGTTCTTTGGAAATAAACACACATCAAAGGCAAAAACCAGGAGTGCTGGCCTTGGCTCTGCTGCTCACCCACGCTGGGCTTGTTTCCCTGTGCCCTGGTCCTGGCACAGCGAGATGGAGGATGTGGAGCTGCTGTGTCAGACTGACCATCCCACATATCCGCACTGTGAGCCAGGGCCGGGGCAGGGAACCTCGGGAACAGCTCCCCCTGCACAAGGAGCCCGCTGTCTCCAGATTACACATCTCTGCTTGAGCAGAGCCTCCTATCCCTTCCGGAGTTCCCACTGCGTTCCCACGCTGTCTGAAGGACGCGCTGGATGTCAGCTGGGCTGGAAAGCGCTGGGGTGACCACACTGGCCCCCAGCCCATGCCCCTGTCCCTCTTGGCACAGCTTGGCACAGACCTCCCGTGGCTCCAGGGACAGTTTGAGGAGTTTGTTCTTCTGCTGTCCCCAATCCTTTGTGACCAGCTGCAGGGGCAAAGCATTGTGAACCAGAGCAGGGACAAATCCAGCTGAGAAATAACCCAAAGAAAAAGAATGGCAAGAAAGAGGGGTTATTTTTCAGCTGTCTGATTTCTCAGTTTGGTTCATTCTGTACTGGCTCGGCCCAAGGATGGGGAGGAGATGGGGACTGTGAGCAGGGCTTGTTCTGGGCTGACCCTGTCCTCTGCCTTCCTGGACCATTCACAGCCCAGAGCCTGGAGCTGGGAGCTGCCCCTGGGCTGGAGCTGGGCCAAACTCTAGCACAGGTCCTGAGCTAAGGGTCGCCTCTATCCCTGTCCATAGGGAGAGGCAGCTGTGATGGGACTCAGGTACCTGGGCAGTTCATGGGTCAAAGATGCCCCGTCCTGGTCATCTGTAACCTCTTCCCACCACAGCCCCCGGCAGTCAGTCCTGGCGTGCAGATGTGCTGTGTGCCTCCGAGGAGAGACAATTCTGGAATTGACAGGTACTTAATGGCCTCTCACAAGAGATGCTTGCTCCTTGCTCCTGAGCAAAAGTGATGGGATGTGCAGTGTTGGGGCAACGATTTATCCACCGAGGTCCCCAACTGTGATGCTCAGTGGGAGCAGAGGTTTGCCGAGGACTCATGGCATGATTTAACCCACAAGAGGCCAGCGTGGGGCTTCCTCTCCACTCTGTCCCACCCTCTTCTTCCTTCACCTGACACTGCAGTGGCTCACTGATCACTGATGGATGGTGCTGGGGCACGTCAGCAGCTGAGCCTGGCAGCAAGGGCTGCGCTGCACATCCCCACCCTCCCCACCAGCATCCCCAGCATTCCCACCCCAGCAGTTTCCCAAACCTTTGATTTTCTCAGTGCTGGTGGCTCTGATAGTGACTGGCTTTGAGAGAGCAGCAGGAGAGACAAACCATTTGTGCTGCTGTGGCACCAGGGGCACAGCACAGCCCCAGCTGTCTGCACCCTGAGCTCCTCTGCTGCCCACATCGCAGACTGGCACCAGTGGCACCAGTGTCTGTCTCCTGGCCCCTCCAGGCTGCCTTCCCTGGCAGCACAGTGGACTGAGCCACCTGGCTCCAATCTCTGAATAAAAGGTCTTAAAGACCTTTGTGAGAGAATGCGATGCTACTGGGGGTCAGAGATGCACTTTTCACGTGTCAGCCCCTTCCCAGACCTGGCAGAACCTTTCTCCCTGCACTAAGGTCATGTGGGCTGCTTGCTCCTTCCTCGCAGGCATGTTTTCTGGGAGCAGGGAGCAGTTCTGGCCCCAGGGCTCTGCTGTCCTGGGCACACAGGGAATCTGGTCTCCCATGGGTGCACTGCCCTTCATCTACCGCCTCTCGCTGACAGGAACGTGCAGCAAACCAGGGCACCAGGGGATCTGGGCTAGAAAATCAGCTGCACTGATTTATTTATTAACCCAGATCTGCAAAAGCAGGAAGAGAAGCTACAAAAGCCAGAGAAGCTGCGAAATCCTGTCCTTCCTCCCTGCTTCCCTGGGGGAAAGATCAAACACAGAAGCAAACCCCAGGCCCTTGGTTCCGGCCAGAGGTTTCCCCCTGAGCATCGTCACCGACTCGGTTCAGTCTCCTGCCTGTCCCCGCCCCATGCCCCGCTGCTGCAGCGTTGGTGTGCAGGTGTGTCCCCAAACAGACTGCTGAGAATTTGGGTTAGAGCTGACTGGGCAAAGCAGAAAGGCAAGTTCTGCTTCCAGTGTCTCCTGGCTTTGGGTCCTTACAAGGTCACACAGGCCCTTCCCTGGGGAAAGGTGGCCCTGCATCCTTCAGCAGTGGAGTTCTGCAGCATTCCGGGTTTTTTGACGGTCAGGGCTCGTGTAGCTGCACAGGGCTGATGGATGGAGCTGCTGGCAGCTGTGGTCCTGCCCTTGCCCCATGTCTGGGCTTGCTAAGTCTTTCTGAGCCCTTCGGGGCTCACCCTGTGAGCTGCTGCTGCCTGCCCAGAGCCAGGCACTCACTCTGGGCAAATGCCTTTTCCTCTCTGTGTCCATCCCGCAGCAACAGCATTTTGCATATAAACCTCGAAGGAGGACGTTATCGGCTCCCATAACTCATGGAGCAACTCCTGTTATTTGAAGAACTGTAAGGATGTAATTTATTTCCTTCTCAAAGATATTGTTCTACAGAAATGATGTGTATGTGACAGGACATCAGGAGGAACAAGGACACTGGAGAACAAATCTGGGGGAATGGCAGGCTCAGAAATATTAAATTATTTTTCAGAACAGAGGATCACTGCTGCAATCTGTGCAGTGCAGGGGAACAGAATGTTTAAAAGAATCCAAGAAATGCATCCAGCACCAATACTGCCTACTACATCTTGGCAAAAGCAGCAGGGAAAAGGAGACCTAATCCAAGAGTCCCTTTGAAAACGATCCGTCAGACGCCTTCCCCTGCGGCGCTGGGAGGGACAGGGGCTGGAGGATGGCAGGAGTGACCACGGTGGGGTCCATGGGACCCTCTGCCATGGCAGCAGCCCACCAGTGAGCCCTGAGCTCCATCGCTCCATTGGTTGGCAGTGGATGTGGCTGAAGCTGATGCCGTGGAGCGAACACACTTCCCAGCAGGAGCGCCGGCTGCGAGGGGCTAATGCCACACACGTGTTCCCTCTCCTGTATGCTCAGATACAGCCAGCCTGAGGGAACATCAAACACTCACATAAAGCAAGTGCTTTTGATGTTTTAAGCTAATCCCTTTCAAACAGGGGCTGGAGAGGGAAAAGCAGCACCGTGTTGGAGTGCTGGCAGACAAGCCCCCCTTCCACCCTCCAGGAACACTTGGATGTGAAACTCAGGCTTTCACAGAGGTACACAAGTTTTCCTTCAGCCCTGGAAACACACCAGCACATCCCCTCTCCATGTCCACAGGACCAGAGCAGGAGTAAAAAGCTGGGATGGGGCTGGTGGAGGGAGGCTGGAGCCCCTGCGGCTGCCTCCGCACATCCTGGGATGCTGCCGGCACAAACACCAGCTCAGGGACAGCCCTGAGCAATCGGCTCCCAGCTCCCGGTGAGCTCCTCTTGCTCTTCACGTGGGCTCCATCACCAGGAGGGACACACTCTGTGCCTGTGGGTGACAAATCCCTGTCTGAGGAGGATTAGGGGACAGTCAATGCTATCTCCTGCTGCACATTTCCCCAAGAATAGCCAGATGCTCACCTCCAATTCTGTAACAAATGGCAGCCAGAGTAATTTTGTATTTCTGAAAACTCCTGTGACTGAATTCTGCAGAGAGGAAATACCAGGGGGCCCTGGGCTGTGGCCTGTCCTGCGAGCTGCCAGGGACAACCAGCCACGGGCACCTGGGCTGCATCTGGGAGGCAGGGTGACCATCTCCCATGGGCAAGGACTGAGAACATGTCACCTGTGTGACTGAGGAGTTTCAAACTGGACCCACTGCCCAGGCTTGGTCTCTTCAATTCCCAACAGAAGGAAAGAATCTGTGTGAGTCCCTTCAAATCGGAAATTCCACATAAATAGGGCTCTTCCACAACAATTCCAGCCTTCGGCCAGATAAGAAATAACAAGGACAAAGCCTTTTGGGGAGAGGGACGCTGAAAAGCACAGACATGGCTCCTGCAGGGACGCGGCATGTCCAGCTGAATGCACAGCTCTAAAACCAGTGTTCAGTAACAGCCAGAAAACCCCTGTCTCTGCTCTGGTATCACATGAGGGGTGCTGGATGTGTCCCTCGGCCTGGGCACCTGGTACCTGTGTGCCGTCTCCAGGGGGAGGGCATTGTGATCCAGAGGAGGCAGACACAGCTCCGTCGGCTGGGGAGAAGGCTGATGGACAACAACATCGAGGCTTGCCGGGCATCAGGGTGATGGACAAAGAACACCTGCCCAGCCCCTGCCACAGCACGAGGGCTGGCAGGGGGACAGAGCCAGCTTCTCCCTGCACATCCCCATCCGTAGGGACCTGGGGGACACTGGCTCTTCACCACCATGTTCACACCAAAGCCTGGGCTGGGTGAAACCTTTGTTTCTCCCTTGGGAGGAATCTAGAGTACATATTTCATGTATTTTGATGTGAAATGCTGTTTTAAACCAAAATAATCCTTCCAGAAAATTTGAGGCAGGATATTTCGTTCCTCTTGAGCTGTTCGCATGAAAGCTTAGGAGAAGCAGCACCACCCGTGGCACAGACCTGGCTGGCACAGAGCCACCTCACTGGGATGCCCAAGTGGTGGGCGGTCTTGGAGGAGGCAGGGGACAGTGGACAGATGTGGTTCCACCACGGCCCTTCTGCCCCAGGAGCCACCGACAGCCACCGACAGTGCTCTTTACGAGAAAATTAAGGAGAGTAACAGCCTTGTCCCTGTATCAAAATGGCTTTTCCTAATGCCAAAATAAAAAAAAAGCTATTTCATGCTGTAATTACAAGTAATAAAAAGCTCTGTGCTGACAGATATACAACACCCCAGTACCTGCCTCTGACAGCCTGGCCCCAGCAACACTAATCACTGTAACAATCCCACAGGAACCAGAGAGAAGGCTCTCCCTGCCAGACCTTGCTCCGCATCTGTTCCACTGCAGCCCCATCCAGCCTGGCCTTGGACACTTCCAGGGATCCAGGGGCAGCCACAGCTTCTCTGGGCACCTTGTGCCAGGGCCTCGCCATCCTCACAGGGAAGAACTTCCTGTGAGAAGATTATTCTTATCTGGCAGCAATGCCTTGAGCTGGGGTGTTGGGGTGCCTGGCTCGTAGAGCCTCTGCTGGCTGTTGGTGACCTGGGGCATCTCTGGAGTTCTTTGAGAGATCCTGTCCTTGAGGATTACTGGGAAATATATCCTCAGACACAAGGAAAGTCCTCAATGTGTCCTTGCTTCTCCCTGCCGAAAAGAACGGGCCCGCCTTGCACAGCGCAGATGTGTGTGTGCCACCAGGTGTCACCAATGCGTGCACTCACCCCTCGGGTGTCACTCACCTCCCTGGGTGTCACTCACCAACCCGGGTGTCACTCAGTCCCACAGCCCCTTCCATTTGGGGTCCCTGTGTGCCAGAGTGCAGGGACAAGTGGGTTCCCTGGGAGCTGGTGCTGCTGGTGCCAGTCTTTCCTCCCACTCCAGCCCTCTTCTGCGCTCCTGCCTACACCCACCTCACTGCTGGTTCCCTCTCGCATCTGCATATCATGCATATTCATGACAGATGTAGCTAATTAAATATTCATGTACACAGTCATTGAACTTGCAATTAATCTGGAACTTGCTGTTCTTCTTCCATCTCCCCCACCCCACAAGGAGCCACAGGCGGCTCTGGCTGCTGGAGGATGCCGGGCTTCCCAGCTGCTGAGGGCTACAGCCCAGAGGAGAGGAACCAGGAGAGGAACCAGCACATCTCACCCCTTACTGACCCACTTTTCCCAGATCCATGCTGTTGTGCAGGAAGGAGCATGAGAAGAACCATAAGCCACCCTTCTTGCTCCAGGGAGCGCATGGTGCCTGCTCGAGCACAGAAACGGGGCAGTGAAATTCCCAGTGCTGCAGGTGCAGGAACTTTGCCTCCAAGCGGGGCTGGCCTTAGGGCAAAGCTGTCCCCACCTATCACCAGTCCCCATGGGGGTACAAGTGGGTGCAGGGCGAAGGCGAGGGCAGGGGCGAGGGCTCTCACCAGCAGAAAGAACAGGGCCGGGATTTTACGGATGCCGCAGTTCTTCCACAAGCCCCAGCCCAGACTCAGTATCCCAGCAGCTGGCTCCTGCTCCAGGGTGCTGAGGGGATGGAGCCACTGGAGCTCTTGCACAGAGCCCCCTCCTCACTCCTGGGGCTCCCAGCCTGCTGCCAGCTCCAAGCTGTGCCCCCAGCATCTCTCCGCAGCTCCCAGTGCTCCTGCACACCCTCTCTATGCGCCACGTGCTAACGGTGTGTCAGGAGCTTCTGCTTCAAACCACAGCCAGCCTGACAGCCCACCCTGGAAAAGAGCTTCAAACAGCCAGAGACTGACAGAATCAGAACGGAGAGGGGATGGGGTGCTGGGGAAGGGGGGAAAGTCAGCACAGGGCTGCAGAGGTCCCCAAAACACCTGGTAGGCCTGTTCTGCCAGCACCCTGAGAGCAGGGAGCCCAGCCTAGCTAGTTCTGCAGCCACATCCCCCCTGCACCACACACAGCATCATCCCTGGTCACACACAACATCCTCCCCAGCCTTGCACAGCACTTATCCCTGCACCCACAGGGCCCCACAGCCCTCACAGCCCTCACCAGCACACTAGGGTGTCATCACCCCCAGGGTCCCAAACCTCCCTTTTCACCCCAGACCTATGTTAGAGCAACACAAGTGACCCCCTGGTGACTGTGACCCTTTGAACTGTCTCTTGGGCTGTTTTATTAGCAGTGGCCAACAAAAAACGTGGGTGGTGTTGCCTGACTGCTCTGGCCAGGACACGCTTTGATGTGCTGGCTATGCTGGGTCTCCCAGACAGCAAGAAATTGTTAAAACCATCAAAAGTGTTTGTTAAAACTTTCTCTAGTAAATCCCTCTGTGTGTTTTGGGGGCAAGAACTGAGCCCTTCAGGGCCATCACAGGTGACCCAGAGCATCTCGTGGATAAGTGGTAGGTGCCTTGAAAACACTGGCAAAGCAATCCTGAGTGTCTACTCACCTAAAAAACCTCCCCAGCAGCATTCGCACCCCTCCCCAGGCCCTTGGTACTGTCAGTGATATTCTCATCTACTACTCTTCACTACACAACCGGGTTTTGAAAATCATCTCCTTGAAAATCCCATGTTTAAAGCAGGAGAAAACACCTGGCAGGGATACGAATTGTCTGTGGACTGAAGATTGGGGATAGTTCAGCTGAAAGGGAGTAAGGTGTTGAAAGAGCTTTTTGGGGAGCCCAGGCACAGCTCAGAGCCCCCCAGGTCCCCGCACTGGTGGTGACAGCTTTGCTGCCCCGAGGCACTGCCAGCCCTCTCTCCAGTTCCCCCCAACCACTGCCTGCTCCTGAGCTGGTTCTCACTCTTGGCAGTGCCCAACTGCTTTGCGGCAGAAGTGATGAGAGCTGGTGGTTTTTCAAGGTAATAAAGTTGTTTTCTTCCTGTCACTCGCTTAAAATCACCCAGGGAGCAGGTTTTATATCAGCACATATGCAGGAGACCTTCCTGGTTCTGTGGGAAGAGCAACTCCAAACACATCACAGCTCCCGGCAGCACAGGGCACTGCTCTCCTGCTGCACTCCATGTTTTAGCTCTAATTATCTCATCAGTGTTTGCTGCTGCTGGATAAAGGAACTCAAAGCAAACCCAACATGTCTGGAATGGCAGAACTGGTTTGCAGAGCCCCAGGTCAGCCACACTCTGCAGCCAGACACACTCGTCCCTCTGCCCAGCAGCACGTACTTGTCCCTGGCACTGGCCATGGTGTGTCACAGCACAGATCACCCGTGCATGTGTAGACGTGGGGGCATGTGGGTGTGGGTGCAAACCCTTCCCTGATTCCACTGCTGGCTGGTGAATGAGACCCCAGCACGAGCCTGAAGGTGCCCAGTCACACCCAGGGCAGTGGCAAGAGGGGGCTGCTCCCCAGTTCCCTTCTGGGATAGGAATGAAGATGTTCCCCAGGTCCCAAAGAGGGGCTGAGTGGTAGTTCCAGGCTTTCCCTGCAAACTCCATCAGGACTGGAGTGGCTCAGGGGTACTGGGCTGCAGAAGGAAGGCTGAGCAGCCAATTTAACAGCATTTTGGCAATGACAAGCCCCCAGCCTTCCCTCCCAGTGCTTGTGTCCTGGAGCCAGCAGAACATAACTGGGGAGGAGCTGGGATTTTGGGCTGTGAGGAAGAGATCCCAGCCTGGTTTGCTGCAGGAAAAACAGGCAGCGGGGGACACAGCATGTTCCCCAGTCCTCTCTGCAGCTCCTTCACAGAGCCCCAAGCCTCCTACAGAGCTGAGAGGGGTTCGGTCACTCCACAGCCTTCAAGCAGCGATAGACACAGATACAGCAGTGCATGAGGATGGACCACCAGCATCCTGGTGAACCCCACAGTCCTGAGGCAGTGACATCCCTACTTGGTACCCACTGAAAGCCCAGACAAGGGCCTTAGGGCCACATCCACTGTGGAAAAGCCAAGCTGGGGATGTGTTCCACAAGAGCTGTGCCACAGCCCCAGCTGTGAGCAGCTTCTTCTGGCATCCCAGAGTCACAGCCCACCATGATGGTCCTTTCTGCTGGCATTGCTGTGTCCACTCTGCACGACCGTGAGCACGTGGCTGAGCTGTAGCAAAGACAGGAATGCAAATAAATCCACTCAGAGAGAGGAGGCTGAGGAGCAGGAGCTTCAGGGCTAGGGTTTCTCCCTCTTCATTGTAGTAACATGAACATCTGGCTCCAGCTGCAGCACCCACTGCTCTGAGCTGCTCCCTGTTCTCTCTTGCCCTGCACAGATGCTGCTAATACAGGTCAGAGGATCTCGCTGGGTGAACACGTTGCACTATTTGCCACTATTTGCTGCTGCCTCGTTCCCCTGTTCATGCAGGCTCTGTCAATGTTGACCCACGGGTTGGTGGATGTGAGGTAACTCCCTGGGAACCTTCTGTAAATACCAGTGAGGCACCACAAACAAATGGCACAGGAATCAGGGATGAGGCTGTTCCTGGGAGCTGCCAGGACCAGGCACAGCCTTAGGGCGGGGGGCTGGCAGGAGCTGGGGTCCCACCACAGGACGCCACCAGGAAGAGCCCACCCTGGGCAACTGTACCTGGACAGCGCTGCAGCCATGGTGACATTACCATCGTGACATTAAAATCCTGATGTGGTCCTCCAGCTCTCCCAGCACTGGAAAGAAATTTGCAAGCAGCATTTGCAGGGATTTACTGTCGTGCACAAGTGCCCAGGCCTTTTGCAAAGAGCATGGGTGCACCACCCATGATGGGGACAGTGAGTCCCAGCTTGCTTGGGCAGGAGGAGAGAGGGCTCACGGCCACAGTGAACCAAGAGCTGGCGAGGATGGAGACTTGGGGCACCTGCATACCCCTCCTGAAGCCTGTGCTATGCAGAGAACCTCCTTCCCACCTTGGATCAGGCCATTCCCAGAGCCTGGTGATTCAGAAGGGATATGAGCATCAAGCCACCCCTTGCCCAAACTGGTCTCAGCAGGAACCAGTGCACTGCAGAGTGGAGTATCACATCAACTGATGCTTTGGCTACAAGCCCTGGAGCACAAATAGGTCCCTCTGTGGCCTCCTTGTCCATCCTCACCAGCTGGTGTGGGGGGAGCACGCAACCCCCATTGCCAGACAGTACCCAAAGTGCCCTGATCTCCCCCACCCGACCAGGCTGGCCTTGGCAAGATGCTCTCAGAGCCAAAGCAAACTTGGTTTGTGGAATGGTAATGCTGCTCTGGTGGGTGTTTAGACACTTCCAGCCTTACTGTGGCTTAGAAATGAATATTTGTTATTAATTCTATTCCTTCTCTGGTGCCAGGGTAAATCACAGGATAAATCACTGCCACTTGGTGATAAAGAGTCTAGGAGCCAATCTTTAGCTTTGCCTGAGATTTATGCCCATTTAAAAACAAAGATTCTGACAAAAGAGACAGATTTCCTGGCATGGAGTAACTCTGTTTAATTACTGAGATGATTCATGTTTTCAATCACAGTTTATAGCAGGCCCTTTACAGTCAGCCATAAAGCAGGAGACTGCAGGTCTGCCAGGCCCTCAGAAACAACCCATCTGTGTTCCCTGTGGTGCAGTAGCTCTGCAGGGATGGGGTCACCATGCCGAGGGGCCCAGCTGGACCCCAGCACCTGCAGACTTTCACCAGAGCCATCCATAACCCCTTCCCAGGGGATCCGAGGCATGGGAGAGACAGACACCCCTCTCCCCACCATGCCTCAGGGCTGGCATCAGCTCTAGCAGGGAATTCTCTCCCTTCCTCATTCCACCAATTACTGGCAGGAGCTTTGCTCTCCAGGTCCCGTGTGCTGGCTCCCAGCCTCCCCCAGCAGCAAGGGGCTCTGCCATGTGCCACTGCTGTGCCTTGGTGGCCATGTGGCTCACAGGTGCGGGGAGCAGGTGGAGGCTGGCTGCCCCTCTGTTTTTCCCAGTGGGATCATGATCAGGGACACCCTGGGATGGGAGGGCTGGGTAGAGTGCTCTGAGCATCCCCAAGGTGAGCAGATGCTGCTGGAGAAGCTCCACCAAGCTCCCATGGCCATGGGAGTCACTGCAATGGTGATGGGGGCCTTGGGAGGCCAGAATGAGAAAGGAAATCTTTGGCCCTAAATCTACTCTGAAGTGGGGGAAAAGGTTCTTGCAAGGTTGACAAACGCAGGGTGAGGCAATGCCATGCTGAGCCAGCCCCTGGAAACAGAGGCACTGCTGTGGAGCAGAGCCTGTCCCTGGGATGTGGGGCTTGGATGTGGGTCCAGCACTACGGGACCAGCTGGGACAGAGGCCCAACTCAGCCCTTTTTTCCTCCTGCTCAGCTGGGCTGGAGTGAGAGCCAGCCTGGCAAGGAGGTTAACTGAGGTGGCAGCCCTGCACAGGGCCACCAGCCACACTCACAGACAGTCTAGACAGTCCAGGAGCCAGAGGCTGCCTTGCTCTCTGCACCTCCACCAACACAGCCCAGGCATTAACTCAGAAATGAAACAGACGTGGCCAAGGCCCATAAAATTAATTAGCTCTCACTTTAAATTAAGCATCTCAAATGGGTGTTTCATGGACATTTAATTAAAAATCTGAAAGTTACACTGTAAGGAATGGCTGGAGCAGAGCCAGAGGATGGGGTGGGGGCACAGGGCTGGGAGCTGGTGCCATGTCCTGGCTGTGCTGAGGTGTCCAACACGCAGCACGAACTGTGTCTCCCTCCTGGCATCACCATCTCCTTCCTCCTGAGCCTGTCCCTAAGGGGCATCTGTCCCCGGAGCTGGACACAGCTGGGGCACGCAGCTCTGCAGGAGGGACACGGGGTGGCACTCTGACGATAGTGAGGGACTGCTCTGAGGCAGAGGTGACTGGGATCTGTCCCATGCTTCAGCGTGCCCCTTGACACCCTCCTCAGCACCAGAAGATGTGGGAGAGCTAAGAGGAGTCCTAGACTGGGAAGGCATGCCCAGAGCATGCTCCAGCATCACCAGGGCAAGAGGTACCAGGCTGGCTCTGCTCAAAGTGTGATGTGTCAGGTCCATCAGCATCGCCTGAGGTCCCCTGTGTGGGATTCACCCGATGCTGAGTGTGCCCTGGGGGGCACTGCCTTGGCCAGGCACCCTTGTGCTGCTCAGGCCAGCCTGGCAGCAGGGCAGCGTGGAGGCTGTTACACGGCATTCCAGATGGAAAGGGCTGAGCATGAGCTTTAGCACGTGCTGCTGACACCAAAACCACCCCTCCAAGGCCTCCCAGGCCCCCAACTTCTAAGGGGCTCCCCTCTGCCCCCAGGGTTTGGCTCCTCAGATGAAACCCCACACTGGTGATGAGCTGGGGGCTGGGGCGAGAGGCTCCTTTGAAGTCAGCCTGGGGAATCCATCAGGGCACAACCAACCCAAGGCTTTCCTGTGCTACAGAAACTGGATGCTTAAGATCCCACTTTTAACATTTCTCCCAGGAGACCACTGATGCTGGAGCCGTGCTGTTTCTTGACATTCTGTTTTTTGAAGAGGAGCTTGAATTTGAATAATGAGGCTTTGACAGGAAAGCTTCCTGCCTTGCCTTCTCTTTGTGCTGACACCATTCCTGTCCCCGAGGAGACCCGGCCTGGCTGTTGGAGAGTGAGGAAGGCCGTGCTCGGGAACACAATCTGATCACTCGGGGTGTGGGTGCTCCCCCCTTCTTGCACCCACCCACGCCACAGAGGGATCCCAGCAGCTCTTACTCATAAAGACCACACACACGAGACAGGCCTGAAGGGCATCGTTACATGTCCACGTCTCGCCATTATGTAATGGCCAATTTACCTCAATTACATTAAACTTGTAACAAACTTTTACCTCATTCCTAAGATATTTATGCTGTTTGTTCTTTTGCTCTGCCCCAGCTTTCTGATGAGCAATTCCCAGCTGGTTGAATAGTGGCCCATCACAGCACGGCCTGTTGCTACCTGGTTTACTTCACCCTGGAATTTGTAATCCCCATACTGCTACCAACGTGCCAATCCCACCAGTGCCCCAGTTACCTCATCAGCACTTTGGGGGCGTTTGTGAATCCCACACAACTGCAGCCAGGCTGGACTCTGCCAGTTCTCCCCTTCACCGCCTTCCTGCAGCCACTTGTGTATCTGGTTCCCACGCCAGCTGTCAGAGGAGACATTCTCCCCAACCTTCTCCAATCCCCTCAGACTCACATTGCGTTCATGAGCCCATTCATTCCTGTCTGAGGCTTAGGGACATCGCCCAAGAAAGACAACTACAGCACCTCCCTGAGTCCAAGCAGGACCAGAAATCCAGGTGGGAACAAGAAGCCCTTTGCAAAGCTCCAGTGGCTCACAGAGCTCCTCCCTCACTGGTTTCCTCCCCATCATGTCCCTAGGGCTGGCTTCCTGATTTCAAAAGCATGGGAACATGTGATCCCACTGCCAGCAGGACCAACTGTGCCATGCTGCCCTGGATCCTTCTCGTCCTTGCTGTCCTCCAGCTGCCCTGAGTGCTTTCCCAACCCTTCTCAGTTGTGAGAGCAACTCATCACCCCAGAACCGTCTCCGGGACATTTCAATGGCTACAGAGCCCTCATTCTCTCATCCAAAGCGCCCTCTGCAGCTGAACCAGCAGCATCCTTCATTCGCTGGAAGCGTTTCCAGAGGAGCTCCATGTTCCTATGGGTTCCTGCAGCCAGCAGGCTGGGACCTGATTTTCTCTTGCCGAGTCCAGAAGCACCAGAGAGAGGTGAAACACCTGGATCAGCCTGGGGTGTCCTGCTCATGCCCGCGCAAAGGCACCTTCCTGTGCAAGGGGCATCTGTAGAACCAGAAGCCTTTTGCTACAGAATCTGCTGGAAGACATTAATTCCTTAGGGCCGCTCTCCCCGCAGCGTTTGCACAAGCGGCCACCACAGAGATGGCAGCCAGCGTGCTTTCATTACGACTACAATAATTAAGATCGAAGGCTCAAGAGTCTTCGTGGGCCAAACAGCACCAGGGCAGTGCTGGGCTAATGGCTGGGCTCAGTGACCTCAGGTGTCTTTGCCAACAAAAATTCTGATTCTATGATTCCATCCCTTACACCATGGTACCTCGTACCCCTCGCCTTTGGGCAGGTGGGTGCTGTGCCCTGCCCGTGGGGGAGCGTCCAGCACTGCAGGGCTGTGCAGCAGGACCTGTCCCACCCCGTCTGACCCGGCCGCGGGGCTGCCCCTTGCCTCTGCCCCCACCTCAGCTCTCTGGCTCTGCCAGTTTATCGCTGCCCAATGCTCATCCTTCACCTTCAGATCTCACCAGGCTCCTTAAAGGCCACCCCGCCACCAGGACCCTCCCGGCTGCCGGCCCGCCCGCCCCCGAGGAGCAGATCCCCCTCTCTGGTCCCCACATGCTCCCCAAGGCCCCGCTGCCCCCGCCCTGTGCTCGGCAGCCGCCAGCCCCGCTCCTTCTGCCGGCGGCGCCGGGGGCAGCGCCGGGGACAGCGCCGGGGACTTGGTGCCCTCCAGTGGCTGCTGCCGCGGGGATGGAAACGCGGCTCCGGCCGCCCCAGCTCGGGGAACTCGCGCCTGTCCGTGTCGCTGCGGGCGGCTGTTCACCCACGCGTGTCAGTGTCTGCACGCAGGAGCGCGTTTGCCTCCGCCCGTGCGGGCGCTGGCCGGGCCGTGAGCGGGGACACGGTCCCGCGAAGGGCTGAGGCAGCCAGCGCAAGGACGAGCGTGTGCGTGTGCACGGGCATCTGCCTGTCTGGGAGCTGCAGCTGAGGGCAGACAGCACAAGCACGTCGCTTTCCACAGCCACAGCTGGGCAGCCCATCACCGGTGTTAATTAAAGGCA
Source organism: Eulacestoma nigropectus (assembly GCA_013397775.1). NCBI lineage: Eukaryota > Metazoa > Chordata > Aves > Passeriformes > Eulacestoma > Eulacestoma nigropectus. Next base: position 231,107 of record VZTE01004714.1, read on the forward strand.
GAATCGGAAATTATAACCATGGCTTTTCTGCTTCTGCTCTGTGATAAGTTATAATCTCTCCTGTAAATTAACACTTATAATGTCTCCCATAAATTAACAAGTGTAGGGAAGAAACGATCCCAAAACTGCAGGGGCTTTCCAGGGAAATGAATTGCTTTGCAGAGATGATAATTTTTTAATATCCCAAATTTGGTGGTTTTGGAAGCCCAGCTGCTGTGTCACACCTCCTCCAGCAGCAACTTTTGACACTGCAGCTCTTCCACCTTCACGGGAGAGACTGTGAGGGATGGGGGCATTCATCGACCCCAGGAGAGGGGTGGGGGGGATTCTTTTGGGCTGAGCCTTGAGCAAACACCAATCCCTGGCTGGTGCCAGCATGCTGGGAGCACAGGGCAGATGAGGGCTGAAGGAGAAGCTCCTGTGTCTTCCAGGGTGGCCACAGGCGAGGGCCAAATCAGGCACTGCTCCTTGAGACGCTGCCATGGATCTCCAGGGCAAGAAGGTCTCCAAGGCTGCCTATCTGCTGTGTGCCCACCACGGGAATTTAAGCACAGGTACAGGAGGTTGGGCAGAAGAAATGGGCTGAGGGAAGGGTCTGAGCGGGGCTGCGGGATCCCCAAAATCCCTCCAGACAAGGCTCAGAGACTGAGGACCTGCTTGGTACCCAGCCAGGAGGAGCCAGGGGAGTCCAATGTGCTCTTGGGTCACTCCAAACAAACATATCTGCAGCCCACTGTGCTCCCAGAGATGAACCTGGAGGGGGATGTTTCTCCTGCATCTCCAGCAGCACCCCAGGAAGCCCTGTCAGAGGACTGGGACATCAGCACCAGCTCTGTGGTGGCACCAGTAACAGGTTTACCTGCAGGGCCAGCAGGTGCCAGGCAACAGCACCTCAGGCTAAATCCACTGCTGCTGCTCTGAGCTGGCAGGGTGGGTGTGTTGGCAAGCCCTGGGGTAGCACTCACACACCCGGCTCCCCCTTCCTGAGGAACACTGGCATGATGACCTGTTTCCAGCCCCAAAGTCTCCTCTGAGGTGATTTTCCTACAAAGAGAAGCAGAAGCCATGACCTGTCCTTAGGAGCCAAGGTCAGGGCACAGTTCTGCTTCCCTCAGACACGTCCTGCAAGATCTTGGCTCTCCTGATGTTCCCAAGGCATGGATCTCCCAACGGCGAGCTCTCACCAGCCACAGAGACCAAAGGGGTGTCCAGACACACTCCAGGCCTACATAGGACAAGGGGAAATGGCTTTAAAGAGAGAAGATTAAGACCAGATATTAGGAAGAAATTCATTCCTGTGTGGGTGATGAGGCCCTGGCACACATGGCCCAGAGAAGCTGTGGCTGCCCCATTCCCTGGAAGTGCCCAAGGCCACGTTGGATGGAGCTTGGAGCACCCTGGGATAGTGAAGGTGTCCCTGCCCGTGGCAGTGGGTGGAACTGGATGAGGTCTGAAGTCCCTTTCAATCCAAACCATTCCCTGAGTCTAGGATTCTGTGATCATCCCCGTAGGGTCTGCACAGCCCTGTGAACAAGTGTGTAGTTTCAAGTCAGAGGCAAATGAAGAAGAGGCTTTGGCCACCTCCCACCTCCCACATCACATCAACATGTGCCTTGAACTACCAACTTGGGATAATCCCAGTACGGCTGACACATCTTCCGCCAGCAGATAAGAGGAAAAATGGCAGCACTGATGGGGCTGTCCCACAGGCTGTCACAAAACTGCCTCTTGGTGTGCACAAACCTCCTTCTACTTGGGCCTTTTCATCTGGACAAAGTGTTTCCTTCCAAAAAGGCTGGAAAGAGGGACTCATAGCCAAAAGCACTTCTTATAGTTCAAAATGTTCAAAACTGGAGTTTCTTGCCATGGGGAGGCAGCTCACAAGTCTCAGGGGAAAGATGTAATGTTTCATTGAGTATTTGCACATTCTTTCAAATGCTACCAAAAATAAGACATTCCTGGTACTTGCCGTGACTGCCAAGAGCAGCTGGAGCACAGAGAAGCCCCACAGAGGTGAGGATGCAGGCACACAGGTGCCTGGGAGTTTGTGCCCCCTCGTGCCCACTGCAGGGAGGAAGGATGGCTCCCACCACCTCGTGTATCCTCTGCAGCAACTCAGCTGCCCCACCTGCACAACACCGCTCCGCACGGCAGTGAGCCGCTCTGGGGCGGCTCGTCTCCCTGAATGGAGACCCCATTCCAGGTGACTGAGCCTGCTGGGTCCCCATCCCTCTGCAGACAGGAAGGCAGAGCTACAGTCACCAGCCCTGGGGCTGCCCTGATCTCCTAGGGGTGCTGCAGAGCAGGGGACAGGGTGTTTGTTTGCAGAACGCTGGGAAAAGCAGGACAAAAGAAAGGCATGCAGCTCCCCAGGTCCCCATGCTGTGTGCTGGGCAGCAATGCCTCCATGTCCCACCAGAACATCCTGGCTTCTGTTCAGGCGGGGGGGACAGGACCCCTCTTCACATCCACACGTGGCCCCCCCAAGACTGCCCACCCGTCTCTCCCCGTGGCTGGTGGCTTACGTCAGGCAGCAGATGGATCCTGTGCCCAGCAGGCTGGCATGGGGGTGGCACCGGCGGTGCCTGCAAATACCACGGCTGCTGACGGTGCTGGTTATTCTTAGCACCCGTGGAGGCGCGGGGGGGGGTCGCCTGGCAGGGGCCTGGCATTGGCAGGCTCCCCTGGAGCAGATGGCCCAGTGGCATGAGCCAGCTCTCACCACGGCACTAACGGGAAAGGAACAGGGAAGGCAGGACAGGCAGATTGCACCCAGAGCCCTGCCTGGCACTGACCCAGCTGCAGCAGGGTCTTTGAGGAGAGGAGGTGATCTGGATACCACCTGAGAACAGGACAGGGTGCATCTTCTCTCCCAGACTCCACAGGGAGGGCCGTCCCAAAGTGAGCACTGGGGAGAGGGGCTGTGGTTCTGGGACCTGGACCGGCACCGGACAGACAGATGGCACATGGCTGGGGACATGGCTGGCACAGAGCTGGCTGAACCTAGGCCCCCACAGCCCCACACATTCCCCCTGTTCTCTCCTTCCCAGTCCACTACCCTCTCTTGTCCAGGGGGCTGCAGGAAAAGTTGGGGCAGGACTGGAGTTCCTGTCCTGAGCTGGGAGCAGAACATCCTGCTTTTCAGCTAGGAGTAGGGAATCCCTTTCAGAGCTGAGGGAGCCCCTTTGAGTGCAATGCCCTTCGGGGCCAAAGCTGTCCCTGCCCTCCTGGTCTGCCCCAGACCCAGCTGAGTCCCCAGTCCCTCCAGCATGCCACCCTGTGCCGGTTGTGGCTTAGGGTTGCAATGACATGTCTGGGTGTGGAGCACGTGGGTGCCCTTGAGGGAAGTGGCTGTGCAGAAACTAGCACTGTCCCAGTCCCGTAAACAGCAGGACCCAAAAGGCCAGAGCTAAACATAGGAAACCTACTTTCCAGCTGCCGCCACCAGCTGATCACCTTGAACGACCATGTGGCTCCCGGATCTGGGGCTTTAGGGAGCTCATCGTGGCTTGCACGTGAGAACGTGGCAGCCCACGACGTGTGCCGGCTGCAGATGAGGAGCGAGGAGCTGATGGCCGGGGAGCAGCCCCAAGCCCTGTGTAGCAGCTCCAGGTGCAGCTGGAGGGGCCGTGGGCGAGGAGGCACAGCCAAAGGGCACAAGGAGCCTGGAGGAATCAGCGACCTGCACCCGGAGTCACCTCCAGCGCCGTCCGGGCCAGGCAGGACCCCCCGGGCCCAGGGCAGAGCCACGGGGGAAGCCGGGGCCGAGGAAGGGGTGCCAGCCCTGGGCGCGTGTCCTTCCCCCTGTGCCCAGGCGATGGCAGCAGCCTCCCGCGGGCCCGCGGCCGCCCGCCCACGGAGCTCGGCGCGGGGCTCAGCTCCGCCCAGGGTGCACCCGGAGCGCAGCGCGTGGGGGCTGCACTGAATCCGGACGGACGGAAAAAAAGAAACCTCAGCACTCTCCTGTTTCCGTGGGTCCTGGCAACAGTGGGGTCACCAGGGACCCCCCTCACTAGCCCCTGCCACAGGGCAGATGGGTAAAGCTCAATTCCCCTTCCCTCCCTCATCGCCCAGTAGAAGGCCTGAGGAAGGAGCTCAAAAACAGCACTCAGCATCCACCGGTGCATAGAAGGAGGGGACACTCCTGGGGCAGCTTGTGGCTCCTCCGTCCTTCAGGAATTCACCTGTTTTCAGCATCGTCCCAGGGCTGACAGTTCCCCCCGCCCACCCCTGGACCCCACGCCGGTGCCGCCTCCACCAGGAGCCGGATCCTGCCGGTCCGCAGGTCTGATGGGGCCTGGCATGGGAAGCCGTGCTGGAGGTCACCGTGGCCACTCTCCCAGCTGTGGATCTGTGGTGGCCGCTGTCTCATGACTCCTCTGGTTACTAATGGCCTGGAAACTGCTTCATCCTCATGGGATGCATCTTCCTTCTGCACGCTGAACAGGGAACAGGAATGTTTGTTGGACACTCCTTCAGTGGCAGCAGCTACCCCGTTAACAGCCCCGGCGGGCACTGCGCTGCCACCGGGACCCCTGCTGTTCCAGTGCTCTGGTGGCTTTGCCCGGTCAGATTTTGACCCGGTTCATCTCTTATCAATCCCGCGCCCTTCAGACACGCTGCAATCCTCCGTTCGCTGCTTGCTGCAGCTCCTTCCACCAGCCCTTTTGCAACCCCGCTGTACAGACCTTCTTGCCGCCCCTCCGTCCTGCCTGCTCCTGGCGGGCTTCCCCAGCCTGCCTGCTCCTCCCCTCGGCAGCTCAGCTTCCTCGGACTCTTGCCCAGCCCTTCCCCACCCAGCTCCCGGTTGTTTATCTCTCTGAAGGGTGAGGGCTTCCCGGGCTGGTCCCCGGGGCTCATTGACCGGCAGCGATGGCAGCCCAGCCCCGCGGCCCTCCTCTCACCCCATCTCTGCGTGTGCTTCGAAACCGGGACCTCGTCACCTTCCCGAATCTCATTCCGAGGGTCCCAGCCCAGTCGTCCCCACCTCTCTGAAGTGTTGTCCCATGCCCCAGCACCACCAGGACAGCACCATGTGCCCCAGCCACTCTTCGCCAGCCCCCCAGTGCGGGTCAGTGGTGGCAGAAATGTTCACCCTGAGACGCAACAGTGCCAGGGAAGCCACTTCTCCTCCTCCTAGAAATCCCCATTTCCCCCGCATATTCCCGAGTCCCAGGCACCTGCCGCGAGTCTCAACGCGCCCATCCATAGCCCCCAGGCTTCGTGCCTTCCACCCATGCCTGGCTTGGCTCCAGGCGAGGCGGCTCCCAGACGTTCCCAGCAGTGGAGCCAGGTCCTTCCTGGCTTTTCCCCCCATCCTGGGGCCTTTCATCCCCTATTTTCTGCCCCGTCTCCGGAGCCACGCGGGCTGCCCGCGTCAGTGCTTCGGGGAGTGATGCCGCGGGCAGCGCCAGCCTCCTGAGCCCCCACACCGCCCTCGGAAAGCACAGAGCGGAGCGAGGGTCTCCACCGGGAATGGGGCACCGTGGCCCTTTGGCACCCCATGTCACCCCATGTCACAATTCGCCAACTTCTCCCGGACCCGCGCGTGGGGTGGGTGCGCTGCGCTGCCGGGGAACGGCTGCTCGGGCTGGGGGGCGGTGGGCGGGCGGAGC
>VZTE01004714.1:237065-250298 GCA_013397775.1 Eulacestoma nigropectus
TCGCCCTCCGCGGCCCCGGGAGCGGCCCCGGCGGCGCCGCCGTGGCCAGGCGCGGGGACACCCGGGATGTCCTCGTCGCCCGCGGAGGAGTGCCGGTCGCCCGTGGGGCTGGACTGCTGCAGCTGCTGCCTGGACCTGGCCAACCGGAGCGGGCTGGAGGAGGGGGCCAGGGGCGAGAACAACAACCCGGGCAGCCCCACCGTGAGCAGCTTCCGGCAGCTGCGGGAGCAGCTGGTCCGACAGAACCTCAACACCGACAAGCTGAGCTCCATCATGCGCCAGGACTCGCTGGAGCCCGTCGTGCGGGACCCCTGCTACCTCTTCAACCAGGGCATCTGCAACAAGAACATCGACCAGACCCTGCTCTCCATCCTCCTCCTCTTCCACAGGTGGGTGTCACCGCCGGGAGCCTGGGAGCTGCCGGGGGCCGGGCGCCCTGGGGCAGCGGGCTCGGAGCTGGCAGCGGTGTGGCGCTGGCAAGAGAGGGGGACTTGTGTGACCCTCGGGCTGGGGGGTGTCAGTGCCGGTGGGAACTGGGTGGGGAGAGGCACGAGGGGCCGCGTCTGGCACGGAGTCCGTATGTGGTGCCAGCCCATCCCTGGGTGCTGGTCCGGGTGGCTCTGCTCCGCCATGCCCGTCTTGTGGTGCCCTGTGTTTGCCGGGCAGTGACAACAGCCCCCAGCTGTGTGTCTTGGCCGCTGGACTCTGTGCTCATCTCCCTGGCTACCTCTGTCCACACAGACAGCGCCCGCAGGGGCATGGATAATGTCCAGCGACAGACAGGCATCGGCCCCATCCTGCTTGGAGAGCGCAGCAGGTTCCTTGGGAAGCAGCTATGCTGCCTCGAAAGCCATCTTGAGCGTCATTGAGAGCCTGGGTAGGGAACCCGAGAGTCCCAGTGCCAGCTCCTGCCCTTTCAGCAGCTCCCCTGGCCCTCCCCGGAGTGGAGACGGGTTTGGCCCGGAGTGGTACTTCCCGTCCCTGGAAAGTGGCTCTGCCCTACCCGAGCTGGTCTCGGGGCTGCTCTGGGCAGGCTGCCTGTGCCCCCACAGCCGGGTGTGCTGGGGGCTGCTCCCATCCATTCCCTGACGGACTGAGGAGACACGACCGCGAGGTCTGCCCTGCTCCCCTCCTCTAACAGTGAGGACAGAGGAGACTGAACAGGAGTTCCACTCCGCAGGCTCCCCAGCCCTGATGAGGTGAACCCCAGGAGCGAGGAGTGCACAGAGCTGTCTCAGGTCCTGTACTGGCGCTGTGTGGGGCTGGCTCTGGTGACAGAGAGAGCTGGTGACAGCCTGTGGGGAAGCAGCCTGTACTGAGGCTAGCAGATCTGGGTCTCCCCAGTTCGGCCTGGCAGAGCCGAGCTGGGCCAGTAGTGCCACAGGTGCCCGAGGCTGCCAGTGTCTTCAGCAGGTGGGACACATCCACCACCCTGACGGGACCTGTGGCCCATCAGTGCGACAGGTACCGATGTCTGCACGGCTGGCACGGCAGGCAGCGGCTCTGGGGCTTGCTGCTCCGCCGTGGGAGGGTAATGCGCAGGAGGAGCAGCACCCACGCGTTCAGAGACACCTCGCCACCCCTTCCCACCCTACACACACCTCCACCGTGGGCGCACTCCCGGGCTGTGCGCGGGTGGGCTCACACGTGGCTGCCCCACGCGTGTGAGCCACCCCGGCGTGCCCGCCCCCTCGCCCAGCCAGCGTCTGACGCCGAGAGGCTGCTGCCTCGAGCCGGCCTTGACGGAGACGCTCTTCCTGCACTTACATAACGCCGAGCTGCCGCTCAGGTGGGAAGGGAGGAGCTGGGACACCCGCCAAGGCGCCGGTACCTGGCCCGTACGGGGAGCAGTGAACCTACCCAGCTGGGAAGGAACGGGAGCGAGAGGCTCCCCTCTTCTCTGGGAGGCTACAGCAAGTTGGCACCGTGGGTGAAGGGGGAAGCGAGACACTGTCCCCAGCACAGGCTGCCAGGGCTGGGGCCAGAGCCAAGCACCCGGGCTGCTCACTGGGGCAGTCAGTGACAGTGCCTGTGGGCCAGAGGCCACTGATATGGGCACAGCGGGCTGCTTTCGAACTCGTCCCTGCTGGAGCAGGACCTGTGGTGCTCCTGGTGAGGTAGGGAGTGAGCAGAGATGCCAGGGGACAAGGATTTCTCCCTGTCAATGCCCCTTAGCAGTCCTTGCTGCCTGTCTTCCATGCCCTGTTGTGTGATGTATCCCAAGAGGCTCCAGGCATTGTGTTTGTGACAGGCTGTGCCATGGTGTGGTGCAAAGCTGTGTCCCTCTATCACACCCGGTGTCCAGGCACCTTGGTCTGGAGGCTGCCTGGGTGATCCCCCGTCACCCCTAGGTGGCACAGCATGGGGAGCTGGGTGCACGGCCCCAGGCACTGGAGCCAGGTGTGCCCACACCTGTGTTTGCAGTTGTTTTGCTCCAGCCTGAACTTTCTCCTTCTGGGGAATGAGCCAACACATCCAAGAGGAGATAGCATACACAGCAGAGGATTGTGGGTGCCACAGGAACACCCCGATAACATGCCTGATAAGGGCACCCTGCTGCTGGCACCGGGGAACCCAAACCATTTGGTGCCCCTTGTTTTGGCTGATGTGCTCCTACAGCAACACAGGAGGAGGGGAAAGTTGCATGGATACACATCCTTGTGTGTGGCCGATGCCCAGGACAGCACAGGATCCCCAAGATCCTAAACCCAGAGTTGAGTCTGGCTCTGGGGCTGGCTGGAGACAACTCAGTCAGGGTCAAGTCAGTGCTGGGCATCTCAGACAACGCACATTTCAGCATGTCCAACCTGTCTCTGGGGGTTTCTCTGGCTGGGTGGTCCCTGCCAGGCTCTCCATACCCTTTGCTCACAGCAGGGATGTTGTCAGGGATGCACAAGGAAGGGATGCTCTGGACCAATTGCCTCCAGGGCTGACACTCCTGCAGAAAGCCCTGCTGTTCCAGGTGTGCATGGGATCCTGTGCGGAAAGGGCTTCTCCCCGCTGTGTCCTCACACAGGGCATCACAAACTGCTCTCCAGGGAGATCTCAGCAGTGCCAAGGGACTAAGCTTGCATGGAAGCACCAGGTACAGGGAGGACAGCTGCCACCACCCTGGCTGGGCACACCTTCTCCCTGCAGGTGCCAATGAAGTGGGCAGAAAGGTCTTTGCCATCCCTCTGTAATGCCAACGTTCTCCCAAGATTGCTCATCCCAGAGCCAGCTACAAGCCCAGTTGAGTGTGGGCCAGGGAGAGCAGGCCCATGACCACATGGCACCTTTCCCTGGGCCAGGGGTGAGGGGAGTCGGTGGTGTGGAGGAGGTTGGCACTGCGGGGGAAGTAGCACCCTGGGTGTGTGCTGGCACGTGATCGAAGCGGGCCCTGCCTGGCTCTGTGTGGGGAGAGGAGGTACGTGCCAGCCTGCTTGCCCACATCAGCCAGCCATGGCAGCACTCCTGCCCAGCCTCTCCTGGGCAACGCCTGGCCAGCCTGTGCCCATCCTGCTCCGGGCTGGGAGGGGACACCTCTGCATAGCCAGATCGTCTGCAGGCACTGCCAGACCTGCTGCTCCATCCAACAGGGTGGGCAATGACCTATCCTTTGGTCTGAGCCATGAAAAGAGCTAGGGGCCACCTTCTCCCAGGCCTGAGCAAGCCAAAGGAGTCACAGGGAGGCAGGGAAGCTCTGTGTAAGTGGTTGGGAGAAGCATGAATTTGGGCAAAGCAGGGCAGCACTGCCTTTCCCACTGTAAGGTCAGGCCAGCGAGCAAGAGCTGCCTGGGCAGCAGGACCAGGGTGGCATTTGTGTCTCAGCACCACTTGTTCCCGTCTGTCGGGTGTCACTTTGCGGCAGCAATGCAGGAGGAGGGGAGCCAGGGCATAAAGGGCATCCCGGGGCGGCAGGGCCAGGGCGAGCATTCCAGCTGGTCGAGTGGGCTGGAGCAACAAGGACACATTGATGGGGAGAGGGGCCATGCGTGAGAGAGGTGTGGGTGTGGGGCCAAGCTGTTCTACTCTCCTCCTTCTGGCCCTGGGACAGCTCTACCAGGGAGGGGGCCAGGAGAGCTCCCCTGCCCTCCAGAACCATGCACCAGGGCTTTGTTTGCTTTGCTCCTGCAGGACAGAGCTGCAAGAGGCCTGACCTGTGGCCTGCAGTGTTGGTTGCAAGCCCTGCACACCACCAATGTGCTGGGGAGATTTTGTTTCAGTGGCAGGAGTAGCTTGTACTGCTGGGAGGTGCTGACCTTGGCATACCCAAATCCTCCCACCATCGGGAAGATGTCAGGCAGGCAGCCAGCTGAGCCTGCTGTGGTCTCCATCATGGGCATCCCAACACCTTGGGACCCCCACCCTATGACCCAGCAGACTTGGGGGCCATGTCCCGGCAGACCAGGCTCACAGGGGCTCTGCCACAGCACACTGGGTTCAGCAGGGCTGGCAGCAGCACGCACCACACCGTGCACTGTGCCTGTCCCTGCCTGCTCCTGCAAGACCCAGCTTCCTCCAGAAGGATATTCCCAACATTTTCTGAAGCACAGGAGAGCCCTGCTCAGCCCCTCCAGCCCCCTGGGAGGGAACCACATTTGCCCCTGACCACAAGACTACGGCCAAGGGGGCTGGCACAGCTGAGCCAGTCCGGTGATGCCAACATCAGTTTCTCAGGAGCCTGTCCTCTTGGTTCCCTGGGGATTCTCCAGCACTACCCATCTGCTAGGGCAGGCACTTGGCTCTGCACAGGCAGAAGTTGGTGTCCCAAGGTCAGGCAGGGATGACAGCGTGGCCCTATGGGGAAAAGGCTGGCCAGGATTTTTTTCTGGCTTTGAACTGTAAAGATGAGGAAGAGGTCGGAGCTGAAGGAGGCTGCAGGGGTCTGCCCTGATCCCAGCATCATGCCCCTCCCTCCAGCATCACACTTTCCCTTCCTGGTGAGACATAGCCTGATCCTGGATGGTCTCTGCTGGGACCTGTCACCACCTCCCTGGCCACTGCCCAGCACAAAGAGGGTTAAAGCTGGCTCTGGACTTTGGGGGAGCATCGTGACCTGCATGGGACCAAAGGGCTTGAAACGGCTTGGGATATATGTTGTCAGAGCCTGGCAGCTGTGTGTGTGCCCAGGGGCGTTGACCATGCATGGGTCCGTGTGCTTTATGTGGACTGCCAAGGCAAGTGAGGCTCTAGGTGGATCCTGCCCTTGGGAAGGACTGAGACCCTCTTGGTAGAGGGCAGAGAATCACAGAACCCTTTAGGTTGGAAGAGACTTCTGAGATCATCATCTCCAACTTTACCCCAGGGTGTGTGTCGGGAAAGAGGGCTGGAGAGGTGAGAGAGGCTACAACCCATCGCGATGCTTTGCAAATGAGCTCTGAGTTATATTTATCCAGGTGCTGCACATGGCTGGCTTTGGGACAGGAGATCATCCTCTGTCTGTGTGCTGAGTTCTATATATATATATATTTGAGGGGGCTTTTGCTGCAGAATGACTCTGGTGGCAGAGAAGAAACTCTGGGCCCTCCAGACTCCAGAATCAGGGTGGGGTCCAATCCTTGCCAGCCCCACCTGCAATTCCCTGGGGATGGCAGCCGGATTGGCAGAGGGTGGCAGATGCCATGGGGCAGGACAAGACATTTCCATGTCCTTAAGTGAGACCATCACAGTGATGTGCCTGTGAAATGGTGCAGGACTGCTGCGGGTGGTTTGGAGGCAGGGGACGGTCTCAGATTGTCCCCAAAAGTTGGCACAAACGAGGTGGGGCCTGGCTGCTGAGGTCGGGCACACAGAGAGCCACGGCAGCGCCACAGGTATACATCCTGCCAGGAGCCGATTGTCTTTCACAGTGTTATTGTTCTGAAATGTCAGGGACGGCAGGGTTTCAGCGAAGGTCCCTGATTTGAAATGCCCGGGATTCCTTGCAAAGGCCAGGCGGGGTATTAATAACCGGCTCTGCTGAAGCTGTGCCGCCCTACATGTCCTTGCCTGACCTCCTGCGGGTGCTGGCTCATGCTGCAGCCGAGCACAGCTCCTCTGCCCCCGGCCCCCGCCGGGTCTGGTCTGTCCGGGCTTCGCACCCCCAGCGGGGTCCGGCTGTCCCTCGGACATTGTGGGGCTGCTGGGGCTCTTGCTGGGGCTCCCCCCAAGCATTCGGCCAGGCAGGAGAGCACCAGGCTCTGGCACCTGTGAAAGGGACCAGTGAAGGGCTTGAGGGCTTCCATAAACAGGGCTTATTCTGGGCTGGAAGAGCAGATTCGGGTAGCGTGGGGTGCGCTGCACAGCTCTCGCAGCTCCCCTGCCTCTGTCCTCATTACATAACGAGCTGCCTCCCAATTAGCGAGCGGGCACTCCCGCACGCCGCAGGGCAGCAGCTGCCAGCGCCCAGCAGGGCTCCGGAGCGCCCGCTCCTGCCTGAAAAGGGGCCTGGGATTGTTTTTGGAGGATGCCAGAGGCCCTGCTTTGGGGTTCCTCTCTCGGGCTGGGGATCCCTGCAAAGCTGGGTGAGGGGCTGGGGGAGGCAGAACCCAGGCTGGCAGCCCCCTGCCCACCCGCGTGGCCCTTGTGCTGCGGGGGGGCCCTTCAGTGTCGCAACCACCTGCGCTCTATGCCCACTCCCCTGAAACTGGAGCAGAAAAGGGCAGCCAGGAGCTGGGGCTGTCCAGGATGACACAGTAAGCGAAGAAGCAAGGACAGTTCTGGGCTGGCAGAAGCCCCAGGGCAGGGCGCGGGTAACTCCGAGGCGATAACAGCGAGTTCAATGACAGGACTCCAGCCCCGGCCCGTGGGTGTGAAACGCTTTGCTCTGCGGACAGATTTGTGGATTAAGGCTCTGCCAAGGATTCAGCCTGCCATCCTCCCTGGGGCTGGGCATCCCTGGTCCATGGGAGCGGGTAGCATGGTGGGGCTAGCTGTACTCCCCCAACAGCCAGGCACGATGCTCAGAGAAAGCTGCAGGGTTTTCACTGGGCTGTGCCATAGCTGGCACCCTCAACTCAGCGTTCAGCAGCTGTGGGACCCCTTGGGGGGAGCAGTGAGGTGCAAGGGTGCCCCAGGGCCCCTGGCAGGGCAGCCACCGGGGCGCCCGCACTGGGTTAGCAGCAGCATGGGGCTGGTGTTGACAAACACCAGCAAGGTGGGATGTTTGGCCACATGATCCAGGGCTGGTAACAACCAAATGAGCCCTTTTTCCTTTTCCTCTCCTATGCCAGTATGCCTGGGGAAGCCGGGACTCTGGGGCTTCCTACATGGTGAGAAGGGCTTGGCTGGAACTGGGTCCTCTCTGACCTCCCCTCTTCACACTGCTGCTGGGAGGCAACTGCTGCTAGGGGCAAAGGAGGAAGAAGAGGGTCTGGTGACAAAGTTAAAGAAAAATTGCAGCTCTCAGCAGGCTGGCTCGAGGGTGTGCACTCGCATGCTAGAAAAAACCAGAACTGGGAGTTCAGCCAAGTACCTTTATCGGAGGAAGCAGGCAGCCCCACAGCTGGACATAGGAGCCTGCCAGGGCTCCCTCCACCACCCCACACTGCCTCCAGCCTGACAGGTTGGAGGAGTCTCCACACCACAATCCCTGCCCATGTCTGCTGCCTGGCAGGGTGGGCCACCTGTGTCCCCTGCCCACGGACACAGAGCTCACTCTGCCTCCAACTGGGCATGAAGGGAAGGAGGACATGTTCCCTGTCAGCCTCCCCAAGAGTAGGTTCCCCTCCAGCCTTCCCTCACTGAAACCCTCCCTGGGCTTCCCCAGCATGGCAGAGGCCACCACCTCTATGTGGGCCACACGACTCTGGTGTCCCCTGACTTGGGACTGGGACCAGGCAAGGCCAGCAGCACCAGCTCTGCAGGCAGGGGGTGCATCCCTACCCAGGCACTTCCAGGTGTGCCCAGGAGTGGTTACCCGCTGCTCTGGAGCAGCACGTGCCCTGGGTTGGGGGATTTATGACCCCTCCAAGGCTCTGATGGGCATGACCTGGGACCCCATGTCACAGGGCATCTGCATGTCCCACGCAGCTCCTGGAAGGCACCAGCTGAGCCGGGGGGTAGTGCCAGGCCTCAGGGAGCAGCTCAGCCAGGGAACCTCCAGGAGGAGGAAACCAAGATCTGGACAACTGGTGTGCTCTGGCAGTGCTAGGGACACGCAGCCCCAGCCAGTGCCATAGGGCAGGCAGTTGCAGTTCAGGATGCTGGCACTGGCATGGCAGATGACCCAGCTGCCTGTTTGCCTGTGGGCAGCCCCTGGCACTACCTTTCCTTTCCCAGAACCAGGATAGAGCTGCTGGACAAGACCTGGAGCTCCTCAGCCCTGTCCCACACCCAGCCCTTCCTGCCATAGGCTCCCACAGGCCCCAGCCATCACCAGTGTCCCCAGCCACACTTCCCTCTGTTCCTGCAGGGCACAACTAGGATGCCCTGGCGCTGGCATCCCCAGTCCCTTGGCTGGCACCACCACGGTTGCAGGATTTTGGGCTGTGACAGGCAGAGCTTTCTTAGCTGTGTGTTTGCAAGCAGTAGCTTTTCCTCTCCCACTCTGCTCTGACCCTTGGAGCGGGAGATCTGGCTCTGCAGAGCAGCCTGGGCAGCCTTGGCTCTGCGCCTTTCCCACTTTGCTCTCCAGTGTCTCTTAGGCCAGGCTATAAACATTTCCCACGCCTCAGACCCTCTGAAGGGCCTTCCTCCCATTGAGCTGAGTCCTTGGGAGAGAGCAAGCCAGGAACACTGCCACGGAGCCGTGAGCACAGCCTGGAGCAGGGGGAGAGCCAAGTCTGGGGAGCCAGGGCTGCTCCTGAAGCCCCAACCACCCCTCTGGCTCCATCGGCCGCTGCCAGGACAGGAGCAACCTTTGGTGTGTGGCACTGCAGTGCCTGGTGCAGGTCCAACATACAGGGCTCAGTACAACAGCACATCTTGTCCCCAGGGCCTTGGGGAGAAGGGATGTCCCCTGAGCCACAGCACTGTGCAGGTGTGGGATGCCAGGCAGTGAGAGATAATCCCCTCGTCCTGCTCCCTATCTCCCCTTGCTCCAGCCTGGCAGAGCCCTGTGGGGGCTGCAGAACTCCAAGTCCCATTGCTGAGGAGGGTGTTGTCACTTAATGTCACCCAGCAGGGAGGCTGGCATCTTCCGGGCTGAGGCACAGGCTGTGTAAGGGCTGAGGGGCTGCTGGCAGCTTTGGGGTGTCCTGCAGGGCCACTGCTGGGCTGATATCATCATTGGCTGGTGTCACCACCTCTCCTCACTGCTCGATGACAGCCGCTGGTGCTTTTTTTCCCCCAGAGAGCATAACAATTAGTGTCACAATTAGCCTGTATTGTGGCTGTTGTCACTGTTACCAAAATAACCACAGGCACGAGCCAGGCCCGGCCTGATGAACCTCCTATCACTGTGTGTAGATATAGGAGCTGCCATGCTGCTGCCTCGGGGATGCAGTTCACTGGCCCCTCTCGCCCAGCCTGCTCCAAGTGCCCATCTCTGTGGCCTCTGGTGCCATAGGGTAACTGTGAGTCCATGGCGCCCTGCTCTTTAGGAAGAGCAAGATGGTGTGTTGCCCACCCTGCTCTGCTTGCAGGAGCAGGTGGTGGGAGAGGAGGCAGCTGCCAGCAGCCTGGCAAGGCCAGGGCTGTGATGTGCTAGGAAAGGGCCCCCCACCACTTGGGGTGCAGCTGGAGCCCCATGTAGGACCCTGCTGCTGTGGGGGCATTGGGGCAGCTCAGAGGGGCTCCTGGAGAGAGCTGGGAGCTGCCACTCCCATTGTGGAGGTGCCAGCAGGGCTGCAGGTGACACCTGTGGGCTGGGGGTGCCCTCCCACCATGCAGGGGCACGCGGAGCTGCCCTGCGCCGTGCCGCTGACACCAGGGGTGCAGGCAGGGCCGTGCGTCAGCTGCTGGTCAGGGCAGCGTGTGCAGGGGGTGCCGGCAGCGCTCATGCGTCTGCACGCGCCACAGCGGCATTTGTTTGGCACACAGAGTGTGTGTCCCAGGGTCACAGAGGCATTCAGGTTGGAAAAGACCCCCAGGACCATCAGCTCCAGGTACTAAACTGATGTGCTTGCACATGTGTGTGAGCAGGGCGCACCGAGGTGCACAGGCATGTGCAGGGCGTGCCCGTGTGCAGGGCACACGCTCGCGTGGGCCGCAAACACCCGTGTTTATGCTGGGGGCGTGTGGGTGTGCTGTGTGTGCACGCACGTGTGCAGGCAGGACTCGCTTGTAGGGGCTGCAAGGTGTGCTGTGGGTGTGCGCCCAGCGACAGGAGCCCCGTCCCCACGTGGGGCTGCAGCCCCCTGCCCAGCCTGACCTGCCCTGGCCACAGGCTGCGGAGGGATCCCTCATTTATTGAGTGCCAGGAAAGAAACTTCTGCTTCTTCATCCCTCCAGAGCATCCCTTGCTGTGGCCTCTTGAAGGCCAACAGCATCCTGCCCAGCCTCAGAGTGAGGATCCCATGCCCCAGGCAGCGATGTGGGCAGGGCTGGGTGGAAAGACCCAGGGGGACTGCAGGGAAATCAGTGACTTACTCCAGTTTATTTTTGCAATAGACCCAGCTCCATGGGAAAAATATTGGAGGTGGCAGAGCTGAAGCAATCTGCCCCTAAAGTATCTTCCAGCTTCACTCCAGCAGCTGCAGAACTCTTTGTTTTTTTCCTCAGTCCTTGGTGCCTGAGTGCTGCATCAGAAAGGGACCAGGAACCTCAAGCTGTGAGACAAGGACCACCAGCCAGGCTCTGGTCTGCCCGTTCGGGAGCCCTTGGTCCCTGCCACTAATGATTTAGGGCTTCCTTTGGGAAGGAGGCTGAGCCAGGACTCAGGGGAGTCAGATCACAGGAGGTGGGAAAACAGGCACAGCTGCCAGGGCTGGGGGCAGGCTGGGGTCTGTCCACCCCATCTCCCTGCTGCTGACACCTCTGCAGAAGACAGAAGGTGGCACAACTGTGGGAGAAAAGGCTCTCTCCATCTCTCCTGTCTTCTCCACAGTGAAACCAGCATGCTTCATGAGCTGCAGTGGGAAACCGAGTCAAGGGACCCCTGGTGTAGGTGGTCTGGACTTATCCCAGCAAGGGGACAAAGCTGTGTCCCAGGGGCTGCCACCAAGCCCACCACCAGCCACTGCAGGGACAAGTGCACACAGAGGCCTTTCATCTCCCCAGGGAGGGGGGCACCCGCGCAGCTCGGGATGGCACACTGGCCATCAGCCTTGAAAGGGCCAATTGAGTGCAGCTGAGGTCATCCCCCAGCATGTTTACCCGGTGGCTGGAGCCCCTGGATGCAGCCAGCAGCCAGGCTGTCTCTGCCATTGCACACTGGGGGGACAGCCACAGGCAGAGCCAGCATCGCCCCTGGGAACACAGGGGCCGGAACGGGGTCACGGGGCAGCATGGCCTTCCAGCCGCCGTACTCCCCGAGCCTCTTCAGAAGGAGGGACTGGTAAGTAGGGCCTGGTGTGGGTGAGGGGGGGAGCACAGGCCAGCCCCAGGGCTTGGGGGACAGACCCCTGCCTACTCTCTGCAGTGCCATCACCCTGCTCAGCAGTGTTGCATGGGCTGGAGTAGTGCTGACACAGGGGGATGTGCATCATCCCCCCAAAGGTCCCAGATGGGCCCACCAGGGAGAAAATGCTTTTTCACATCCCCACATCAAACCCGCATGTCCCGGGGCACCCGCATACGCCCGGCTGCAGTCCGCAGGTGGCACAGCGTCCTCACCCTGCCCTGGGAGGGGTTTGCGATTTGTGAAGAGCTGCCTGGCTAGGTCTTGCTCCCAGCAGCAGCCATGCTGCACCGTGCCTCAGTTTCCCTTTCTGATGGGGAAATTCCACTCTGCTCCCCCTCCCCACTCGAGGAAGGGGCACAGCAGCACGCCCACGAGTCAGGGCTCCTCGGCCTCTCCCAACAGCCAAGTGCCAGGCACATTCAGTACCCCTTGGATCGGGGCGTTTGGCGTCCTTTGCAGCATCCCTGGGGTGCACATGCCCTGCCAGCACTAACGCTTTCTTGGTCACTATGTCGTGTGTGGGCTCTGCCATCCAGCACCAGCTTCGCCATGGCCAGCAGAGGTGATGAGCACCCGGGGTCAGGGGCAGCAGGCAGCCACTGAGCAAAGTTCCCCCAGGCCCAGATCCAGAGGGCAGAGATAAGTGGGCGGCCAAGGGCAGTGGGGGCAGCACCGGGTGGGCAGTGCCACCCCAGCCCCCGGGATGCGGGGGGGCGTTTTAGGGGCCCTGCTTCCACCCCTCGGAGGAGACCCACTTGCTCTGTGTGTAAGTCGCTCTGTGGACGCGGGGAGGACCCGTCGTGACCCCAGGGCTTGCACATGCGTGTGCACACACAGGGTGCCGCTCCGCCCAAACACGGGCACACCCGGCCCGGGCCGTGCCCCCGGCCCAGCCCCTGCAGTGCCGCCCGTGCCCGCGGGGGGGCCCCCCCGCCCGGGGCCGCCGCCCGGTGCGGGGTTATGCAACGGCGGGCGGGGCCGCCGAGGGCGCCCGGAGGGTTCCGTACTCCGGGTTCCTTCGGCACCCCGGGGTCGTTGTTCTGCACCCCGAGGGTGTGGTTGTTCTGTACTCCTGGTTTGTTGTGTACCCCGGGACTGTTCTGCAGCCCGGGGTGGTGGTGTTTAGTGCTCCCGAGTTTGTTCTGGACCCCAGGTTTGGTCTGCATCCCGCGGTTGTTGTTCTGCACCCTGGGCGTGTTCTGTACCCCGAATGTGTTCTGCACCACAAGGTCACTGTTCTGCACCCTAGATTTGTTGTTCTGCACCCCGGGTTGGCTCTGCACCCTGGGGTTGTTTTGCTCTGTACCCCGAGTTCGTTTTGTACCTCCACTTTGTTCTGTACCCGGGGGCTGTTCTGCACCCCGAGGGTGTTGTTCTGTACCCCGGGTTTGTTCTGCACCCCGCAGTTGTTGTTCTGCAACCTTCGGGCGTGTTCAGTACCCTGGGTTGGTTCTGCACCCCGGGTTTGCTCTGCACGCAGGTTTTCGTTTCCCCTCCTGGGGTTGTTTTTTACGCCTGGGTTGTTTTTCCACTTGTGTTTCTGTTGTTTGTCACTCCTGTTTCTGTTTGTTTTGCACCCCCGTTTCTATTATGTGCCCCTGTTTTTTTAGCAGCCCGTTTCTGTTTTTCACTCCCGTTTCTGTTTTGCACCCCGGGTTCTCTTTTGAATGCCCATGGCTCCCCTTTCCCTCCTTCACAGTTGCGGGGCCTCACTGTGTGGGACCTGCAGGCTGCACCTCCAAATGCAGACCGGGTTGACCCCTTCTCCC
>VZTE01004714.1:250381-277754 GCA_013397775.1 Eulacestoma nigropectus
AGCCCCCAAGCAGGTGCGCGTGTCCCCCCCCACCGAACCCCCATCCTGGGTGCCCAGGAGCACAGGAAGGGGATGCTGAGGCGTGTGGGCTGTGGGTGGGTCGTACTAGGGGTGCCGAGGGTGCCAGGACTGTGCTTGCAACAGACAAGGGATGTGGAGTGGGGGTGCAGATTAGGGGGGGACACAGTGCTGAAGCGCGGGGTTCTTGCACTGAGACGGTGCCATGCTGTGCTTTAGCTGGAAGGGGCGGAGGGGCTGCAGAGGGGTGCAGTACACGGGGTGAGGGGGCAGAACAGGGGGGCAGTGTGCTGCACTGGGGGGCAGTACCGGGGGTAGTACCGGGGGCAGTGTGCTGTACCGGGGGCAGTACCGGGGGCAGTGTGCCGCACCGCGGGTAGTACCGGGGGTAGTACCGGCGGCAGTGTGCTGTACCGGGGGCAGTACCGGGGGCAGTGTGCCGCACCGCGGGTAGTACCGGGGGTAGTACCGGCGGCAGTGTGCTGTACCGGGGGCAGTACCGGTGCAGCCCCCGGCGCGGCGCTGCGGGGCGGCGGGCGGTCCCGGCCGCGTTCGCCCCTCCCGGCAGGGCGGGCGCCGCCGATAAAAGCGGGGGCGGCCCAGGGGCCCCCGCAGTGCGTTTTGCTCCGTCTGAGTGTGTGCGTCCCTGCGCCCGCAGCCATGAGCACCGGCATGTACCAGTCTCCCATGGAGGTGGCTGTCTACCAGCTCCACAACTTCTCCATCTCCTTCTTCTCCTCCCTGCTCGGGGGGGATGTGGTCTCCGTGAAGCTCGACAACAGGTAGGGGCAGCCCCGGTGCGCCGTGGTGCCTCCGCCATTCGCCTCAGAGATCCGGGGGAAGGGGCGTCCCGGTGCCCGGGGGGGCCCGCTGCGAACCCCGATTGATGACATGGGGGGGCATTGCTGCTCCGGGAGTGAAGGGCACACGCGACCGGTGCCTGGATTCATGAATTCCCTTGGGGAGGGGGACGCCCCGATGCACTGGTGGGGGGGAGGTGTCGCGGTGCACGGACCCCTGTGGAAGGGAGGTGTTCGGTGCTGACCCCCGGCCTCTCCGCTCTCTTCCAGCGCCTCCGGAGCCAGCGTGGTGGCCATCGACAACAAGATCGAGCAGGCGATGGTGAGCTGCAGCGCTGCCCCCCCCGCACCTTCCCCCGTCACCACGCGGGTGCTGTGCCCGAGGGTGGGCTTCCCGCTCCCGGGTGGGTGCTCTGCCCAGGGCGGGGGGTCCCTCTGCCCACGGGGGTCCCCACTCCCCCATCCCGCTGCCAGGCAGAGCTGCTCTTTGTCTGCGACCGCTGCGAAGCTCATTGGCTCCAGCCACTCCGCAGTGCGCAGGGAGCGAGGGTGGACATGGAGGGGGACTTTGGGGGTCTGGGGTTGACTGAGCCGGGTTCCTTGGGTGCTCGGGAACTCCAGCCCCACAAACCCCGGGGCAGGGGAGGGGGCTGGAGAGTGCTTCTAGATGCTGAGAGACCAGAGAGATGGCAGCTGAGGGAGCTATACTGGCTGAGCACCAAGCCTTGGCCAGGGTTCCAAGGTTGGGGTGGGGAGGGATAGTCCTTGGGAAAAGCTTCTGCAGCATTTGGCACTTTCCCCAGCACTTGGAAAAGGGAGGGAGCAACCCCCAGGGCATTACTCTCCATTGATTGGTCTCTTCCATGGCATTTTGCAGGATCTTGTGAAAAATCATCTGATGTATGCTGTGCGGGAGGAGGTGGAGGTCCTGAAAGAGCAAATCAAGGAACTGTTGGAGAAAAACTCCCAGCTGGAGCGTGAGAACAGCCTCCTGAAGACCCTGGCCAGCCCTGAGCAGCTGGAGAAGTTCCAGTCCCGGCTCCCAGCAGAGGTGCTGTGCCCTGAGGAGCAGAGCCCCGGGGTGGCTGCCCCGGCCCAGCACTCTGGGGCCTCTGCGGTGTAAGGTGGCTCTGTCCTCGGGGTGGGCAGAGCCACAGAACTCTTTCTACTTAATCTCCTGCAAAATCGTTTCCGCCTTCATCTCACACGAAGGACTGCCAGACCCTGGCACTGATCCGTGCCCCTCGGGCAGCCCTGGCCAGCCCGCAGAGCCAGCGGCCGTCTCCTTCATGAGGATGCTCTTCTGCAAGGAAGACAAGGGCAGCTGACCCCCCCTCCCCATCCAACCGCCCACCAGGTGCCAGGAGGAGATCTGTGGTGCCTGTCCTGGGCTCTGCTGAAGAGCAGAGCTGGGCAGTCCTTGGCACCACGATGGTAACCTGCGGTTGGAAGGAGCGCACGCCAAGCCCCAGGCCGTGGTTGCATTCTGCAGGGGGGTGTCTCTTTCTGGCAAAGCCTGACATTGGAGGGAGACCGATGTTTAGTGAGCGAAGCAGATATGCCCCGCAAGCCACCCAGGAGCCCGCTGGAACCCGACCCAGACTGAGCAGCACCAGGGGTGGCAGCTGCAGCGTAGTCCATGGCTGAACGCACAGCAGTGTGGGGATTACAAGGAAAAAAAGCTTGTTTTGTTAGTTTGGGCATCTTCTGTAGCTGTATCTGTGTGCAAATGTGCACATGAGAGGTGCCTCTGAGGCTGTGGGGTGCCCGCTCTGGGCCAGCCGTGCCCATCTGAACAACTGGGGCATTCGAAGGCAGACTGGAATGGTGAGCGGCTGTCAGTGGGCGGCCAACTATTGCAAGTGGCACCAAAGAGGGGACAGATTCACTCTTCTCTGGCATCCCACGTGACAGAACCATGCGGCAGTGCTGGGAGGATCTGGACTGACCGCTGGGCAGAGCCACAAGCCAGGCTGTGCTCTAACCCACTGGGGTGGAGGAGCCAGCCCGTGCTCCTGGGCTCCCCTCTGTCCCTGGCCTATTCTCTGGGACGTGATGGGACATTGTTTTTGATGTCAGAAGCGGTGACACTGTTGTGTAAATCTAGATAGAAATGGCAATAAACTCTACTTTTTATATATACCCACGCCCCAGGCTGTGTCTGTGGCTGGGAGGAGGAGGGAGAGTGATGGCACCAGGGAAGAGGCTGGGACTTGCTGGGATGGGACTGGTGAGGATACTGGGTAGGTGCTATTCCCCAGCTGGGAAAACCTGGCAGCTCCTCACCTTTGTAGGGGGGTTCAGTCTCCCCTGCATGGCCCTGGCTGAGCCAAGATGGGTTTTTGGAGATGTGAGCAGGCAGCCCCTTCCCATGGGCTGGGTGTGTGGTAGGGAAAAGTGCCGTGAACCTGCAGGTCTCTGTCCCCCGTGTCACACCTGTGCAGGGCAGACTTGGGGGCACAAGCAGGAAGGAGGCTCTTCTCAGGCTGTATGGAGCTGTATGTACCCCCAGCTCTGCTCTTCCTCTGATGTTTCTATTCTCACAGCCATCACTGATAGTTTTGGTTTGTTTTTTTTTCATTTTGGGCCATCTCAAAACATGATGTGAGAGTAAGAGGATGGGTCATCTGGGCTGAACAGTGCTGGACAGGGGCGGAGGATGCCCCAACCCTGTTCTAGGGCACAGCCAGCTTTTGATTCAACCCTACGTATGTGAGGAAGGGCAAAAAACCCCCAAATCCTCCCTCTCTGGGGTTGCTGATGCCTACTATGGGTTAAAGCCTGGAGGTGTTTGTGCAGAGCCCCCGGCTGGCAGCATGTTTGAAGCAAGGTGCATTATCCTCCTCCAGGGTTTTCTACCGGGACACAACTCCTGAGCCACGTGGAGCCATCCCTGGGCCGGCAGTGCCTGGGGTCAGGGGCGCAGGTAGGTGGCCATACCCTGTGCTGCGGCAGCACAGCTCCACACGGTTTCATGTCTCTGCTGTGGTGACAGCGGCTCAGCCCAATCCCTGTATGAGTCATGGTGGAGCTGGGGGTGGTTAGCACCCTGGAAACGCCGGGTAAACAGCAAAACACAGGCCACGGGGGCTTGAAATCATTATTGGGTGGCTTTCGCCTCCCTATCCTGTCTGTCCCAGCATGGTGACGCCACAGCAGCCTTGCGCAGGCAGCCCTGCAAGTGCTGTAGTGCAAGGACGCACACTTGTGCCTCGTGAGTACATGTGTGTGATGACTTTCCCTGGGTGTGTGTAAACAGGTTCAGGCGCCCCCACCACATACATACACATCCCTCGCACACACAGGCACTGCAGCAGCCTGTGGGGCACACACACAGCAGACCCCCTGTGCTGCCAGCCCCTCAGGCTTACAGCTGCTCCAGGAAGGGCTGTTTCACAGGGCAGCTGGATCCAGCTGTGCTTGCACTGGCCAGGTCACTACGGGAGGTGTTGGGAAAGGGTCTGGCCATCCTTCTGGCCCCTCTTGGCTGAGGCAGCTTTGGCCTGCAGCAATGAGCTCTGTGCCCCACTTGTTCTTATTGCACCCCTCAATCAAGCTGCATTCAGGGGGGGCAGTGATGGTGTTGGGAGTCCTGTTTGCCACCTCTCCCCGTCCTCTGTCCCCTCCCCACAGCCCTGGGGTTCTACACAGCACAGAGGCACACGGGGACAGGCAGTGGCAAAACCCGCTCATTGCAACCACCCGCCCCAAACCACTTGCTTCAGAGCTCAGCCTTCCTCCCACGAGTAGGCAGAGCCTTTCCCGTCCTGCAGCATGGTGTGACACGGTGCCAGCCAATGGCACAGGGCAGCCCTTGCAGAGCCCCCAGCTGCCCGCTGCCCCACGGTGCCCCAGGGGTTAATACACACCCCAGCATCCCGCACCCCCTGGCACCCTGCACCCAGCCTCCCCTCGGCCCCCAGTGCCCCCCAACCCAGCCTTGGATCCACCCCGACTGGCTCGGCTCAGGGGCATGACAGAGAAAAGGGCTCAGGGGGTGCACGTTGTTGCAGAGGGTGGGATGATCACCGTGTAGGTGATGCTTAGTGCAGCGAGCACAGGTGAGCAGCAGCCTGGGAGGGGGTTTGGAGCAGCATAGGGAGGGCAGCAGGATTTGAGGGTCTGCCCAAGGGTCAGGATATAGGGGAGACACCCCCCGCCCTGCATGTTCTCACTTCTTCACTGGGTTCTCCTGGGGAGATTCCACTCCAGCCAGGCAGAAGGGCCTTACGCAACATCCCTCCCTGCGCCTTAAACGCTGTGTGCCTCCCTGCTCCTCGAACCGAACACCGTGTCCCAGCCCAGCCCAGCCCCACGGGAGCCTTGCAGACAGATGCATGCGTGGGATTTTCCACGCAGCCCTTGGTGCCCAGCACCCCTATGGATCCAGGTCAGCCCACCACGGCTGCCCTGGGCCACTTGCAGGCCTGGGGACCTGCTCAGAAGGGGAAGCCCTGCTGCAGAGTGGAGGCTCCCACTGGAGAGTGGCACAAGCCGTGGTGCCAGCCCTGAGCAAGCCGCAGCTCGGTGCCATGGGGGTTGGTGCACAGTGAGAGCAAGAACCAGCTGGAGCCTACACAGGCAGCCAGGGTGCTTGGGCTCTGTGTGCAGCAGCCTCCCAGGACACCTGCACAAGCATTCTATGAGCACTGGGACCCCCCCATCTGAGGCAGCTGGAGAGGGAGAGATGCAAGTGTGAGGATGCACCAGTAACAAGGCAAGCACGCAGAGCTCATCCCGCAAGAACTCCTGCAGCAGGGTGGGTGGGGTGCACAGAGGGGGTGCCCCCCATTTGGGGCTGCCTCTGGGCCCAGAGGCTGCTCAGAGCTGAGGGTCCTTGTCTAGCCTGTCTCCTTCCCCAAATCACCAGCCCTTCTGCCGTGCCTCAGTCTCCCCTCTGTTCACGTCCCCTGGCAAGGGGGTTTTTCCAAGGTAGGGCCAGGCTGAGACCCCAGCACGCCTCCAAGCAGTCCCAGCTGCGTAAGAGGTTTCAGGCCTCCTTGGCAGGCAGGCCCAGGCCCAGGCAGAGGGAAGGGAGCTGTTCCCAGCACATGTGCATGCCAGGACCTGCTGGCAGGGCTGCCCACCACAGGCACACTGCAGCCGTGCCCTTTGCCAACACTGTCAGCCCACGGGCACCAGCACCTGTGGGGTACTGGCAGCACGTCCCAAAACGGCACAGGCAGCCCTTGCGGAGCGGCTGTTGCTGTCCTGGTGCCACCCTTATACAACTGGGGAGCCAGCCCAGGCCTGTGCCCCCTGCTCAGGGCTGAGACAGGACCCAGAAGTGCCAGCCACCAGCCCCCTCAGGGCTTTTGGCCCCATGACAGGTCACGGGGCTGTCCCCCCTCCCAGGAGCATTGCCAACCCCTGTCCCCCCCCAGCCCCAGTGGGATGGGGACCTGCCAGAGCAAGCCCAGCCAGCTGCAGAGGGCAGGGGCTGCATGTGCCCAGGGCTCGGTGTCGGGGTGGGGGCCGGAGCAGGGCTGCTCCGATGGGTACACAGTGTTCCCTGGCGGTTTGTGTCCCCAGCACCCTGCCCTGACAGTTGGTGTCAGGAAGTGAAACAAACAGCAGGCAGTCACCTGGCAGCGAGACCGCAGCCGCCCCAGTGTGCTGGGCGCACAGGGTGCACCACACTCCTGCCGAGACCTCACTGCCACCAGCTGCCCTTGGCACAGCACTTCTCCCTGCCCTGAGTACTGCTGGGGATGCCTAAGGGAAGCAGCTGGCTCATCCTCTCAACCTTCAGGTATCTTTCCTGCATCCTCCTGTGCTGCAGAATTTTTCCCATTGGGAAAAATAAAAACAATGCCATGGTTTGTGGGCTGTGGGCTGCAGCTGTGTCCCCAGCCTGGTCAAGTTCTGTGGGGGGAAAAACCTGTCAGCAGGGCCTCTTGCAAGAGGACAAGGGGGACGGAGTTAGACTGGATATAGGAAAGGAGTTTTTTATGGTGAGGGTGGTGAGGCACGGGCACAGGTTTCCCAGAGAAGCTGTGGCTGCCCCATCCCTGGAAGTGCTCAAGGCCAGGTTGGACGGGGCTTGGAGCAACCTGGTCTAGTGGAAGGTGTCCCTGCCCGTGGCAGGAGGGTGGAAGAGATGACCTTTAGAGGTCTCTTCCAACCCAAACCATTCTGGGATTCTATGATTCTATGCCTCTTTGGTCTCGCTGGGTCCAGCTGTCCCTGCAGGTCCCTGCCTGTGGCACAGGGGTGTCATGCTTCTGGGAGCCAGACATGCTGGCTGCCCTTTCATCCCCACCCAGCTGGAGAAAGGGGAGCCCAGTGAGGAGCCATCTGCCCACATTCTGCCATGGGTCAGCACACAGGGAGCCACAGCTTTGTACCCGTGGTGAGGTGGCTTTGTCTGTAATCCTCTGGATAGACACTCCCCAGGGCTGGGACAGCTGTGGGACCTGCTGTGGCAAAAGGACTTCAGCTTCCCAGGCAGAAACAAGGTCAAACAGCCCCAAGGAGATAAACTTAGAGGAGGAGAGAAGAGGGAAGGGAATGGAATGTGTAGGATTGTGTCAGGGAAAAGCAGGAGATACTGTTGAATGACAGCACCAAAGACAAAAGTTGCTAAGGCAGGTGGAAAACAGCTGGGTCACGCAGGAGGGTGACAAGAGTGCAAAAGACACAAACAACCTGAGATGCCTCCTGCCCGTCCATGCCAGAGCCAGTGCGACAGCTCTTACGAGGTTAATGGGATCATTAGTGGTGATAAGGAGGCAGCTAAGCAGTAGAATGTTCCTGAGAAAGTGAACTTCCTCATTCCAGCCAAGAAAGGGAGATTGGTTCAGAGCAAGCAGCACCAGGATAAACAACTCAATTAGAAACAGCAAGTTCTCGAACCCAGACAAACAACCCAGACCCGGAAGGTTTCATGTGGGAAGAGCCACGCTTGGAGCAAACACTTCCCCATGGGACTGCCACTTAATGAATGAGCATTTGGTGTTACAGAAGGTGCCAGGGATTAACTGGGATTTAGGGGCCTGGGGGACCTGGCCAATTTGCTTTAATTGATCATTAGAAACAGCATAATCCCCAGGAAAATCAGTGTGGGAAATCCAGGCGCCAGGCTCCAGACTTTGCCGGGACTTATAAGAGGACACAAGTCAGGAAGGGGTTGTCTCCATTGGAGAAGTCTCTGCGAATGAGTGGCTTGTCTTGTACCTGACCCCCTGGGGCTGCCCATGGCCCGTCTCAGTCCCCAGCTCCCTGCCTGGTGCCCCACCTGTGGAGGCAGCTGCCCACACTGCCTGGCCCCTAGAACAGAGGGCAGAACGGAGGGACAAGGGTTGACCTGCACCCATGGCAAGGCTGACCTCTCCGTCCTGTTCCTCCACATCCCACTGCCACTCGAGCCCAGGGCTGCCTGCAGGCCATGCTGAGGCAGGGACAGGCAGCAGTTGACTTTGGTGTGAGTGGCATTGGGGGCAGCCCTGTGCCAGGCTTACACTGTTTCCAGACACTGACATGGACATTTTCCCCAGAGCTCAGCACTTGGGTCTCCCTGGTATTTGAGGTCTCCCCTGCCAGCCTTCCCAGCCCAGTCAATGATTACCCAGGATGGAGGTTACCCAAGAGCCACCAGGACAGTAACAGAGCAGGAATGACATCCCCAAGCAAACACTGGCTGTGCTGGCCAGGGCAGGGTGCCAGGTCCCAACAATGTCTGCACAGCTTTTTGCTGACACAGCCAAGGTGTGTGGGACCACCCCACTGCCAGCCAGTCGTCTGCTGCAGCAGGACAGACCAGAACCCTAGAAGGCCCCAACCCCCTCCCTGTCCCTGCAAAATCAAGATCTCATCACCAGTGTGGGTCAGCTGTGATGGCCCCTCTGCTCCCATTGGAGACGCTGGGCCCTGCTGCTGGAGGGGTCACGGGTCGCTGCACCGGACATCAGGGCCCTGGCAAGAGATCACTCCGGCTGGTTATGCCACAGAGTGGTCAAGTGTATTTGTTGTGTCTGAGCCCTCCTTTGTCCCACGCTGCCCCGCCTGGGCCTGGCCTGCTGCAGCTGGCAGCTGTAACCCTGGTGGGGCTGGGGGTTGGCTTCATGGCAGGAGATCTCCCATCTCTGGGATCACAAGCTGGAGTGATTTTTTGGTCTTTGCTTTTTGCTGTGGAGCCTCCCTGGCATTTCAGAGAAGGGGACCTTAGGTGAAGGGCTCACTGCAGCAGGCACCAGGGGTACCCAGAGCTTGGAAAAGATAGCAAGAGGTGGACTGCAAGAACCCATTGCTCTCCTGGAGGATGGGTGGGCTCTGCTTGTACTTGCACAGTGCAAAGCAGCACAAAAATTCCAGTCCTTCCCCTCCACCCCTGGAGAAACTTCCCCCTCAACCTTCCTGCACTCTCCTCTCAGTCAATCTGGTAATTCTTTTGTGCCCACAGCAGAAGACACATTGGCAAAGTTAAAGATGGTCCTTGGCCACTTCTGAGCCAAACATCGCTAAACTTCCTGTCCCAAAGGTCCTAGAGCCGTGAAATGGGACTCCTAACCTGCTGGGAGCATTCTGGTGCTCTGGAACATGGAGCATCAGCATGGCCCCATTTTTAATGAGCAAACTCTGGTAGAAGTGTCATCACAGCAGAGCTGCTGCTGCTCCTGAAGAGCCCTGTGCTCCTGGGAGAAGCCCCCAAGGGTGCTTGAGCCAGGATGATGCAGGCAGGTTTGTCTGTGGGTGCTGGAGGCCCTTAGCTGCCCTGGCCTCCTCTCCAACCCCCCACAGCAGGGGCTGACCATGGGTGACAAAGGTGATGTGGTGGCAGGGGCATTGCAGCTGGGTTGGTGCCCTGGAGAGAGGGTCCCACAGTGGGAGGGCAGGCAGAGGGTGGCCACTGCCAGGCATGGGGCTGACGGCCACAGCCTTGCCAGCAGCCTGTTATTCATTCTCCAGGAGGGAACCTTTGGACTGTGGAAGGTTCGAGGCTCAGGGAAGATGGGGGCAAAGGCAGAGTCCAGGCTGGGCTCTGTCTGTCTGGCCTCCCTTAGCGAGGTGACTGGCAGGCTGGGAACACCCGTGGGTGAATGCACTGCACAGGGCCTTGTGCAGGGCGAGTGGGTTGTGAGCACAGGGTGTGCAGGGCCTTGTCTCTGTCCCGGTAAGGTCCAAGCTGCAGTGCCATCCCATCTTGGTGTGAAGGGGCTCCATCAGACTAGGAACAGCTGCAGAGAGAAGAGAGAGCAGGAGAGTTTGCCCTGGGTCTCTCCAGGCTGTTCTCCATCCCAGCACCAACCCCACAGCACTGCACCAGCCCCTGCACCCTGGACTGTGCTCACGCGGCCGCGGCAGCAGCCCCTGCCCTGTGCTTGGCAGCAGGAAGGGACCGTGGGCACTGCGGCTGCATGTCGGCCGCCGTGGCTTCCAGCTGAGACCAGCTTCCTCCCATGGAGGCTCCCAATTAAACCAATTTCTTGGATGGCTTCAGCGATGCAGGAGCCGAAGGCTTTGTAGTTGTGCGGCCTCTTGGGCCACCCCCAGGATCTCCCTGTCCCCCCGATGCCCTCCCCATCCCCAGGGCAGCACCTGCTCTCTTGTGTAACACGTGGCCTGATCTCCTGGGGCAGTGCCTCCACTGGCCCTGCTGCTCTCCATAAGCCTTATTGGGAACATATCCCAGCAGGAGCCGAGTACTGGGGACTGTCCTGGCCTCACCAGGCGCAAACAAGGCAGCGCCATGCTGGGATGTGATCCAGAGGCACCTCTGAAGCTGCCGCCTGGCCCAGGCCCCACTGGTGCCAGCCCGCTGTGCCCAGAAGCTGTGGCGCCAAGCAGAGCAGCACATTAAAGCCCTTCTTGCCTCAGCTCCCCACCACGCCAGCCAGGCACAGAAAGGGAGTGGCAGGGAAGATGGGCAGGCAGGGCCAGGGTCCCCATGGGGCTGGGGCCAGGGACACAGGTGCCTTCCCTCTCTGAGCACCCCCTTCCACTCGCCAGAGCTCAGTTCCAGCATGTAACAGGTACTCAGAGTGGCTGGGGGGGACTAGGGACAGGAACACTGTAGGGGCCAAAGCAAGGTTCACAAGCACAGCCTGCACTGATGGCCAGGAATGAGGGGAGCCTTTAGTGGGCTGAGCCAGTCACCCCAAGGCACAGGGGCTGCACTCCCACAAGCCCAAAACGGATGGACAGACAGCACGGTGGCAGGGACCTGTGCTGTCTAACAGGAGGATGCAGAAAACTTCTGGGGTTTCACTCCAGGGAGACAGACCCAAAGGTGTCCCGGGCTAGGTGGGACAGTGCTCGGACAAACACCAGGGTCCCTGGTGCAGGGAGCAGAGTGTGAGCAGTTTGGCTGCTGCAACCGCACTTTGGGAATTTGGGTCCAGTGGCAGACATGGGGCATAAATCCTTGGTGCTGACACCATCTGGAGTCTGGTCCCTTTACAGCCCAGGGGTTCAAGGACCGAGGGGAGCAGGACCAGGACCCAGGCAAAGAGCCTGAATGGCAAAGCACTGAGCAGCAGAGGCCGCAGGCTCCTCAGATGGGTAATTATTGTTATTGTTGTTATTATTGTAATTACAATAACAGCAACAGCTACTGCTGGCTGCCGTTGCATCACTGCTGGCATCATCGTCATTGTCATTGAAGTGGGAAAGTGATGCCCCAGGGCAGGAAGCACCTTAGCCAATGCAGTCTGTCCCTCTCCGAGGGCATTCTCAGCAGCCTGCCCCTCCCTCCAGGGGCCCACAGCCCGGGACTCTGCTCTATTGCCTGCAGGTGTCCGGACTGAAGAGAACAGATGGGTCTGGAGGCGAGCTGACAGCTCCAAAGCTCCCTGCTGATCCCAGGGCTGTGCCTCTTCCCCAGGTCAGTCCCTGCCAGGGACCGGCTCACTCTGTCCCCAGGGCCTGGCGAGTTGTCATTTGGGGTACAGCCAGAGCGGGTGTCAATGCTCAAAACTCTGCCACTGCCAGGGAGGATGCCCCGCTCATGGGACAGGCCCACGTGGCTTTCCAGCTCTCCTCCCACCCCAGAAAAGGCTACTATTAATGGAGGGATTGTTAGGGAATTAAGGGTTGGAGCAGCAAGCAGGTCTGGGCTGTGGGCTGCAGAGGGCCAGGGATTACCCTGGGACAGCAGTCTGGTGCCAGCACCCCTCCAGCTGGAGCTGGCACTGCCAGAGAGCTAAGCCCAAAGTGCTGGAGCCCAGCCCAGCTGGCAGTGCCAGCGCTTTGCTCCCTCAGGAAATCGGAGCAGGGATGCTGCCCACCTCTCTCCCTCCATGTCACCTGATCATTCTCAACCTCCAGGTCCTGGAGGCGTTCTGCTGCACAGATGGAGCTCCCAGCTCTACTAGGCAGTGAAACGGGGGTGCCAAAACTCTTGGGGTGGTGGAGCAGTGCCTGGGAGCCAATACTACCCAAAAGCTTATCAGCTGTCCTGGACAAAGGGAAACACTCCCCAGCTTCCTGTAACTGCTCACTTTTCTATAATTTCACACTTAGAGAAGCACCCAGAACCCATGGACACCCAGCACCGACAACCTGCACCGAGTGAGGGTACCCATCCCTCCTGCTCTGCTCTCAGCTGCCTGCTTCCTTCAGGATGTCATGGGGGAGCAGGGCTGCTCCTGTTTCTCGCAGGGTTGAGCACCCCGAGAGAACCCTGCAGCATTTCTGGCAGCCCCAGCTGTGTCTCGCCATGTCCAATGCAGCTGTGACAGAGCTCACACCTCTCCTGCCGAATGCCACTGTATCACTGCTCGGAGTGGAGGAAGGTCCTTCTCAGCCCAGGAGCAAATCCCTGCTTCAAGCCATGCCTGGATTATGCTAAGGGGTTTGTGGCAGCAGCAGGTCTGCCTGCAGTCCACGCAGTCCTGTGTGGCTGCAGCGTCATGCCTAGGGCAAGGAGCACATGTGTGGGGACATGTGAGCACACACAGAGACCCTGTGCCTAGGCTGCGTGGGGCATCCCAGCAGTACCTGAACCACTGAGGCTGTGACCTCTCAGAATTCTTGTACTGGGGAAACAGAGAAGGACCGTGTCATTTTAACAGCTTTGACCTGGCTCCACTCCCTTCTGTCTGCCCCCCACAAAAGCTCTGCTGGCAGGTGACCCACAGGCACTGTGGCAGAGCTGGCCAGGGCAGGGGCAAGGGTCACTCTGCACACACGCTGGGCGCGATTAGGCAGCCAGAGGCTGCTGCGAACAGCACTGCTGCAGCATGGGAATGCCACAATACTAATTAATCCAAGCACTGGCTTGGGGCCAGGATAGACCTTCCAGGGCTGGAGAAACTCAGGCAAGAAGACAAAATGCCCCTCCAGGAGGTGGGTGTCTAACCAGGGCCTGGATCTGGCAGCCAGTGTGCCCACCCTTGGGCTGCATCTGTGCCACATGGGTCGGGGTCACCAACTTCTGCCTAGGGCTGGAAGAACGAGCCCCTGCCCCTTGCCACCACCCTGGAGACATTTCAGCTCAGCCCCCGTGGCCAAGAGGGGCCAGCAACTGGAGGTAGGAAGGTGACAGGGCTTCATGGCCCAGAGAGAGCTTGGAGGTCTCTGGCCATCTGAGTCCCACCCCAGCCACAGGCCAGTCACCACAGTGTGCTCAGCCCTGTGGCATCCAGGAGCCGGCTGCCAGGAGCCAGGCACAGTGCTCTATATAAGCACATCTGCTCTCTGCCTGCTGCTCCCATCACAGTGACAAGTGGGCACCAGGCCAAAAATGCCTTTCCCTTCCTACCTCCACAGGGCAGTAGGACAGACCGAAGTGGAAAGCGCATGGGGAAGGTTGAGGTAAGAAACCAAACCCTAAGGCTGACCTGCTACCCCTGCTTCCAGCCTATCTCACTGCATCCCAGTCCTGGGATGGTCCCATCACTGGCAGGTTATGCTGCCAGGGCTCAGCCTTCAGTCTCCTCCTCCTCCTCCTCCTCCCATGAGCTTGCAAGTTGCCCTGCTCAGCCTGGCTCTGCTCACCAACTCTCCCACCTTCTGCCACCAGCTGTGACCAGCACAGGGCAACCTCCTCCAGGGCATTTTCTAGAGCTGGGCCTGCAGCCCTCAAAATCCACCTCACCCGAATCCCCCTCATCCCATCCAGATGTCTTGGTGAGAGACCATGTGGAAGTGGGGGACACATGTCCCCACATGTACTGACCAAGGCACTGGGGCCTGGGCAGCCTGAGGAAGAAGTTGAAGGGGCTTTCCAGCC
Organism: Eulacestoma nigropectus; assembly: GCA_013397775.1. Classification (NCBI taxonomy): domain Eukaryota; kingdom Metazoa; phylum Chordata; class Aves; order Passeriformes; genus Eulacestoma; species Eulacestoma nigropectus. Next base: position 264,371 of record VZTE01004714.1, read on the forward strand.
TAAACCATTTCCAGGAAGGATCAACTCCCAGACACATCAAATACAAAACATTTTCATCCTGTTTCAAGCTTAATTTTTGCATCAGGCGGGACTGATTATTTTTAATGAACTGTAAACCTGGAAAGAGGCACCATGCTTCTGCAAACTGTTTCTTTTGGGAATCTCCCAATTTTCAGGTCTAACAGATCCCACAGATGATGCCTCATTGGCATGGAAGTAGTCTGATGGGGAGGGCCTCTGGGCTGAAAGCCGAGATGTGCTGTGCCCTGTATTTTTAGAAGCTGGAGACAGCCAGCTGGATCCCACTCCGGACCCACTCCTACCTTACTCTGACCCTGTCAGCTCTGGGTCTCCAAGTCCAGGTGCCTTGGGACACCCAAAAAGCTTCTGTCCCCAGCAGTGTTGTACTGCTGCTGAATGCAGTCATGCAGAATAAGACTTATTTTTTTATTTAAACTGGTGTCTTTCAATGTTTCCCATAGAGGTAACATTTCCGTGTCTGTCATACCCTTCCCTGGACAGGAAGCAGATTCAGAAGGTGCCACTGGCGTTGCAGGGGCTGACGCACACCACATGCCTGGGACTGTGTGCGGCAGCAGCGCTGGCAGGATTGGGCCGTCCCGGTTTGTGCCCAGCTGGGCACGTCGCGGCCATGGGATGACAGCCTCAAGCCTCTGGTTGTCTCCCTGATGACTCTGTCTGGATGCGTCCGGGGAAGGGCTGCTGCATCCTCACTGCAGGGTCCTGCGGAACCCCGCTGTGCCCAGGCATCACAGCACTGCTGCAGCCCCTTCCGCGCCTGGCCCGCCGGGCTCTGGCCCCATGGAGGAGCTGCTGCTTGGCCATGACCATGTTTGGGTGTTTTTGAGCTGGTGGATGACTCAGATCTCTGTTCCCGGGACTTGTTTACCGAGATGGGTGGGAGCAGTAGGAGCATGAGGCTGGCGGCGTGGCAGCCCCAGTGTGCCCCCATGTGCAGCTGCCTCTGCCACCCGCTGCTGTCCTTGTGCCGGGCCTGGTCAGGGACAACTTCTGCTTTTGGAGTGGCAGGTTGCTGGCCCCCGCCGAGCACAGGGAACCCTGGGGAGGGATGTGCCCAGGCTCACATGATGAGGCAGAAACAGACCCGGGTGTGCTGCTCCAAAGTGGGTCATTCCAGGCTGCTTTACCCCCTCCTTGCAGGATCAGCCCAACAGTTCCTTTTGTCCTTACCTAATGCTGAAGCTATGCAGCCCCCTTGCCAGTGCCATGGCTGTGCCCCCGTCCCACTGCCAGCTCTCCCAGCTGGCGGATGTCACCGTCCGCACACGTGCCTGCCTGGTGGAGCCAGGGGGTTTCTCGGAAAACAACCCACTTCTTGGCCTGCCCGAAACAGCAGCTCAGAAAGCACAGTACAAAAATCCCCAGGGCTGAGCAAGGGGTTGCTGCTCTCCAGCAGCTGATCCCACAGCCCTTGCACCACGGCGGTATTCCTGGGCGGCTGGGGAGCCTCCCCAGCATCCCTCCCAGCTCCCCACCATGTTGCACAGCCATGGGCATCTTCCCAGCCCTCCTGGGCACGACAGCTCCCGGGTTCTCCTTTGGTTTCTCTCTGCGGACATGCCCCGGCTTCCCTCCACCCTGCCCCGCCCCGGCCACCCCCATCCCCAATCCACCCGTTGCTCTGGAAGCAGGAACCAAAACGTGTCACTTCGGCGTGCGCACGGTGTCTCACAGCACGGCCCAAAATAGCTCAAAAAGCCCTAAAATATCGCTGCCCACTCAGCCCAGCTAGTACCCTGAGGAAGACGTAGGAGTGTGTGCAAGGCTGGGGGTGAGCAAGCAGAGGGACCAGCCCAAAAACGTACATCCCATGGGATCGTTTCCCCAGGCGTGCAGGAAAACAGCTGTTGCTGTGGCGACAGCTCAGCCCTTGCTGCTTCCTCCCACAAAATCGGGTGACAGGACGTCATCAGCCGGCCGGCCGACGGGGAGCGTGGCCAAGGCGTGACTCAGAGCTGGCCACCGGCCCCGGCCCCGCCTGGCCCCCGGCCTCCCCCTCCCCTTCTCACCAAGCCTGGGCATCTCTGGCTTTCCCGGAGCACCCATCAGGCAGCAGGATGTGGAGCCTGGGTCACGATTAACACCTTCGGGCTCGGAGATGCGGTGTCCCCGGCTCTCCAGCCCGGTTCTGGATTAGCCAGAACCTCCCTCCGGCGTGTCCCCGCTGTGACAGTAACTCAGGCAGAGCCACCTCTGCACAGGCTCCCTCTGCCTCTTTCCCTTTCCATCCTGGGCACACCAGGGCATCCAGCAAGGACCAGGACGCTGCTGCCCTGAGGCATCCTATTCACAAGTGAAATGTTTCCCAGTGCCCTCAGGTTGATCTTGATTCACTGCCAAACCATCCAGGTGAGATGCCAAACTGGAGGCATCCAGGGTTCACGAGCCAGGGGAGTGGGATCAGGAGAGTGTGTTTGGGGGAAGCTAGATACAAACAGTGCCTCCCAAGGATCAGCCATCCTGAAATGCTCACAGCATCTCTGAGGAGTGTTCATCCCTCTCTATTAAACTCAGATTACATAAAACTCCCTGTTTCCAGTTTTCTCTCCCCGGCTCTGCTCTGCCGGAGGACTCCCCAGCTCCCCTAGCTCCAGCAGCGGTGCAGTCTCCGGGCTGGGCTGTCCCCACATCTCCTTTGCAGAGCTGGATGCACAGGAGCACTCTTGGGAGAGTCTCCCCCATGGCCAGGCACCCCAGGGTGTCTCTGCTCAACCCAGCACACAGACCCAAAACCTGATGAAGGTGTTTTAAAACTGATCTGTTCTTGAACAGGGGAATCCTGGGGGAGGTAAGACCAGAGCTGTTCTGTGATGCTTTTCAGGAGCAGTTTTCTTGAGAAGGCAGAGAAAAGGCCCAAAATCACGGCTGCCCTATTGCTGCCCATTGCCACCCACTGAGAGCACCCAAACAAAGGAACGGCTGCTTCCAGACCCCCTGGCTCTCCCCTGGGCTGCAACATCTCAGCTGGGAGGGCCTGGACTGTCCTAGGGAAGCTCCACCGTGCCCATCCCAGGACACAGCAGCATCAGGCTCCTGGAAACCTTTGTCTTGCTCCCCTGAGACACAGAGTACCTTCTCCTTGGTGGTTCTCAAGCAGACCGTGAACCCCCACCTCATCATGGAGCAGCATAGATACCCTGAGCCTCCTTATCACCAGCCAAGGAGCCAGGGACCAATTCTAGCTCCCCTGAGTCTCCAGCACGCCTCCTACTCCATCCAGGATCCCCTTGCCCGCCTTGTGCTCCATACTGCCTGTTTGTGTGCTGCTGCCCTGGTTACTGGCCACTGAGTCACCACCAAGCCTCTCTCATAGGCAGGGAAGCCCAGACTCATATTTTCCGTGGGATTCCTACAACTCATTCAACCTTCTGAGGTGGGGAGAGATGTTGACAGAGGTGGACAGAGATGTTGACGTCACAGGGATGTCCCAGGGACCAGGGCTGTCTACACAGGGAGCGGCCAAGGGCACATCCAAGCTCTGCGGGAATGTTGGGGTTCCTTGGGGCTGTATGATAGGGGATTCCTTCATCCTTTTGGAGAATGGATCCAGGAGAAATCTTTCCCCAGCAGCTGCTCTTGCAGCTGAGCAGCCTTGGTGCCTGCATGTGGGTCCACTCCTGACATGTGCTTTGTGAACCCACCCTCACATGAGTGCTGAGGCTGTTCACCCCTCCCCTTTGTATCCCTGGTTTTGCAATGCTGCAAAATTATCCCCAGCTCCCCATAGCCCCCCCAGCACAGGTCAGTGAGGAACCAGCATCTGGAAGAGATCAGCACAGTAACCACTGTGGGGAAAGGAGAGGGCTATAAATAGCAGCAAGTTTCCAAATCAAAGCTTTAGAAACAACAAAAACAACCGAAGAGCATAGGCTGAGGCGCTGGCTTTTCTGCCCAGCGTGTTTATATATATAGTCATTTTTTTATTCCTAGCTTGTTTTCAATCTTTCCTCACTGCTGGGATGTTCTGGGTCTGTCCTCTTTCCCACTGGGCAGCTTCCCAGAGACACATTTCTTGGACGGTTGTAACCTCTTTTAGTAGATTTTAAATTAATCTCAGGCAGGAATGTCCCAGGACTCATTTTCTACTCATTCAGCAAGACAGGCTTGTCCCTGCTTTGGGGGTGCCACAGGGCTGGCCGTGGTGGCCCTGGGGTGTGGCGGGCACCTCAGGGAGGATGCCAAAGTTCCATCCAAGTGGAGGGGTGATGTTTTCTGGGGGAGTTCATTGGTGATGGGAAAGTCTCAGCACCTGCAAGGAGAGGCTGGATGCACACCTGAGTTTAACCCTCATGGCTAAGGGGGTAGTGCTGGTAGAAAACTGAACCTGGGAAACATTGCCTGGGGTGTCCTTTGGAGCATCCAAAGGAATGGATGAGGGTTACCTTTGGACCATCCTCAGTGTCCTTTACTCAGGCATGGACACTCCCTGGAATAACCCAAGCACAATCCCAGCTGTGAGTCCCCAACCCTAGCCCTGTTCTGGGAACAGGCACTGCGCCTCCTGAGTTCTTCCCACTGTCCCTGTTGGGGCCTATGGACTGGCATGATCCCATAGACAGTCTCGAGCCTCTCCCAGACACCACAGCTCTAGCGGTGCATCCTTCCTGGATGATTTGTGGCCCCAATGGCATGTCCAGTGGGACATCTGTTCTGCAGAACAGTGGCCCCCAGCTCCTGGTAGGGCAACTCAGATGTTGCAAGACAAGGGAACAAGGAGAAATCTCACCTTTCCCCCAGCAAGTTACTCTCCAGCTTGAAATCCCCAACCACAGTGCAAACTCCTTCAGCCCTGGTGTGTCCCTGCTCCCTCCCCCTGCCCAGGGCTCCTCACTGACTGTGAATAGCAGCAGCCTGGCCCTGGGAAGTGTGGATGTGTGGCCTCCTATGCAGACCAAGCTAGTGCTGCCGTGTTTATTCCAGTTTTATTGCCCACTAGCGTTGTTTTGCTGGAAGGGCTGCAGTCTGGCAAGCTCTGCCCTGGCAGCAGTGCTGTGGTGCAGCCAGGCCAGGATGGCATGACACACATGTTTGAGAAATAACCTCATAAATCTGCTTAATTCAGTCGATGAATCATTCCCGCTCCCTGTGGGCTCCCTTCCCATGAGCCAAACCTTACTGCCTCTGCTCCAGGAAACAACACAGGCAAAAAGTACCCAGGCAGTATCCCGTGAGCAACACCAGCAGCATTGCGTGATCCCTCCCCGCAGCCCTCTGCCCTGCCCAGCACACCCGGCCTTCCTGCAGAATGCTGGGAGCTGCTTGGCATCTTGGTGCCACATCCCCAGACTCCATGGCATTCCATACCCAGAGCAGCCTGACACCTCCAGGTCCCCTCTCCTGGCCTCCCCAGGCCAAGTGGGGAAGAAGACAGCAGGCAGTGGAAGCAGCCACAACTGAAAAATGCAGGACAATTTAGCAGCCACCCCTTGGGACGCCAGCTGCTGTTCGCTAAAACCAGGTGAGACCGGGCCCAGCTTTCTGGGGGCCCACTGGCACCTGAGGCCACAGTGATGGACTCAGCACAAGGCTGACACCAGCATGGGCAGCTGGGACACCAGCAGCCAAATGGTGAACAGTAGGGGGGCCACGAGCAGCACCTGCAGACAGCTTTGTGTTCCCATCTCCAGGCAGAGCACAGCAGGTTGTGCTGGCCCAGCCCACAGCGAGCTGCTGAGGGGCTCGGGGTTTCCCTGTCACAGCAAGGATTGTGCCATTGGCCTGCAGTAACGTCAGTGTGTTGCTTCTTCAAATGATGGACACTCTCCAAACTCATCCCACAAGGAAGCAATCAAGTGGGCTGCATGCTAATTTGGGGTGGGGAGAGGATGGCACAGCCTCACATGCTTTCCCTTGTACAGCAGGAATCAGTCCTACCCTACAGCAGGGACAGGATCCTGGGGGAGCTGGCAGAACCCTTCATCAGGACTGGGATTACCATGGGAAGGGGAAGGCTGGGTCACACTCCACCATATCCATCTGGATGGATGAACATATCCACCTAGTTTAATGTCACAGCTGACACTAGTGTCAAAAGCAGTAGGAGTAGTGCAGGATGTTCCCGTTCAGGCGATGGTCCCTGCCCTACCATCGGCGAGGGGCTGGGGCTCCCAAAGACTGGTCCATCCATGCAGCAGCCCTGCTGCCTGCTCAGGTCCACGCTGACGTGGGTAGGTCGTCGGCCCTCTCCATTCCCTCCCGGGGTGGGTACACAGCCCATGGTCCGTAACCTCTTTTGGCGGGAGAAAGGGCAGAGCAAGGGGTCTGGATGTCTCACACCCACTGGTGCACTGGCAGGTGCATCTGTGTCCCACAGGTGCAGTGGAACTGTAGCACCTCCCTGTTTCCATCACGCCCCTCCTTGTGACAGCATCCTGCCGGAGTCAGAGCAGGTCTGCCCCACCTAAGAGGCACGTGAAGGGACACTCGTCATGTCCCTGAAATAGCAATGACCTGCAAACATGGGCTGGGGGTCCATGGCGAGGGCTGTGGCTGCAGGAGTCCCAGCATTACATGACAATATCAGTTTTCCTTTTAAAGACAACAAATCCAAAACAAGTTTCCTGTGAGTTTCCTGCGTTCCCAATTATAGAGGAAAAAGTCTGGGAACCTTTCTAAATCCATTCTAATAACATCAGCAAAGGAAATGTCGTTAGAGAGAATGTGAAAAGATGTGACAAAAACCCAAAATCCCACGACATCTTGGGGACTTGAACTCCCAGGATCACACCCCACCCGGCTCCTGTGGCTGTGGCAAGCCCCAGCCCTCGTACATGACCAGCTCACAGCATCCCTCTCAGCCGGTGCCAGTCTGGACAGCATCCCAATGCTGTGCCCTGGGGAAAAGACTTGTGGAGATGGAGGAAGACCCAGGATGAGCCATCAAGTGCTCTGCTGACACTGCACAAACTCTGTGGAAGCGCTTGGCCAAGTTCAAGGTCAAGGGCTGTAAATTCCTTGTTATTTTTAACTCCAGGATAGTAGCTGGCTGAAAAAAAGAGGAAGAATAGCTGGGATTCAGCGAGGGAGGGGAGGTGCAGGGTAGGTGGATGCTTTCGCCTGTTGAAATAAGGGTGAAACCTTCAGAAAGAGGCAGGAGGGGTGGGAGAAAACAGGTGCTGCAGGGTGGCAGGATGTCCCCTAAGAGGGGCCATCAGGATGAGCAAGGTCTCTGTCTGTGCCCCATCAGTCATGGAGTTGCAGCTGGACATGTCCTGATGGCTGAGGTGACCTGTGAGGACACGTGCTGCTGCAGTCTGGGGCTGTGAGAGGATCAGGGGGCACGGAGTGAGCTGGGCTGAGGCATGCGCTGGCACACATGAGTGCAGCCAGTGGTTTTCTCTCCCTAGAGAAAATCTGTTTTCTTTCACTAGAAAACAGCAGCATGTGGCTGATATTGGGAAAGAGGCTTTTCTCCTGCTTGGTGCAGTGTCCAAAAGAGGGTTGCCATCCCAGCTCCCTCGTCCTGCCCTGCCCATCTGACAGTGGGCAGGGGTGTTGCACTCGGGGCCGGGGCTCCACCCCTGGCCACAGCAAAGCCACGGTGCCCACGACACAGTGTCCCCTGGCACAGGTCTTGGCATATGGCTCCATCAGATGGACATTTCCAAACCAGCCCACACTGCGTGTCACATCGCCTCAGCAATGGAATGCACACGCTGAGGGGACACCACTGAGACCACGTGCCTGCAGCTCTGCACATCGCCCATCCCACACAGGGCACCAGTGTGGCTGCCAAGAAAAGCAGTGATGTTCCCAGGGTCTGAAACTATTCGATGCTGGGGGTTGAGGAGAAAAAAACCTGTCAAGGAATAACAGAAGAGATAGCTGCGCAGAGCTGAGCCATGCACAGAAGCGTGCTTGCACAAACACCCACGCCCACTCTCATGCTGGCATTCAGATCCTGTGGGATCGAGCTACGTGCACAAGGCATGTGTGCACACACGTGCGTATGCACACTCTCACAGGGGTGTGATCTCTGCGATCCAGCCACAGGCAGCATGTCTGTGTGGGCTCAGGGCGTCCAGACACAGCTTTGTGCCCACCGCAGTCCTGCCTGGCTGCAGCCCCACAGGGCTCTGCCCCAGGTGGACACCATGTACTGGGGCCAGTGATGGTGCTCACGGGAAACCTTCAGATCCTTGTCCTTGAGCCCAGCCAGAAAAAACTAGGCAATAAAAGGAGATTTCCTTGCTCACAGCCTCTGCTACTAGCACAAACCTGTGCCTTGGCCTTCTCCCAAGCCTGCTCTCCTGTTGGGCCTCGTGCTCCAGCCCTCCCTTGCCATCATCTCTGACTGCATCTGCTTTGACTTCCTGTCTTCTCCATACACCCTACAGACACACTGGGGACAATCCCAGCTCCATGATGCTGCTGGGGTGGGTGGTTCTGCACCTCCTGGCTCAGGGCAAATCCTCCCTTGGGAAAACCAGGGCCTAGCTTCAAAGACACCCAGGACTGGCACTCTCTGGGCTCCACAGGGACATCCCGCAGATAGTCTCTGGGCGGCTGGGCTCTGAGACAGCCACCATCATCCATGGCCCCTGCCCCATCTCAGCTCTGGGCTGATGCAGCTTTCCTGGGTTGAGAGGCACATGCCCAGGAAGCCCAAGAGCTTGAGGGCTCACACTGCCCTTCCTTCCCTGCCACAGTCCTTAGTGGACACCCAAGCTTCCAGAACATCACCCCTCCCGAGGTCTGCACCCCTGAGCAGCACAGCCATCGGGCCTCAACCTACACCACTGCATGGACACAGGCAGATGCACTGTCCCATGGTGTTGTGGGGACACACCACTGCATGGATGCAGACAGAGGCCCTACCAGCAGAGGTGACAGCCAGCAAGTGTCTCTCCCTGCCTGGCAGTGCCAGGCTAGACAGCTCTGCCAGGAAGATAGATGCACGTGAGAAGATACTTCATGGTCTGGTCAAACCCAGTGCAAACAAAGCAGTGTGATCCAAGGAGTGAGGGCCAGACTCTGCATGGGGACAGAGCCACTATGCTGGCACACAAAGGCCCCTTCACTGCCCTGGAAAGATGAGCAGTGTGTGCAATGGCATTGAATCTGGGACAGGGACAATAATGGTGTGAGCCCTCCTCAGACAGAAAGGCCTTTGTGAGTCAGGAGCATGCCAAGCTCTGCAGTCACCATTGGTGACCAAGCACAGCCCAAGCCACAGGGCTGGGCTTCCCTGGAGCCAGGTCATGCCAGAGCCACCCTAGACACAGTCTGTGTGATGGCTGAGTGTGTGGGAAGTGCTGGGAGCACTGGCTGACCTCTGTCGAGGCTGCTGCACCCCCTACTCCCTGATCTGCCACGTGTCCCTCAGTTCCCCCAGCCAGGTGACGCTGCTCCTCTGTGAGGACTCACTCCAGGGCCCAGCACGTGCCAGGAGGAGGCTGAGACAGAAAAGGGACCAGACGCAAAAAGCCTCAAGCCTTTTCCAAAGAGGCTTGTTGTTTCTCTTCTGGGATGTGGTGAGCTGCCAGGGCCATTGCATGGCCAGGCCATCTGAGCTCTGTGGTAGGGCAGAGCCAGGGCTTGCAGTGGGGACAGGTGGCAGCACAGGAACCCCAAGCAGGGGCTGTCCCAGGAGAAGCCACACAGGGAAGGGGGTAGGAGGAGTGCCAGGGGTGTGGTGCCCAGCTGATCAGCCCAGGACTCATCACAGGGCCCAGCCATGGCTTCTCAGCCCTGCCTGGGGCCCTGCTGAACCAACACGGGTGTTCCTCGGTCTCTCATTCCCTGAGGAAGGACCACAGGTCTCAGGCACCTGGAAGAGCCAAGCCTGGAAGCCGCACTATGCTCCAAGGACAATGCAGGGAGGACATGCTCTGCTGCCAACAGCTGGTGCCTCAGCCCTTGTTTTCAGCTTTATGTAAGCAGGGAACCCAAGCCTGCTCCGGGACGTGGTGAAATTGGATCCATATGGAAACAATTAGAAAGGGGAGGGATAAGGAAGAAACTTTGCTTTGTTGGCACAACTCTCTGCCCAGGGAAGAAAACAGAGCCCATGAGCCAGCCCAGATGTATTTGTGCTGGGGAAAAACAACCCATGAGTAAAAGAGAGGCACAGAGATGGGGCTCACTCCACACCCCGCTCTGGGACCAGCTTTGGCTGAGAGTGATAGGGGCAGGTCGTTGAGGACAGAGAGGCTCTTAAGGGGTAGAACTATAGAATACCCTGAGTTGGAAGGAACCCACAATGATCTTCAAAGTCTAACTCTCCTACCATGGAGGAGATGGAATCTCACCAGGGAAGCTCTTCTCACTGGGTTGGAGACAACTCACCTTTAAGCCAAGCCCAAGGCAGTCCAATGATGACTGTGAAACACCTGCTGGGATCCCCTCTGCCAAGACCACCTACAGGTCCCCATCCCCTGTGCCATGCTGCTCACACAAACTGGAGGTCACCTCTGCCCTGGGGACCCATCCTCTCCACAGGGCAGGGAAAGGACAAATGTTTGCTGACGCTCTGGGTTATGAGCCCAGCCTGCACCCCGATGTGCCCCAGCTGCTCATACAGGCCCCGCGGCCCCCTCGGTCCTCTGGGATGTGTGATACCTGCAGGGCTTGTTGACAAGAAACACTCACCACCACAGCTGCTTGGGAAAGGCACCCCGTAGGCACAGGGTGTTCCAGGATGAAAGCAGACTGTGAGTCAGCTCAGAAAGTGGAGTCTGGACGAGCATCTTCAGGGATTCCAGGATTGCATCACTGCAGTGGGAGAGGTTCACCCTCTGCCTGTGCTCATGGAGAAGTCCTTGGTGAGCCTGTGTGGGTAGGTGTCCACCTGGAGAGGTGAACCTGTGCTGGTGCTGCAGGGCGATGCCTTTGCCTGCAGCACAGTACCCTCAGAGCCACATCAGCTCCCACCCCAGCTTCAGCATCCTCCTCGAACCTTACCCTCCAGCCACAGATTCTGCACAGCCCTGGGCCAAACCCCCTCTCTGCTCCCACTGTCCCCAGGGCAGTTGAGGAGAACAACCTGTTCTCAGGGTTCCCATGGAATGTAGCTGTACTCTCCAGCTCCCCTGCCAGTCTCCCCAGAAGGACAAAATGGCAGCAGCTGCTTCCTCATCCCTTTTTGGGACAGGAGGTCCACAAGACAAACAGGAGCATAGCCGGGCACGGGGTGCTGGCTGTGCCTCACCCCAGTGAAACCTGGGAGCCTGATGCAAGCACATGGGGAACTTGCTCTGCTGGCAACTTCCACTGTGTCTTTCGTCAGCCAAATGGTCTGTTCCAGGTTTGTGTCTTGCATCAACAAAGTCCCTCAGAGTGGGAATCCTGGGAGGTAAGTATCTGGAATGTGTTAGGAACAGCTAATCCCAGGTTTGTCCTTCCCTGCAGGAGAGGAGGAGCAGGGCAGGTGAGATGGGGCTGCAGGTGCTGGCTGGCTTCCCAAGCTGCTTAGCAGGAGCATGGGCTGCCCTGCCAGCAGCAGCATGGCCACTGCACTGAGCAGGGGCTCCTCCTCACCCTGACCCCACTGCAGACCTTCCACAGGGACCATGACTGTGCCTGCAGCCATCGCAACTGGAGCCTGCACACGATCCTTTGTCCCCTTCTCCCTTGCAAGGGAACATGGTCTCTGCCAAACTGCCGGTGTCCTGTCATTGGATTGCTGTCACAGTCTGTGATGAAGCACTCCAGATCCCCAGTCTGTCCCTGGCTGAAGGCTGTTCTCAGCTGGTGCTCAGCAGAGTGAGAGATGGGATGGGGCAGCAGGAGATGAGACCTGCCAGCCCTCCCAAGCTCCTGGGACTCATCCAGGAGCTCCTGTACAGTGTGCTGTGCTGGGGCTGAGACCCCCAGGAGATGTGAATGGCTCAAGCCAGAACTGGAGCCAGGACAGGACAGCCACTGGACAGAAGATGTGACTCAAGGGTGGCAGAGCCAGCCCAAACCACCTCAGTCTGTGGCATGGAGCTCACCCTCCATGGGAGGAGATGTGCCCATGCTTGACCCAGCTTGCCTCTTTGTGACAAGTCACCAGTGACACTGGAGCCACTGCCTGACACTTCCCGCCCTGTGCCCACCAGTGCTGAGCTCTTCAAGAGCTGATGGCCTGCTCCAAAGTGCCCTAAAATTCCCCAAAACCTCTCCCTCAGTTTGGGATACTTTGGGCTTCCCAGGGTGACCAGTAAGACCACTTGCCCCAAACCAGGCAGCCCAGCTGGGCCACCAGAATCTCTTTAGTGACCCATTCAGCTTGCTCAGGTGGCTGTTTCCATTCCCCACCCAGCTCCCTGCCAAGTGTGGATTGGTTTTGAAATTATGGATTCCTTCTTTACTTCCAAATGTGAACATTGTTTTCTCTTGCATGTCTTTTGGTTTTTTTGTGTTGGACATGGAAAGTTCCCAGCATTTGTCAGGAGCCCAGGCAGGGAAGAAAAAGCAAACACTGTGCTCAGCTGAGGGTGAGGAGGCTGGAGGGGCTGTAAATTTTAAGCACAAACTAACCCCAAACACTTTCTATGTCATTCAGCCAGGCCTGGACTGAGCCTTTCACAATGACAAGGTGTCTTCACACAGTGACTTAGTTCTCACTCCTGGCTCACTGTTTCCCATGAGTTCCAGAAATCATGGCCCAAACTGGAGCTACCTCAGCCTGACCTGGATGATGTAAGCCACACAAGGGAGCAGGTGAAGTATGCTCCAGAGGGACACAGCCACCTCCACCCCAGGCCACGCACTTAATCCGCTCCAGGGAACAACCTCCAAACTCACTCTGGTTCTTCCCTTTCTGTCCTGTCTGACCACTGCACCAGCACTTCTCCAACACAAGGACCTGCCAAAACCCCCTCTCACCCTTCCTAGTCCCCCCAGCAGTTCCCAGCATTGTCCTGACCCTTTTCTGCTGCTTCTCCTCTCCTCTCACCCACGGTGAACATGCACTGGTGTGCTCAGGGGAACCATCTGCCTGCACCCAGAGATGCAGGGTACTCATATGGGCATTGGCGCCTTCCAAAGGCATCCTACAGTGCCTCTGGCCCAAATTTCCTAAAGATCAAGGTCCAGTAAAACTCTCAGGTGTCCATTTTGCCCATTGAAACACTGAGCATCCCGGATCGCCTTAACACAATGGAGAACAGTTACCCTATGACAAAAATCTCCTGGAGGAGCTGTGATGGGCAGCAGTGGAGCTGGGTGCCAGCCCTGGGAGCTCTGCACTGCTGTCTCCAGCTGTGTCCATGGCAGCCAGCAGCTGGGTGCGCTGCTCACCACCCCAGATAATTATAGCTCCACTGTTTATATACCCTCAGACCGTGGCCACAGGAAGGAAGGCTGGAGGACACTCTACGTAACAGAGCTCTCCACCCCTTCCACCCCTTCCCCGTTC
>VZTE01004714.1:290868-358635 GCA_013397775.1 Eulacestoma nigropectus
AGGGGGGGCAACAGCGGGGGCACAGATGGGCACGGCGGGATCTCGCTCTCCGCCGCCCAGCGCCTGACGGCGGTTCCCGCTGTGCCCCTGCCCAGGTGACGTGCATCGAGGTGGTGGAGGCGTACGTGGAGAGGATCAAGGAGGTGAATCCCCTCATCAACGCCGTGGTTAAGGACAGGTGAGCTGGGGGTAGACGGCACGGCCGAGCAGACAGTGGCTCCCCGCCTGCCTCCCTTCGGGCCCCAGGCCAGGCCGCTGCACTGCGCCAGGGGCACGGGGGCTCCGCGCCGTCACCGCAGCAGCAGCGTGCTGAGCGCCCGGCCGCGGCTTGGTCGGGATGCTCCTGGCTCCGGCAGAGACCAGGCAGTCTCACTTACCCTCACGAGCTCCTGCCGCCCTTGGGGCCCGCCCGCCCTGCAGGGGACCCTCTCCTCTCTGATCCAGCGCCAGAACAGAGTGCTTTGTTGCAGGTTTGAGGAGGCTCTGCAGGAAGCCCAGCAGGTCGATAAGCTGCTTTCGGAGGGCCCTGGCGATGACTACCTGGAGGAGAAGTTCCCCTTGTTGGGGGTTCCCATCACCGTTAAGGAGGCCTTTTCTCTCTACGGTGGGTTTATCTTTGTGCCTCTCCAGGTCATGATTTGCTCCCTCTTGGCCAGGTGCTCCCCAGAGCGGTGGGTGGCTGTGGCAGGTGCTTGGAGGGAAGTAGTTTCCCTTTCCCTGGTTTGCACCAAGCTCTGCCCGGGCTTCTGTGTTTGTGTTCATTTGTAGCACACAGCTGCTGCAGAGCTTGTGCTGCCTCAGAGGAGCAGCCCTCACTGGGAACCTGCTTCCTGCAGCCCTGGATTGTCTCAGGGCACTGGCCCTGATGCCTCCCTCCTGTTGACCTTGGCACCACAGGGATGCCCAACACCTCTGGCTTGGTCAACCGCCGCAACGTGATCGCCACCTCGGATGCCACAGTGGTGTCGCGGCTGAAGCAGGCGGGTGCCATCCCGCTGGGTGTTACCAACTGTAGCGAGCTCTGCATGTGGTACGAGTCCAGCAACAGGGTCTACGGGCGGACCAACAACCCCTACGACCTGCAGAGGATTGTGGGCGGCAGCTCAGGTGAACCCCAGCACCTCAGCACAGTCCTGGAACGAGTGGCAGGTTAAAATGCAACAAGGGAAGAGTTCCAAGTCTCTGCACACAGCTATTAATGTGTCCCTGGGCTCTTCCAAGCTTACAGGCCTCTTTTATGGGCATCATGGGTAGGCTATTGGGAGGTCCAGCAGCTTTGCCTCTTCTGGGTGTTTCATCTGGCATTGCTTCAGTTTGCTCTGTTGTACTTCAGCAGGAAAATCCCTTTGGCCCACATTCCCCAGCTGTCCCCCAGCTATCACAAAAACCAAGGTGCCCCCCACCCCTCTTGCTTTTTAGGCCCCGACCCTCACTGTGAGGTTCTCCTGCTTTGCTGGATGATTTGCACCATAAACCTGTGGGGTTTTGCCGTGTTTTCTCCTGTGCAGGTGGGGAGGGCAGTGTCCTGGCAGCTGCCTGCTCAGTCATAGGCGTGGGCTCTGACATTGGTGGCAGCATCCGGATGCCTGCCTTCTTCAATGGAGTCTTTGGCCATAAACCCACGACAGGTAAGGTGGGTGTTGGGGTCTCCTCCCTGCCAGCAGAAGTGCCATGAGGTCGAATGGGGGCTGTGGGATGAGCCCATTCAGGACACCCCTGTGCTGGTCACTGGTGGGATTGCTGTGGAGTCAGGTAACTCCTTGCGTGGGACAAGCTTGTTGAGGGAGCACAGCTGGGCTTGGCAGTTGGGAAGCTTTTGGTGGCAGAATGCCAGGCACGTGGGAGACGGGAAAGGGTTTACCCAAGTACTGTATCCTCAGTGTGGGATGTTTTCACAATGTTGGGATCTGCTGGGATGTTTCTCTGGCTTTCAGTGTCCTGACTGGGTGCTTCTCCTCCCTTCCCCACCCCACGCACCTTGCCATCAGCGCTTGTGGGGTGTGCAGTCCCTGGGGAACCGTGTCTCCCTGCACCCAAAGACCCCAAGCAGGGCTGCCCCGTCTGGAGGCGATACTCGGGGTGGTACCTGACATCTCTGCTCGCAGGAGTGGTGCCCAACGACGGCCAGTTCCCAAACGCTCACGGGGTGCGGACCAGCTACCTGTGCACGGGGCCCATGTGCCGCTACGCGGAGGACCTGGAGCCTGTGTTGAGAGTCATGGCTGGTCCCGGGGTCAGCAAGTGAGTTGTTCCCACCGCTCCCAGCTGCTGAGCTGGAGTCGGCAGCTCTCTGGTCCTCACAGTGTATAAGTCCTTTGTATGACACAGGTCTGCACCTCCCATAGTTTGCTTGTTACTGATTTCCTCCCTCTGTTCCTGGCTTCAGCAGGACCTTGGCAGCTGGGACTGCCCTTCCCACCACCCCCATGCTCCAGGGAACCGGCAGCCACAGGCAAACTGATAGGTCTCCTTTCACCAGTGAGCTGCTTCCCAGCTCTGTCCCACACACCCCTCCCCTCCCAGGGCTGGCCTTCCTCCTGGGTATTACAGGGCCTTTTTCGTGTTGTTGAATGAGGAATTTCCCATCCCACACCATGGCCAGTTCAGCTCCTTCAGTTCTTGGTCCGTGCAGCCAAGAGCATGCTGTGTGCCAGCGAGGAGCAGAGCAGAGATGGGGCACATGGGGCAGCCCTCCTTTTTGCCACAGCCTGCACACAGTTGCTCTCTCCATTACCACTTCATTTTTTCCCTGGCTCTTGTGCAATCCCAGCCTTGGCTGCAGCCAGGGTTTGTAATCACAAGGTGCTTCTGGAGAGATGAGAATTTTCCTGACAGAAACTTGCTGGGACTGAGGGGGCAGGTGAGCAGCTGGATGCGTTGTGGGCAGTAGGTGTCTGTGTGTCTTCAGGGTCTCACCTTGCCACCCTGGGGGACAGAGCAGGGTCTCCTGAGGACACATGACAAGCGTGTGAGAACCTCTAGCGGCTGCAGATGGATTTGTGACAAAGCACCATTCCTTTCCCAGGCTGAAACTGAATGAAAAAGTGTCACTGGAGAAAATCAAATTCCACTGCATGGATCATGATGGCGGCTCCGTTTTTGTGTCACCTGTGGACAAGGAGATCTTGCAGGCCCAAAAGAAGGTAGGAACCAGTGAAGGATGGTACTCACTGGGCTGAGCCTGAAGATAGAACATGGGGAGACCAGTCAAAGGAGCCCTGGGGAAGAGAAAGAGCTGCTCTGTGTGTGGTTCCTGCAGGGGCCAGTGGGATGAAGGGCTGGAGAGGCAGCCTTGCATCCCAGTCCTGTGCTTTCAGGGGTTAAAAAGTGGAAAGAACTTTTTCTTCTTCAGGGCTAAGGAAAAAACAAGGGGAAGATCTTGCGAGTAGGTCCCCTTACCCTCTTCTCTGTAGTTTCCATGGGCTGATAGCAGTGCATCGCATCCTTGTGGAAACAAACCTGTCCTTGCTCTTCCCTTCAGGTGGTGGAGCATCTCGAAAGTGACCTCGGGGTCCAAGTTCAGCGTGTGGCAATCCACAAGATGAAGTATTCTTTCCAGATCTGGTCAGCCATGATGTCATCCAAGGACAGCGAGGGGCAGGTGTGTCAGAGTGAGCTGGCAAAGGCACAGCTTTGGTGGCAGCAGGGAAGAATCAGCTGTTGGGGGCCAGCTGTGGAGAGCTGTAGGCTTCCCAAACCTGCCCGGGGACTTTCCCTGCTCCATTTGCCCTCCCAGTCCTCCTTTCATCTTTTCCTAAAGCTGCACAGCCCCTTCTCCCTTGCTTTCCTGTGGGTTGAGGCCGTGGCTCTCAGCAGAGGAGCAATGTGGTAATAGGGAGGGGGAGGTTGTTTTGGCACATTGACCTTTTCCATGCAGGTTGGTAAGTCAGCCAAGCAGAGGGCATCCTGCCTTGCTCTTTGCCCCACACTGTGTCTTCTGACTTGTAGGCTGAGATTAACACCCTTTGGGATGCAAAGACAGGCAGGGGACTAGCAGCTTTCCAGCAGGAGGCCTGCCTGTGTTATTTTTCCCTGGAATTGCAGCTGTTGTGCTATGCTCTCTGCACGCAGGAAAGTGTTTTGTAATAAAATAAACTTCTGGGAGTGTCATAACTTGTGCATTCCTGGCACAGAGGCAGTGATGAAACAGCCCAGCCCCACCACACTAAGGAGGGCTTGTCTGGCTCCTCTGCCTCCTCCTTCCTGATCCCATGGTCATATCACAGGAGGAAATGCCTCTGGGACATTATCCCTTGCATTGTGTTAGGTGCTCCTTTGGGGGGCTCTCCTTTCTCCTTGCTGTCTCTGGCAGGGAAAGATACTCCTGCTGCTGCCCTGGATCAGTGTCAGAGCTGTGGAGCACTCCTGATGGGCATCTCCTGTGTGAAAACGGGAACGCCTCACCTTGGGATAATGGGACAGCCGGAATTTCACTGTCCCTTGCCAGCCTATGTGTCCCTGCTGCATGTTGGCTGTGCTGACGGGGGAGCGGGTGTGTTACAGGAGGCACAAAGATTTACAGACCTGCTGGGGGACCACGGGAAGCCCGTGTGGCCGCTGTGGGAGCTGATGAAGTGGCTCGTGGGGATGTCTTCTCACACTCTCCCAGCTATCGGTAATGCTGGGAGGGGCCCTGGGAACTGCAGAGGCAGCGGTGGGGTGGGCAAGTTGTTAAATGCAGGTATTACCCTTCCAATGCCCAGTGAAGGAACTCAGGGTTTGCCCTGAGCAGCTTCAGCCTAGTTTTGTAATGACACTCCGTGTCTTTGAGTCACATGCAAGCTCAGGAGAGCTGGGTGGATCTTTGATAAATGGGAGTGCGTATCGTGGTAGAAGAAGTGAGGATGATGGAGCTGAGGGCAGGGTTCATTCCTGGTGTGAGCCCTGCCAGAACTGCTATGGGCTTAGATGGAACAGTCAGGGTCTGCACTGATCTTGTTTCATAGCAGCAGGTACCAGAGAACCCTAATGAGCGCAGTTGTGCTGCTGTCTAATGAGTGCTGGGGTCATTCTGCTAGCTCTACTCAACCCCACTGCCTGAAGAGCTGGAAGTAAGGGGCAGGCTGAATGCCTTTCCCTTGGCAGAGCTGAGGGGATGCTGCCCACATAGCTGTGCTAGGGGCAATCTGCTGTGGCTACTGGCAGAGAGGGGTACGTGGGGGGCCCCACCAGAAGCAGGGGATGCTGCTTGTGGCTGAGCAAGGTGTTTCTGCCCCATATAGCCCACAGTCCTCTCAATTGCTCTTGTCCCCATTTCTACCTTTCGCTGCAGCCTTGGGACTGACAGAGAAGCTGGTGAACCTCAACCTCAGTGGGAAGGCCAAGCTGGTGAGCATGGGGAAGAGCCTACAGGAGGAGATGGAGGCGTTGCTGGGGCCGGACGGGGTGCTCCTCTACCCCTCACACCCCACCATCGCCCCCAAGCACCACTCCCCCATCTGCATGCCCTTCAATTTTGCCTACACAGGTGAGCAGCCCTGGCTCCTGTGGGGTTGCAGGTAGGGTTGCCAGGATGGTCTTGCCCATGGCAGCAGTGTGGGCTGGCAGCTGGGGTGTTGTACCCAGAGTGTTCGCATTGCTGACGGTGGGCTGTGCAGCAAAGAGAAGGGTCTTGCTGCTCCAGAGAGTGGGGCGAGGGTTGTGCTTCCTGCTGTGTGGCATCTTTTACCTTTTGCAGAAGGTGCCTGTCCACAGCAGGGCAGGTCTGACTTCTATGTGTGATATTGGGGGCCTCCATGCCCCAAAGGTGTTACAGCTGCTGCTGCGGTTTAGCAGGAACCTGAGAGCCCCCATCTCTTGGGGTACAGCCTGGGGCTCCCTGTGTGGTTCCCGTGCAGTCTGAACACCTTGGTGCCAGTGTCAGTGCTGCCTGGCTTGGGAGTGATGGAGGGCTGGTGCCTGGGGCAGGAATGTCCCAAATTTGGCATGCCACAGTGTGTGCCATCCCTCAGGGGTGCCATTTGTACATGTGATGTGGGCACTGGGAATCTCTGGCCAGTGATGTCCCTTGTCACCATGTCTCTGCGGTGCTGCATGAAGCACCAACTCCCAGGATCTTGGTGCTGTGTGGCAGCAGCTGCCTGCCTGGGGTGAGAGAGCCAGGCAGTGATGTTTCCCAGTCGCTGTGCTCACTCTGATCCGTCCAACCTTCTCTCTTGCAGCCATCTTCAATGTCCTGGGCCTGCCAGTGACGCAGTGCCCACTGGGGCTCGGCAGCGAGGGGCTGCCGCTGGGCATCCAGCTGGTGGCAGCCGCCTACAACGACCACTTGACGTTGGCAGTGGCCCGGTACCTGGAGAAGGCCTTTGGAGGATGGGTTTTACCGGGGAAAGTTCAGCCTTGGGAGGCAGGGTCAGAGGCAGTGGCAAGTGCTGATGCTTGATCCCATCATGGCACTGCCTGCTCCCTCTGCATCCCCCTGTGCCCTCCTGGGAGTGGCTGGTGGTGCCTCCAGCCCAGGAACAGCTGGGCTGTTGCCATTGGAGTCCTCATCCCTGTGGCACCCTCTGTCAGGGAGAGACCTGCCTTTCCTGAACCCCTCAGGAGCCCCAGTGCCGCAGTCTGAGAGTATCCTGCCTGCAGTGGGCACCCACCCCCTTTTCCAGACCGTGGAGTTGGCCAGCGCTGTAACCTTTCTGCTTTCAAAACGCTGAGTGAGAGCTGGGCAGAGGATGTGCTTCCAGGCTGCTGGGGGCAGCTGTGCAGCACCCCTCGGAACCGCCTGGGCCCATGGGGGTCCTCCTTGGCCTGACCCTACCCACAGGGCTGGATTGTGCCTGCTGCACCCACGCTTGCCAGCCTCCACAGTCCTCCACAGCACAATTGTGCTCCTGCAGGCTTCCCCCCGACCCTGACCAAAAACTGAGAGGGGTTGGGGGGGCTGGAGAAGCCGTAGGCCTGCCTCGCCAGCAGCACTTCGTGGGGTGGTGGGTGCTGGGCTCTGCTGTGTGTGCAGCTGTCAGGCACAGCTGAGAGCATTGGCAGCACTGGCTAAAGCATCTCCTGCTTGTGTCTTCCCCTTCTGTCTCGGGGGATCATCGTGTGTGACTGGCCTCTGCCCCAGGAGCAGATGTGGGCAGCAATGTGAGTGGCTCATCTGAGCAGGCAGCAAGCACAAGGTGTTCTCATTGAGTGAGGTATTAAAGAGCCTGTCCAGTCTACTGTGGCTGCATGTCCTTTTCCTCATGGCTGTCACCCTGCCAGCTCCCGTCAGGCCCCAGCCCATCTGTGCCAGGGATGTGTCAGGGCTGCCCAGCTGCTGGCCATTGGAATGGTGCAGGGACAACAGTGGAGATGCTGGCATTGGCCCCAGGGGTGGCACTTGGCCATTCCATGGCTCTTGTTTTGGAATGCCCAGGCTGGCAGTGACTGCTGGTCTCCTGGCAGAGCTGCAGCGTGCTTATGAGCCCCACATGCCACTGTCGGTGGCTGTGTTAGTCTTGTAATGGTTGCACAGCTCCTGGGAAGCACAAGCCCAGCTGCATTTTGTCCCAGTGGGCTGCCAGAGGCCTGGAGCACTTGAGGGGATGCAGAGCCACATGCAGGTCCCTTGTGGTCTCCAGGGCAACATGAGGGGCCCCAGCCCTGTGCACCCAGCCTGCAGCACTGGTCTTGGCAAGGGTAAAACCTGGTATTGGTCTTCCTGGGATGTCCTGGCTTGTGTCTGCCCTGCCTGGCCTGACCCCTATGCTCCTCTCTGTCCCCACGCCACTGATGGTCCCTGCAGGGGTAGCGCAGGATGCTGCCATGGCGTGCTGGGACAGGCTGTGCCTCAGCTCTGGTGTGCAGAGGGCACTGCTGAGCGCCCGCGCCCAGCTGGGACGTAAGCAAGGAAGGAAGAAAACAAACCCAGGCTCAGCAAAGGAGTACAAACCACCCAAGTCAAATTACGTCTCCCAGGTGGTGGCACAGATGACACGGACCTGTCCCCCATTTGGAGGAAGCCGGGCAGCTGAGCAGACCGTGATAACGCTTCCTATGAACACTCGGAGCCAAACGTGGGGTTGCTGAGCCGAGGGTGTTGCGTTTATCAGCATGGTGGGCGAGGTGGGTTCCTGGTACAGCCGAGGGGCAGAGAGAAAGTGCTGGATCAAGGTAGGGGGGAGTGCTGGTGCTTTAGGGTGGTGTGATGGGGATGCAGACAAATCCCCACAATCTCAGTTACTGCCACAACACGGGGAGGGCTGCCAGGACTTTCCCTCTGGCCATGGCAGAAGGGGAACAGATGTGCTGGGGTTCAGAGGGGGGCTGGCGGGGACCAGCCTGCAGTCACCCTCGCTGCTTCAGGGAAGCATTGGCCCCCTTGTGCTGCCTTCTGCAGTGGGAGCAGCCCTGTCCCTGCCTGCACAGGCAGCCGGTGCTAGGGTCTCTGTCAGTTCCCCAGCTCTGTGCCTCCACAAGCCTCAGGAACAGTCCTGGAGGCTCTTTCTCCCTCCAGGCAGAAATGCTGCCTCCTTCAAAAGGCTCTGTTGCAAGGCCAGGAGGGCTCTTGCTGGCCTCAGGGTAGGGGGAATCCCTAGACCAACTGCCTGCTCTGGTGTTTTAGAGGTCTCACCTCAGCCCTCGCCCACAGTTAACAGCTGCACGTCTCTGCTTGTTGGCTGTTCCTCCTTGTTTCAAGCTCTTAATGCTGCAAGGGACAGAGAAAACATGGGGGGAATGTTTTGTGCCCACATGCCGAGGTGGTTGTGCTTGTAATGTTAGTGCAGAGTCAGCGTGAAATGGGAAGAGCGAGAAGCAGTGGCAGTGGTGAGCCAGCCCCACTCAGGGGTGTCCCGTCTGGCCAGGGGTGCTCCCGCACCTCTGCCTCTGGAGGTGGCCCTGGGCTCCCCACCTTCACGAGGGGATGTGTCCCCACAACCAGAAGGTTGGTGTGGGTGGCCTCAAAGCCCTTGCATGTCTGCTCTGGGATAAGAAGGTTACCTCCATGACCGGCAAGAGCACTCTTTGATTGCTGGTGGCTGAATGGTGGGGCAAGGCCAAGGTAATGAGGGACTGGCCAGGATTCAGATGCAGTGCCGAGCAGGACCAGCCTCTGCTGTGGTTCACAGTCTGAGGTCTCTGCTTACAGCCCAAGAGGGTCCCTCGTTGTGCCACATTTTGCCTTGTGGGTGGTGTCACACACGGTGCCCTCCCCATGCCAAGGAGGCTGTGGGATGGCTGGGGGTGTCCTGGCAGTGGTGTCACAGGTTGTGCCAGTGTGAGTCATGCCCAGAGCTGGGCTGAGTCACCTCCCCAGTGGTATGAGCATCAGGTGAGGAGCTTTCTCAGACCCACATCCCAGTGATGAAGGCAGCGTGGCTTCTCACCACGAGGTGCCAAAGGTGGGTGCAATGGAAGGTTGCTGCAGCACGTGCACAGCGCCATAGCAGAGTGTGGCAGCTGCCCACTGTCCCTGCAGGTCCACTTACCACCACAGTGGACACCTCTGTGCCACAATAGGCATGTGGACTCCATGGGGCAGTGTCACTGGCTGAAGCTTCTAGGAATAATACCCTGTTTTTAATCCCAGGTCCCAGCAGCCTGTCATGTCTGTGGGTAGCGGAACAGCTCCAGCACACCCATCCCTTGCCATGGCCCCCAGCACAGCAGCGTAGTGTGGAGGCAGATGGATGGGCTGTGGTAGGATGAGCCCTGCCCTACACCTGCTGCTGTCCCTGGCCAGCTGCTCCCTGCTCCAGGGT
Organism: Eulacestoma nigropectus; assembly: GCA_013397775.1. Lineage (NCBI taxonomy): Eukaryota > Metazoa > Chordata > Aves > Passeriformes > Eulacestoma > Eulacestoma nigropectus. The sequence continues at coordinate 300,552 of VZTE01004714.1, forward strand.
AAGCCAGTGCTGAAGATGTCACCACAGCCTCGGGAGGGGGGGCCCTGGCTGCAGGGCAGGGGGAGGTACAGGGTCACCTCTCAGACCTACTGAAGGTACCTGGGAAGAGGAGGGGCCCAAGTGGTCGTCAAGGTGTGATGAGAAAGAAAACCCCAGGGTCAGCAGCAGCTGTGTCAGGATGTTGTCTCTCCTGGTTTGTTCAACTGTGTGTCTGCTCTGGCAGAAGCGTGGAGAGGGTGCTCTCAGTGTGCGAGGGACTGGGGGGGATGCACGTGCTTTGAAGTCAGTGTTTGCCCATGCCTGGCTGAAGCTGGGGAACCTGTGCAGCAGGCCACAAGGGGACCCTGCAGGACGCTGCCTCATGCCCCTCTGCTCCCTCCCCAGGGATGCTACTGCAGCCACGGCACGTGAGGCTGGAGGCACAGAACTTCCACGTCTGGCTGCGCTGGGAGCCAGACCCCAGCTCACCTAGCTATGCCACCTACGAGGTGGAGTGGAGGAACAGGTAGGTGGGGAGGAGGGGGTGAAGGGTTCTGGTCTTCTTACACCCTGGCAGAGGCTGTTGGGGACCCCTGGCAGCCAGAGGACTGTTGTCTGGCAGTAAATGCCACAGAGTAACAGAGCAGTGGAGTTGGCAGGGATTGGCTTGTCCCACCCCTGCACATGCAAGGTCAGCTCAGGACTGTGTCCTGGTGGGTTTTGAACAACTTCAGGACAACCACCCTGGACAGCTTGGTCCCTTTCCTAGTCACTCTCCCAGTAACAAACTAAGGGGTTGCTTTTGGACTGGGGTTTTGGATTTGGGGTTTTTCCATTATGCTAAATGGGATTTCCTGTATTTCAACCTGTGCCTGCTGCCTCTTGTCCTTTCGCCAGGCACCACTGAGAGGAAGGCTCTATCCTCTTTTCTCCATGTTGATAAGACCCCCCCACCCAAAGTCACCTTTCTCTGAGACTCAGCTGTCACCACTCGCTCAGTTTCCCTCGTACCACAGAGCTTCAACAGCCTCAACCCCTTGGTGGGTTCTCCCTGCCACAGCTCTGTGTTTTCTCATTGTGGAGAACACAGGTCAGGGCACAGTGCCAGGTGCCATCTGTCCCCAGGAGGGAGTCAACTTGCTGGTGACACCCCTCCTCACGCATCCCAGGACGCTGTTGGCTGATACCTGCGCTTTCCTACGCTTTCCACCTGGGTAGGATGGCGGTGGCTGGGCAACCCTCCCCTTGGGCTGGGAAGGTGCTGAAAAGAAGCAATCCCTGTCCTTTCTCCCTGGCCAGAACCTCGAACTGGACCAAGGCGGGTGCCTGCGGGGGGAACAGCAGGAGCTCCTGGGTGTGTGAGCTGTATTTTGACAGAATTCACGATATCTACTGGGCACGGGTGAGAGCGGTGGCCGGAGGTGAGCAGTCCGAGTGGGCCAGTTCCAGCGAGCTGCAGCTGTACAGAGACAGTAAGGACTGGGAGCTCCTCCAGCTGGGCTCTTCCTGGAGGGGCCAATGGGGAGAGGGGTCCTTGGAGAGATCTGATGGGATACAGTGGGAAACCATGAAGATACTGGAGGGAAAAGAGCCAAAAGCCCTAACCAGAGGAAAGGGATGGGGCAGAGCTGCTGGAGGAGGGCTGGGGAAGAGCAAAAGGACAGAGCAGACACAGTGAGGTGAGGACCATGGATAGGAGGCCCCAGGCCAGCAAGGCACCGTGACAATTTGGGTCTCTGGGGAATGCAGAGAGATGGGGCAGGAAAGAGGATATGCCTCCGAGCTTGGCTTTTGAAAGGCTCACCTTCCTCCCCTGTCAAGGTCTGGGAGTTTTTGCCCCAGCAAGATGAAGCTGATGCAGGCAGGGGCAGAGCCTCTGGTGATCCGCTCACCCTGACTATTGTGTTGCCAGATGTGGGAATGTGCCTCTTCTCAGTCACAGACTGGCTGTTCTGTCCAAAAAGCCTGGTGGTTTCTTGGAGCTAGAAAATTTTCAGGACCCTCCCCTGACCCCCATCACAGAGGCTGTTGCAATAAACTGAATGTGTGAGCAGCTAAATGGGTTCTACATTGGCGGTTTGTATTCCCTTGTTCATTCCCTCTGCATCCAACTGGCATGGAAATGGGTGCACTCAGTTAGAAAGTGATTGCTGGCCTTGGCAGTGGGTCTCCAGGCCCTGGTGGATGGCTCAGGGGTAAAGGTCTCAGCAGCAGGAGCTGGTGGTGCTGCAGGTCTGTCAGTGTGAAGAGGAGGCAGAGGCAGTGCTGGCTGTCATGAAGATGTGGTGGCTGCCATTCCTAGAGCTGGTTTCAGAGCACAAAGTGCCATCAGGCAAGACTCAAGGAGCTTCTGTGCTCTGGGAGGGAAATGTCAGACAGAAAAATATCATTTCTAGAGAAACAAGATGCCTGCCTTCCTTTGAAGGCCTTAATTTTCTATTTTTTCCCCCCCTCCCTACAGCAATTGTTGGCCCCCCCAAGTTGTCCTGGCTGCTCCAGGATCAAATCCTCAGCGTAAACATCATCACACCACTCACTCCCTACCAGAGAAGAACTGGTTCCTACAAGCCAGTCGACCGAGTGCTGCTGAAGCTGTGGTACTGGCTGCACCTGTACGAGGGGAACCTGCTTGTCCAGCAGGTGTGTGGTAGCTGGGCAGAGCCCAGAGGTGCAGGGCTTGCACAAGCTTTCCTGGTGCAGCAAAGCCACCGTCTCAGGTTGCAGTGGTGTGGGGGTGCCTGTGCCGCAGCCCTGCCCACACCTGGCTGTGCATGCAGGTGTGAGGTGCTCTGCACCCTCAGTCTGGGGCTCCCACCTCAGCGAGGCAGGAGACCCCTTCCCTCCCCTGGGTAAGAAGAACTGGACTGGTTCTGTTCTGTGTTGGAGGTGCCCAGGAGGGGGGACGATGGGGCAAGGGGGGTGTTGAGGCTGCATTGAGCAGTGGAGCGATGCACAAACCCCACCTCCACCCACTGTGGCCACCTGTCCCATCTGCTTTCAGGTGCCCTGCAAACAGAGCAGTGAGGAAGTGCCTTGCACCTTTGGGCACCTGAAGCCCAGCACACAGTACTGTGTCCGGACGGTGGCTGCAGACGTGGCCAGGGAGCGGAGCCAGGAGGCTGAGCAGTGCCTGGTGACTCCAGCAGGCCCTGCAGGTGGGAGGACTCTCACCAGCTCAGCTGGCATGGTTGCATCTCAGGTCCTGCTCACAGCACAAACTTGTGTGGAGATGTGGGTCCCTCACCCCCAGCCACTGTGGTCAGGGCTGTGGCCCAGTGCTGCCCAGTGGGGACCTCTCAGGGTGATGCTTTCTCATCATCTGCTTTGGGCTTGCCTCCTGAAACATCCCAGGCTGGCATGGATGGGAAACACTGACGGAGGGTGGGCTGGGAGGGATGAGCTTGAGTGACCCCTCAGCCTGCTGTGACCTCCCGGCAGGCTTTGCATGGGTCCTTGCCGTGCTGAGCGCCTTCTTCCTGCTGCTGCTACTGAGTGTGGCCGGGCTCTGCTTCATCCAGCTGCATGTCTTCCCCAGCCCTCCGGAGACGCGCCTCCCGAAAGCACTGGTGAGTGAAGATCCTCCTCCAGCCTCCACCTTGTGTGCAGCCATAGCCGAGCCAGGGTTCCCTGCATTTGCAGAGGCTCAGCACATCCTTTCCTCCAACTCTCACAACCACCAAGCCCATCTCAGTACCCAGGTGCCTTCCCTGCTCTCTGAACCACTATCCCCCAAGGAGAAGGTAGGTGGAGGGCATCGGCCAGCCATGGGTTACACTGGAGGATGGGGTCTCGGGCAGCGCAGCCCTCGGTGTTCAGCATAGTTTGTCACCCCTAAGCTGGCAGGGCTTTGGCCAGCTGAGGCTGACCGTGTCACTGCTTGTGTTCTTGCAGGCCCTCCAGAACAGCGAGGTGAGTGTGGCCATACAGGTGCCTCCCCTCGAGCTTGAGGAGGACCCATTGGCCCTGCTCCTGCAGACTGTGTTCCCCTCCCATGGGCCATCCACAGCTGGGCAGGCATCAGCCACGGTCCCACAGCTCCTCCGAGGCCTTGCCCAGGATGTCAGTGGCTACTGTGCCAATGGGTTTGGCCCCGACTGCCCTGAGGGAAGGGACCCATCCTGCACCCACAGCCAGCTGGGGCACGCCTTGGGTTCCCAGGTCCCATCACGGCTGGAGAAGGATGGGGAGGCAGGTGATAGGGATCATGTGCCAGAGCAGCTGGTGCCAGTGGGACTGACTGGAAACAGCTACATAGGTGACAGGGATAGCCAGACACCTCAGATACGGCTCCCCCTGCACCTCCAGCTTTATTCTAAAGGCCAGTGTCCAGCCCTGGGAGCAGGCAGCCACCTTTCTCTGCCCGTGCCGAGCAGGAGCTGCTGCCAGGAGTACCTGCAGGAAAGTCTCGGCACGGCTGGGCACTGGGTCCGGCTCAGCTCCGTGAAGCTCCCGGCCCGTGTGGAGGAGGAGGGAGGGCAGCTCCTCTGTGCTCCCCAAGCCCTGCCTGGCGGCGGGACTGAGCCAGAGCCAGGTGACAGTGCCGTGCAGCCAGGCTACTCGGAGCAGGCAGAACTGGGTGTCTCCAGCCCCTGCCAGCTGCCCCCCTCGCCCCTCAGCGTCCTGCGGGCAGCTGCCTTCTCCGGCTACGAGCCACGTGCCCTATCTGGCAGTGAGAAGTGGGGGCAGCCCGGCAGCCTCCAGCTCCCAGCAGAGCCCAAGGCGCTTCCTGGAGCTCCCCGGCCATGACGCCGGCCTGTCCCAACCTGCTGGTGCCGGGCTGGGGATGGGACCGGGGCAGGCTCCCGCGGGCAGGCAGAGGCATATTCCGGGCACGACCGCCAAGGATGGGCGGGATCCAGAGCTTTCCTCTGGGGGTTTGGTGCTCTTGAGACAAAGCATAAGCTGAACCCCCAAAACTCTTATCTATTTATCTGTCTGTATGTGTGCATATATGGTACAGTACCTGTACTAATGCAAATGTATGTAACACTCATATATACATATATATTTATAAAGCTCTTTAATGAAAGAATGTTGGGGATTTTTGCTTCTGTGGAAATGCTGATTGTGTGCTGGAGCTGTTTTAAAATATCACTAATTTATTATAGAAAACTGTCTTCTCTATTCATTGTTTCTGTGTTACAGACCCAGTACAGCCCTTCCCTGTGCAGCAGTCAGGAAAGGCACTGGGTAAACTTGGAGTTTTCCTGGCAGAAAATTGCACCCATGATCTCTGTCTTGCCGTCCTGTGGGAAAAGACTGGTTTTTAGCACCATGGGATACACTTATTATTCCTGCTGCCAGCACTGGGTGATTTACGGCTGAGAAGCCCTGCCCTGCAGTTGTCCTTCAGGATGTGTTTTGAGGCTGTGCCTGAAGCCACAGAGGTGAGGGGATACCTCCTTGTGCTGTGCCGCAGGCTGGGATCAGTGGAGTCAAAATGTGGTGACAAATCCAGGCTCCTGGACTCACAAGAATTACTTTCGATCTGGGAACAGGTGAGAAACTGGTGTCTAGTGTCCAGGCAGCTGGTGGACGGGATGGAGGTACAATGCTGCTAGTCTTGGGGAGCCTTTGGGGCTGCGTGGGGCCATGTTCCAACCCCGTGAGTCACCCCTGACACCCCAGCGATGTTCCATCCCTGCCTCATACTGCAGGCTGACCCCTGTAGCCCACAAGGGTCCATGAGGGAGCAGAGATCCATCTGCAGCCCGAGGGGGACCCCACACCAGATGCCCAAAGGAGGCCATGACTCCATGGGAAGCTCATGGCTGGAGCAAGTTCCTGGCAGGCAGGACCTGTGGCCCCATGGAGAGAGGAGCCCAAGCTGAAATAGGTTTGCTAACAGGACTTGGGACCTTGTAGGGAGAGTGATGGAGCAGCTTTGGGGTGTGCCTGGCATCCAGCCCAGGTCAATCCCGCACAGACGATGTGAGGACATGTGGAAGAAGAAATTGAGCTGAATTAACAAAAAAAAAAAAAAGGAGAGACAGTCCCAAGAGCTGCTTGAGGAACACATGTATTACCCATACGCTTTTTGCTGCCTACAAAGTTGGTGTCCAGTCGCCATCTCCTTTGTCCCTCACAGTCTCTGGTCTGCCTCAAGGTCATGGTCAAGCCCTACATGCCTGGAAGCCCTGTTTGATCAATTACCTCATTCCCATAGCCCACAGGGCCTCCAACCCCACACCACTCTGGAAGGTCACTGCATGGTCCCAGGCAGCTGCAAGGCACCTCTCAGCAGGAGCATCAATCAGAGCTGCTCCACTGTTTGTGCCACAGGCTCTGGGCAGGAGCCACATCCCAGGCAGAAGCTTGTCCAGGCCCAGCAGAGTGTCCATCATGCTGCTCCAGCCCAGTCCTGGGTGGTTTGCCAGGACATGGGACTGGCGCAATTGCTCTCAGTCTGGCTCTCACAGCTGCTGTGTTGTGGGTGCTGGGCTTGCGCCGGGGCACGGCCGGTGGTCTGATCACAGCTGGCCAGGTCTCTGCAGGTCAGAAGAGGACCAGCTCTTTCCTGAGTCTGTGGCAGGACAAGGGTGCTGGGGTTCCCATGGGTGATTCAGGCAGTCACTCACTGGCAGCAGGGGCTTGCCCTGGCCCAGGGGTGGTTGAACAGCTGGAAAGTTCCCACTCATATGAAAGAGTTGTTCATGGGGAGTGGAAAAAGACAGAAGGCTTGTGACATTTCAAGACGGCATTTAGCAGCTGAAGTTTCCGAGTGGATGTGAGAGGGGGTTTCTGCTTTGCCTCGGAGGTGCAAGCAGCATGCAGGTTTCTGCAGAGCCACAGAGAGAAAGTGCAACATTTGCTGTGGGGTGAGGTCCCAGCATGTCTCAAGAGAGACCTGTCACCACTGTGTGCAGCACAGGGCCTGGGTGGAGTGTCTGAATTAGATCCGCCTTTGGTCTACCTGGCCAGGTGTTACATGCTGAACAGGACTGGACTGTGCTGGAGGATGGACCTGTGCAGGACACCGGACCAGTCCCTCCATCACCACTGCAGCCTCAGTCACGTGCGTACAGCCGGGTCCTCCCTCAGCATTCCATGCTCCCTCCACAGCCTGGAAAGGGCTGAGCCAGCAGCTGGGCCTTAGGCACCCAACCCACCCTACGGCACCATCATCTCTGGTGCTGGCCTCAGGCCCATGGCACAGTGCTGTGCCTGCAGGTACTGGTGCAGGGGCTGGTGAAAGTTCTGACTCACCATGATCAGTTGGCTGTTCCTGCCTTCTTTCCGTGGTGTTTTCAGATTCTGCTGGTGCCAGATCAAAGCAACAAGAGGGATGCAGCTGCAAACAGCTCCTTATTAGAAACAGCAGGTTTAGGACTGTGCAAGAGCATATTTCTTATTACTAATTCTCAGAGAGCGGAGCTGCCAGCCTATGAACGTGGTGCACAGTGGAAAATTGCTCTTTGGGGGCTAATGGGGCTTTCACAGTCACCGAGTGAGAACCATTGTGCCTGAAAACCATGAGAGATGTGGTGGCCCCTGAAATGATGGGGGAAAATCAAGTTCTAATATTTTGCAGGCTGCCAGTTCCCAGGACCACCCCCATTTGCCTTTGAAAGCCATGGGAGGCAGAGCTGCAAAGAGCAGAGTCTGCTCTGCCCCTGTGCCCACCCTGCTCTGTCCACTCTCTCTCCTGCCTGTCACTGCAGCTGCCCTGCCACCTCTCTGGGACAGCCCAGAGCCACCCCAAATCCTCACAGCCACCTCAAGCGCTGTCCAGCACATCTGTGTGTGTGGCAAACACCTGGGACCTCACTGAGGCCCTGTCACTCAGCCTCCCTGTGCCAGTTGCCTTTGTGATGGCTCCGAAACTCCAGGTGGGTCCCTGAAGCAGCATAGAGCAGTAGCATTGGAGCTGTCCTGCTGGACCTCATCCTTCAGCCCAAAAAGGCTTAGTGGTTTGACAGCTCTGAGCTGCAACGTCCAGGCCACTGGCTCCTGCTGCACCTCCCTCTCAGTGGTTTTAGCTGCTTGGGTTGGTCGGGAAGCCCACCAGGATGGGAAGCCCACCAGGATGTGGGTGGGGACTGTGAGACACCCAAAAGCTAGAGCCTGAGTGTGTTTGGAGGATGTGCATGAAGAGGGCTGGAGGGCTGACAGGATGCAGAGAGGTGAACTTGCTGGCTCAGACCTGTGTGGTTTCTCTCCAAGCAGGAGCTTTCCTGCAATTCAGTGAATCGGGACCCAAGCAGGGCGGTTGGGATGTCCAGGTCACCCCAGGGGACTGTAGAGCAAAACTGGTCCTACTTCATGTGCTGGTCTGGCAGTGCCCTCACCTGGGGATGCGTGGCAAGTGTCTGCACTCAGGAGGTGCCATGGGCACCCTGACGGAGCTATACACCACCTAGCTCGGTCACCAGGTCCCCTTACTCCACAGGACAACCTCCCCTGTGTTGGATGGAGCTGCCTTACCATGCTCATCACTGCTATTCCCAGGGTCTGTGACATACGGCCAGTTCTTGTGCTTCCCATCCTTCAGGTGCATGTCAGGGGATTTCTGGTCCTGTAGCCTACGGGAACAGCAGCTCAGCTCAACACTGTCCCACTTCCTGGCACTGCTGCAGTAGCTCTCTGCCCCCTAGGATCATTCATGCTCTCGGTGACAGACAGGACCAGCAAACTGCCCTCCGAGTTGCGTGCAGGTTGGCTCACAATGCACTCTGAGTTTGGGGGGGGTTCTGTGCTTCCTCCTCAGGGCACCACAGCAAATGAGATGAGCCTGTCTCCAGGATTTTTCATTCTGTGACATAAAACCTGGCAGGCTTCTGGGGGTTTTTTATCCTCTATTTTCCAGAGGATGGAAAACAGGCTTGATACAGATTTTTGTTAGGAGAAAAGTCCCAGCTGAGTGGCGTGCCCATTTGAAATGGATGATAGCCTCATCTCAGCTGTTTCCCAGTCATATCCATGCCTGACAGATGGGGACTGGCAAACAGAGGTAATCAATGATCTCTGGATAATGCACCTTCAACCACTCCATGAGAAATGAGAGCGTCTGTTTTGTAGTCAGCAGGGTCACAGTCAGCCTCAGGATTAAACAATAGATGCTCGGGCTGCTCAGCATCCTGTCCCATCTTCCTCAAGAAAGTCCCAGTGTGATGTCCCACCCCGCAAGATGAGAAGACTCAAGAGACTGAGAAGCACGGATCTCATGCCAAGACTTCAGAGGGACTTTACATGTGGCACCTATGAAGCAAGCACTGTTCAACCTGGCTAAGCCCCAGCTTCGGTGCAGGTAGGAAAAGGCGCAAGAACAAGTCCTGCCTCCAGGGAGGAACAGCCCCAGGCACCAAGACACGTTGGGCTGACTATGAGCCAGTGATCCAGGCCAGCAGAGACTGGGGCTACAGCTTCACTTCTGCTAAATCTCAGAGGAGTTTCCACTGCAGGAAAGCCCCCTCCACTCCACAGCACCCTCTATGCCAGCAGCCTCGGCGCCTGGCTGACAGCACACCAGAAAGGCATATTAAAATATAGTTTATTGCTGTTCTTAGTTTAAAAAAAAAAAACAACAAACCAAAACCCATTAATAACAATCCCAGTCCCCAAACCCAGCGCTGAGGCAGGCTTGTGAGGACACACCTTTAGTGCAAAGAGGAAAGTGGCAGTGAGGGCCGAGGGGGCTCTGCTCACTTCAGTTCCCACAGAACCCACCCCGCCCACTGTACAGTATCGATTTGCCCTGGGGCTGGTTAGGGAGGGCTGGCCGAATTCTCAAGCTCTGGTGGGAGTCCTGGGGGAGCTGGAGGTGTCAGAGGGGGAACATGGGATGTCATGGCTGTGCAGAGCAGCTGTGACGCCTCGTGTCAGCGACAGGACGTGAAGGCATTCTGAGCCAAGAGGCACCAGACCCGCCCACACCTTTCCACAGACACAGCGCTTTGCCGAACAGCTGCTGTCTGTTCTCCTGGGCTTTCCAGTCTGGAAACTAAACGTGTGCCCTGTCCTGTGGCTGCTTCCAGCCTCAGGTGCCAGAAGTGTTGGTGTGGACAAGGGGGGTATAGAGCTAGAGCATGGCTGCACCCTCTGCAGGGTCCTGCAAGGCACAGAGGCTTCTGAGCTGGGAGGAGCCACACGGGACCTTGCAGCCAGCAGCACATGGCCCTGGGCACTGGCGATCGTGGGAGGGATGCCCTGATCCTCAGCCCTTCATCCTCAGGCCCTTTGCAGGTCCCCTGACCCTTTGTTTCCTCCCATAGCTGGTCCTGGCACTGTTGCACGAGGCATCACCCCCAGCACCCACCTGCCCCCATGTCCTATTGGGAGTCAGACCCATGTCACAGCCCTTGACAGTGAGCACAATTTTTCACTGCGATGAGCTGCCAGGGCAGAGCCTTTCCATATCTTCAGAAGGAGCTGATGCCTTGGAAGAGAGGGCTGCCCAAATGCCAGCCCCAGGTGCTGAGCAGGTTGGCAACAGGCAATGTAAACAGCTCCAGCCCAGGGGAAGCATGAGGATCCCAGGACAAGCATAGGATGGCTGGGACCATGCAGGGCTGACAGATGGGGCTGGGGAGGCTGGGCTGGCCTAGCCATTTGGGGGTTTCATCTCTTCCACAGAAGCACCACTGCAGGAGGCTAGTGCTCAGCTTTTCCCATGACACTTAGTCACAGACTGTGAGACACGTTTTCGGGAGTAGGGATGCAGCTACATCCGGATGAGAGCAGTGTATACATGTGGTCAGCACTGATGGTGCCCAAGGGTTGCAGCCAGCAGCGCAGAAGGAGGAGGCAGTGGCAGGGGCTGTGAAGCAAGGTGCTGTTTCTGAAAGGCAGGAGCTAGCGATGCTGTAAACCCTCTCCAGTCTCTCCATTGGCTGGTTTTGGTTGTGTTAGGACTGCAGAGTTGGAGGGCTCAGCCAGGGCAATGCTGCCAGCCCACCCCACCCTGTGGTTAGGTCATCTTCCTGGCAACACTGGCATACGTGTGCTCGATCTCCTCATCTGCAGGACAGGTGTGATTGAACTCATCACAGGCATAGGCGTTGTTGAGGTAGCGCCAGACACCCATCATGTCCTCTGGGATCTCGAAGTCACGGTACTTTTTCGCTGCAATCTAGAGGAGAGTGAAGGAGGAGGAGGCTGAAACTTCCAAGACCTGGAGGAGACTCACTCTCTGGCTTTGGCAGGGGGACTCCCTGTCCACCCCTCTTGGAGCAGGTGCTCCCCTACCTTGGCCCTGGAGGCTGGTGCCATTACCTTGATGATATGCAATTTGGGCAGGAGGTTGCAATCAGCCAGAGTCAGATGGTCTCCATCCAGGAATTTCCTCTTGGAGATGGTGATGTCCTCCACACTGTCCTGGTCAATCTCCTCTGGGAGAGGAGTGTTCAGGTAGACATCCAGGCGCTGAAACTCCCGCAGCAGGGCCTTCTCAAAATCTGGGAGGGCAGGAAACCGAGAGTACTGAGTACTGCCCTGGGCTCCCAGGCAAGCTTTAGGCTGTGCTGGGCTGGCTGAGCCCCCCACAGGCTTTGCAGAGAGGGAAAAAGCCCTCGGGGCCACACCATCGGGACACAACATTAACCCTGACTAGTTTCTGTTCCCAGGGGACTACAGCAGCATCACCCCATGCTCTGCTGTTATCCCTGTGGAGGGAGCAGAGAACTGCCTTTATCCTTCCCCTCTGCCCCTCCGCTTCCCAAGGAGGCTTTGGTGAGGCAGGCAGCAGGAACCTTAACCTGATGGCAGGATTTGCCTGCAGACAAAAGCATTTCTCCTGCTGCAGTGTGGTTGACTAGAGCCCAGCAACCCACAATCCTTACTGATATTTGCTTCTTTGCGTGGGTTCTTGATATATGCCGAGAACTTGGCAAAGATGTCACTGCCCACATCGAAGGACTCCTTGTACTTGGGGCTCAGGTGTGGATACCTTGAAAAAGACACTTATGTCAGTGCAGGCAGGGATGGAACAGGGATACAGCAGCGTCAGTTCCTGGGCCGTAGAGCCCAGGGCTGGTATTGGAGGATGCAGGGGATGTTCAGCTGGCTGTGGGAGAATCATGATGATGTGAATTACTGCAGCTGCCACCCTGTGAGCTATGTCTTCTATCCTGAGTGTTTGCCAGGAGACAATCTCAGGGCAAAAACTCCACAGTTTGGGGACACTGGTGGTAGTGGAGTCCCAGAGCAGAGCTCTGCCTGCAGGCAGTTCTGGCCCAGCCCAGAGGATGCACATTGGCACAGAGGGGCCAGGAAGCCAGAAGCTCCCATGACTTCCTCAGGAACTGTCTTCTGTTTGCTGACATGTCCCAGGGTGTGCTGCAAGGGCAGACACATTCAAGGAGGCAGGTGACAAATGCATTTGAGCTTCCTCTTCTGCAGCAGTGGGGGGGCTGCAGCCACACAGGGCACAGGGGAGGCTGGCTTGGGGGGCTCTTCAGTGAGCTCAGGGAAGACCACCCCCCCCAGCAGCCCTATGGGCCACCTGCATTGCTGCAGTCAAGCAAGGGCATTTGCTTTCACTCAGCTGAGTGCACTGAATGTAAACAAGCAAAGAGGTCTCGCATTCCCCCTCTACCTCAACACCTGCTGCCACAGCCAGTGGCAAACCCACCAGTGCCGGGGGCCCTGCAGGGACCTCCCCACATTCCCCCTCTGCCCCCAGAGTGGGGGTGCAACAGCTGGTGCATTTCGTCCCATTGTTTTCCATTCCTGTCATCCCCATGCCCTCCCCAGTGGACCCAGCCCCTCAGCACTGAAGACCCTGCCCTGAAGAGCAGGCTCAGGGGCTGGGGGGCATCCCCCTGCCTGGGCTGCCCTGGGGCACCTCCTGGCACCCCAGCCCAGTTTCTCAATCTGCCAAGCCCTGGGCAACACTGTGACAGGCCCCGAAATGGGGAAGGAGTAAGTTTGCAATTACGTGGGTGGACACAGGGTCTGCTCCAGGAACTCCTCAATCTTGATGAAGTCTGTTTTCAGCTCCTTGTTGAACAGCAAGAAGGGTGGGTTGGTGCCCGGAGCTAAATCTTTCAACTCTTCAGGTTTCCTGGAGCAGAGAAAACAAGCTGGCTCAGAGCCTGTAGTACATCTGCCTCCATCAGCCCCTGAGGAAAGTGGCCACAGCAGGGGTGGGGGGTAGGAGGGGGGCACAGGACCAAGAGCATTCCCAGCTCTGCTGGCTTTGGAGAGCTGACAAGTGCTCCCCAGCCTCTAGATCTGCCCTGTGGTGCCTTCAAGTCATCCTCACATCTAGCAGGACAGGGAGTCCCTGGGCCATGCACATTGGCGGGTGGCCCAAGTCCGTGCTGGCCCACACTTGCACCCCACGTAAGGTGGGCAGTTTGCAGGCAGCGATCATCCCTGTGCAGTGACACACTGGCCACAGAGAGGGCAGGGGGAAGAGGTGCTGACAGGGGAGCTGAGCAGGGCATGTCTCACCCCACTGCTGGCCCAGGGCTTCAGTGCCACCTCACCTGGTCATGTCCACCGTGGTGACATTGAACTTGACCCCTTTGAGCCAGAGCACCATGAAGAGGCGCTGGCAGAAGGGGCAGTTTCCGATGTTTTCTCCATCCAGACCAGCCTGCCAGGAAAGCAGAAAAATGAGGATTTAACCCTTCCACAGGCAGGATTCCCGGAGCTGGAGAGCCACTGGGCACAGCACACTGCAGGGAGCCCCTCCCAGCTCCGGGGGAGCTCAGCTGTAGGACTTGCCCTGAGCCATGGCCCTGAGGGCCACTGGAAAGAACATGAGAGCATACTCGGGATGCCAGGGGTCAGATCCTTCCCCGAGATAAAGCCAGGAGGAAGTGGAGAAAGAGGCAGGGGGAGAAGGTGGAGGGTGAGAGGAAGGGAGGGTCCACTTGGCCAGGAGGCCAGGCTGGAGAGGGTGGGAGAAGGGAAATGAGCTCATGTTTGCCAGGAAAAGAGCATTTTGTTTTCATGTGCTGTTCATGTCTGCCTCCAGTCTCGTGTGTTTAACGAACCCAGGCACGATGTCCCCAGGCCAAGAACCACCCAGCAGCCTGCCCCAGGCTGGGTGCAGGAGGGTTGTGTCGAAGAGAATTTGTGCTGGCCTCCCACACAGCATTGGGAGGAAACAGAGATCAGCGTCAGCTGCTAAAGGAGCCCCTTTCAGCCCCTCTGCATGAGCACAGCCACAGGCACATTTCCTTGCTATGTAGCAGCTGGAAATATCCTTTGCCAAAATGACTGAAACACCTTATGAGAAGTTTGGCAAGGGGAATGTGGCAGGTCCCCCCGTTCACAAAAACTGGCCGAGATGCTGCTGTGAGAGGGAAGTTGTGCTGTGGTAAGAGGTAAAATGGCTCACAGGAAACTCAACTTCTTTAAGAGAATTAACAGGTTCCTAAGGTGCACGTGAACCGTGGTGCTCCGGCTCATGTGGCCACCCTGCCCTGGCAGGGAGGAGCAGCACAGCTCAAGCCAGCCCTGTCACAGAGGGATGCTGCTCTCATGGAGCGGTGTGTGGTGGGACATGAGCCTCGGTGGGACAGCTCTGCGCTAAGCCTTGATATCTGATAGTGAGCTGAAGTCCAGAGGCTAAGCAGGAGGTTGATGAGATTTAAAAGGATCTGGCAGAGTCAAGTAGCAGCAAAAACCTCCAGGGTGAGCAGCTGGACATGGCTCCAGAGCTCACACCTGTTTGGGGACCCAAAGACAGGATGGCTGAGGAGGCAGAGACCTGTGCCTGGTTCTCCTGGGCTGGAGGTAGGTGCTATGAGTCACCACAGATGCCCAAAAACCTGTGGAGTCTGGAGTGCTCGGCTTCTCCAGGAAGAGAACACTGATGTCAAACTCACCTTAAGGGGTACAGTAAAAGGATCAAAACAACCCTCCAACACTCCAGGTAGTGAGCTGGAGCAGGGGGATCTGCTTTTCCATCATGCCAAGACCTTTTAGTCCTTCCAGGGGAAAGAAAATTACTTTTCATAAGTATTTTCTCTGCTCAGCTGTCATGAAATTATGTCATGAAATCTGACGAAGGAAATGGGAACCAAGAAACATGATTCCCCGGGAGGTGCCCAACAGTGAAGCTGAATCTACACATGAGGCTGGCCAGTGTCTATTAATAGCAAATACTCTCAGAGGGGCTACAGCTCAGGAGCATCCCTTGTCATTAATAGCAAATAGGGCTTCTTTGGAAAGGGGTGAAACTGGGTCTCAGACTTCCTTTGTAGGAGCTGGAGGGAAGAGTTAGAGAACAGCCTTGAGGGTTGCCCATGGGCAAGAGCACAGGGCATGTATACTCCCCCTCCCCAGCACCCTTGGCACCTATGACCCCAAACTACTGCCATTCTTCGGAGCATTTCCAGAATCAACAGCTCAGCAGGTGCTTTTGTGGCTGCCTAGCATGAGGACCAATGCTTTCCTCCCCGCTTTCCCTACCAGCTTCACTCTCTTTGACTTTCCTGGCCTGGCACAAGGCTGGGAATGAGAGGGCTTGATTTGTCCTATTGTCCCCCAGGAGCTGTTGTGCTGAGCCATGGCAGCACATAGCTCTGGTGGAGCTGCATCGGGACAGTGGTGGGGTGGGGGGTCGGTGAGGGGAGGGGTGCCCTTCTCTCAGGCTGCTCTGGGCATAGACTCTGATCGCCTGCTTCAGGTTTTTCCATGCTTGTCTGGTAGCTCCAGTCCCTGAGCTGTTCATGCTGGTCGTCCCCCTCATCTTTTAAAAATAGAGAGGTGGGGAATTTTGGACTGGAGTAAAAAGAAAATCAGGATGGCCTCTGCAGGGAGAAAGAAACAGGCCCATACCAGGATGCTCAGAGCCAAAATCTTTATCTGGAGGAAGTGGACAGAAGCTCCACCAGTGCCCAGGCACTGCCAGGGGAGCATCAGGCTCTGGAAGGGCCTTGCTGGCAACCACCGGCCATGGGGGACCCTCAGGGAGCCAGGAGCCCTCAGGGGAGACTTGCAGCCACGTGCCCTCCTTCCCTGGCAAACGCAGAGCAGCATGGAGTGGGCGAGTCGTTGCTCTTCACTTCCTTCCCCAAAGTGCCTCTGCAGCAGGAACTGGGCTGGGTGCACAGACTGACATTCCTCTGTCTTTTGCCCTCAGATCATGGATAATCCCAACGTGGACTAGCACAGAATCTCTAGGAGGGTTTCAGGCTTTTAGCCCCAACTTCCTGAGGCGTCTCTAGGCTGCACAGGGCGTTGAAACCCCAAAGCTACTTGGCAATTCCTGTGGTTTCCCCATGGTGAAACAGCCTTAAATGCAGTGGGAGGACAGAACAGCTTTGCCTGCTTGGGGCACTGCTAAATACTCGGTCCCCATGGGACCTGCTACAGCTCCTACAGCCACCCTGAGAGCCAGGAAGCAGCTACATGCCTGGTGGAGCTGCAGAGCAGAGCCTCCTCCCAGCCAGAAAGATGATGCTCTTGCCAGGGACATGGCAGGGTGAGAAATTGCCAGCCCCTTGGGAACCACCCACCCCAACCTCAGGGTAAAGCGGGAGTTGCTCTGCACCCTGTCCATTCTCACCATGGTAAATCCAGCATTTGCCAGAGTGAAAGTCAGGCAGGCTGCCGTGCCATGCCATGCCATGCTGTGCCAGTAGGCACTTGTGGGAGCACCAGCTTCCCCCATGATTTACAGCTGTCACTGGTCACAGCAACAGCCGTGTCTGGGGTGTTCCCAGCCCAGGGAGGTGCTGATGGCACAGGAAGGTGCCTGTCAGCAGCTAGAGCCACTGTGTCTTCGGTAAAGCTGGGTGC
Organism: Eulacestoma nigropectus; assembly: GCA_013397775.1. Classification (NCBI taxonomy): domain Eukaryota; kingdom Metazoa; phylum Chordata; class Aves; order Passeriformes; genus Eulacestoma; species Eulacestoma nigropectus. The sequence continues at coordinate 317,226 of VZTE01004714.1, forward strand.
TGAGTGCTGGTAAGGGAAGGCACAGCATCAACATTTCTGTGAACAGACAAGCCAGGAGGGTTTTTTCATGCTAAATTACAGCACAGGGGAAGTCCTGACGATGCTGCTGGTTTTCTGTTTCACTTCCCTCTGAAAACCCCCTAGAATGTGCTGCTGCTGTTGCAGTCACCTCATGTGTCATTTTCTTTTCCAGCCATCCCAGGGAGAAATGTTAAGCAGAGAATTCAAGACTCAGATTACTTTTACCAAGAATACGCTTGTCCGGATTCAGCTCAGCCAAGCTCGATGTCCAGCAAGAAGTGCTGTGGCTACAATTTTGGCAAGGGGATGAGGGAGCTCTCTCCTGGGAAGACTCAGATAATCCATTCTAGCATGTATGTCCAGTTACTACGCAAGGAAGGCACCGTTCAGTGCCTAGAACTGCTGGGTGCCTGTGCCAGGGAAGCCAGTGCCTCTGACCCAGTCCTTTTGGGCACCAAACTGCCACAGGAGGAGAGGAATGAAGCCTGTGGACCTGAGTGGCTACAGAGAAACCATCCTTAAAACCTCGATGAGGTGGCACAGAGAGGCATCGCCCCCTAGTCATTGTCACTTGACAGCACGTCCCGGGCCCCCCCGGCACTGCTGTGGGCAGACACAGTTACCAGCCACTAGCTTTGTCTCCTCTCTTTTTCCACCGCCCATGGCCACTGCAGATGTTTTGAACCTGAGTGTTAAAATATTCCAAGGAAAGTGTTCAGAAAATTGCTTAACAGAGAAAAAACCAGAAACCATTTCTAGTGAATACCACTCTGTGATGCCGCCCCATCTCGCCCACATGTGGACTCCCGCACCAGTTCCCCAAGCCATCCATGCTCGTTTCATAACCCTGCTCTAAGCAGAAGCTGAGTGGCTGCTCTCAGCCCTCCTGCTTGCTGTTCCCAGGCTGGGGCTTGTCTTATCTGGATTTTGAGAGGCATGTGTGTTCCCACTGCTGCTGCCAGCAGTGCTACTTCTCTGGGGTGCACAACCATCATGAGACCAGGGCATCTTTCAGACTGCTGGGCATGGCACCCCACGGTTCCAACACCACCGCATGGTCTCCCCATTTGTGCCGCTTAGCCAGCCTTTGTGGTGAGTGACACTGAATTTGGTACCCATCTCCAGCCTCACAGAACATGAAGACACCCATGAATTTCCACCACCTGCACCCAGCTGGATCTTGGTGAGGGTGAGCCAAATAGTCACTGCCCCCCCTCCCCCCCAAGACCCACCTTCACAAACAGCTCGATCTCAGGCTCCTTGGTGGTGGTGTGCTGCCGACTGTCCATACCGGCAGTGTGGGGAGGGACCCCTGGCTGCACGCTGTTGTGGTGAGTTGATCTGTCCCCTGCAGAGCTCTGATGGGGGAAGGCTTTCAGAGGGCTGGTGGCTTGGGCCTCTTGGCTGCTCTTACTCCGCAGAGGGCTGGAGCTCACACTTTCCTTCCTTTTGAAGAAGGGAGGAGCAATGGGGTGTGCGCCAGGACCCGCCAGCAAGGGGAGGAAGCTGCAGGGCCTCTCAGACGTGACTCAGCATGGGTCTATCTGGTCACATTCAGAGTCCCCTTCCAGTCTATCGCACCCACCCAGGTGCTCCTCCAATGCATCCGAGCAGTGGGCTGGCATCCCCAGCACCTCTGGTGTCCACAGTACTGCTGCTATCTCTTCCCAGCTGGGAGCAGGGGTTTATAAAGGAAGTGTCTTGCCTGTCGCTCCTCCCGCTGCTCCAGTCTTGGCCCTTTGTTAGTCTCCCACCCTCATGCTGATGTCCAGTGCCCCAAGGCTTCTTTATCAATTTGGGGTGAACCTGGCTGACTTTCCCGCTGCTTCCTGTGGCTGCATTATGACAGGCAGCTGCCTGGAGGAAGGGTACAGCTCCTCTCCCAGCCCACCACCCTCGGGGGATCCCTGCATGGGCTCCTCTGAGCACCCCTCGCTACAAGGAGCTGGCCTGTGCAGGGCAAGTGCTCAGGGAAGCTGAGTGGAGCAGCCTGGGCACCTGTCACTGACTTTTTGAAGCTAGGGCACGCCCTTGAGTGGGAAGGATTGCAAAACAGCTAAGGCACAAAATAAAAGATGTTGAAGCATGCCAGGGAGCAGTGGGGAACCCCAGAGGGCCCCTGGCAGCCGCCCAACTGCATGGTGCTTGGCAGGATGGTGGGATGGGATGTCTTCAGGACTGACCTTCAGCAGGGCCCCATTCCTGGAACTGGGCTGTTTCACAGGAAGGATGAACAGCTTGCTTTCCTCCCCAGGATGGGAGGGAACTGTTTGCTGCCAGATCACCCTGGCTGCAGAGACACCAGAGACAGCTTCCCAGCACACACAGGCTTAACTTTTAGGCAAGACCTGTCTCGCACCCCCAGACCTCATAGCTGGTACCATTGCACAAAATGGGGATCCCCAATGCTTGACTCAGCCCCGCCCCCCACCCCCAGCTTGGATAAGCTCCAACTTTCTCCAAAATAATCAAACCCTGATCAGACAGCAATCCCCCCTCAAGGAAATTCGGATGGGAAATGATTTTGCAGACCCCTGGAGGAGGCACCCCAACAGAGACGTTTCTCCTGGTCCTGCTACACAGCCCAGAGTGGTGCTAACACTGGGGGCTGCAGGAGTGGGAAGATGGGGGGCAATTTTCTTCTGCCCCATCAAAACTTCGGGAGAACTTGGAACTCTACTCAATGGGACAGGACACTGACTCACACTCTCATGATCAAGACTTATGTATTGATCGCGCTGTGAGTGCCCCACAGGGCCATGGCAGCACCCTCATCACGAGCTCGACACCCATCAGCCAGCCTCCGCTGTGGACCCCCAGGTGCTGTGTGCCAGTCCCTGCTGCTGCCACAGCCTCCTGAGCTGCCCGCCCCTGCCTGGGCAATGCTGAGCTTCTGGGAGCTGTGATGGCTCCCGGCACTGCCAACTGCTACTGTCTCTGCTGATCTCAGCCGGGTGCAGAGCCAGTAGCTCCAGTCCATGGCATTTCCCTCCAGCTAAAGCAGCAGGCAGGGATTTAAGTCTTGCAGGTGGGAGGCACAGTATGACACGGTGCCCTCCTCACAAGGTGCTGGAGTGGCCAATACCTCGCCCTACAGAGGGTGTGGGGCAGAAGCGTGGCAGCAAAGAGGTCCCTTCCCACAGTGTTGGGTGCCGGAATGGTGTTTGTCTTTTCTGCAGGAACAGCCACCTGGGAGGCAGTTCAGGGAGCCTTTCCCTTCCTCCTCACAGAGTGAATGGCCGGACATTTGCTGAGATTGAGATTACAGCACATATGTATCTGGATTTCTGCCTCACCGTGTCTGGGAGAAAGCTGGGAGCACTTTGGAAACCTTGCCAAGCCTGTTCCTCTGCCCAGGGATAAGAGAGGTGGGGGGAAAGGGGCTGCCAGTTTCTCTGCCAGCAATGGGATGCCAAGGTACAGCTCACCCGTAACAGGGTGCCCTGGGAGAAATGTTCCTGTGCTCAGAGTGACCCAGCTGTCCCGAGCAGCCTCTGGCCCTGGGCAGCAGGCTAAGAGTGAGTGCACATGTGCCCGCCCAGCCTCGGGACTTCGGCAGGGCAGAGAAGCGAGCCATTGTCCCCGCGCAGTGCCAGCCCCGCCGGGCACCACCCGCCGCCGAGGTCCCGGCTGGTACAGGCTGCCGGGGGGGACACAGCGGTTGTGCCATGGCCGGACTGGTCCGGCCAGCAGTAACCATGGTCCTCCTCTGCCTCGCTGTGCGTCTGGAGGCCAGCCCGGAGCTGTCCGGTGAGTCAGGGTGAAGGCGGGGAGGAGGGGGACGCTGAGGACGGCGCTGGCATGATGGGAGGGCGAAGTGACAGCAGGTTGGTGGGGTAGGGACAAGTGCGGTATAAACCATGGCAGGCCAGAGTGAGTTTCCCCAAAACGCTGGGATTTCTTTGTCCCCCCACAGGGCTGTTCTCTGAAAACACACTGCACGCATCCCACAGCTCTGGTGTGCGTGAGAGTGGCTCCCCAGCTCTGCTATGCTCCCATGGACAGTTTGGAGGCAGAAATGCAAAGAAACAAATATCAAGGCAGTCCCTGAGCTTTGCTGAGCTTCCCCCCCAGCCAGGAAGCTCATGTCCTCGGTGCTGGGCACTGTGTAGAGCTGAAGGAATACCCAGGGCTGCCCTGCCAGCCTTCCCTGTTCTGAGAAGGGGAGGGAAGAGCTGGGCTGAAGCTGTACCTGGTCCCTGGACGGAGCTGGTGGCTGTGCCCCAGCTAGAGCCACTCGTGAGTAGGGGTGCTGCAAGATGCCCTGCCACGAGACACAGCAAGGGCCAGAGACTCTCCCCAGGGCCATGCTGGTGAGCATAGATGTAGACAAGGCAGAAATTTGGGATCCCTTGTGCCCCAGCTCTTTGACTAGTCAAGACAGGTGCAGGCAGGCTGGGCACCAGCCATTCCCCAGGGATCATGTGGGAACAGCCACGCACGCCTTCCCTCTGCTCAGCCGGGCCCAGGTGGGCGAAAGCCTGATACTGCAGGGCAGGCTGGGGTGAGGAGGATGTGATTTCATCTGGGCAGAGCTAACGGCACAACCACAGTACCGGAGACTGAGTCAGCTGTACTGGCACAAATCACTCACAAAGTCTGCCTACAGCCTCCTTGACATGGCTCCACCCAAAAAAACATCTTCACAACTGCTCACTGGCCCAAAATAGTGTGATGGAGAAACCTCTGCCCCCATGGCAGTGTTCGAGCCTCAGTTTTAAAATACAAACCACTGGTTCTGCCAGCCAGCACGACAGCAGAACAGGGAGCCTACCTGAAGGCTGGATTTGGGGAAACCCATTTCTTCTCATATTTCTCTCCTGAGTTCCCTGCCACCCCCAGGATTTGGCTAAGCCCTCTGCATCCAGGGCTGCCCAGCAGTGGGGGGTTTAAGCAGCCCTACATCCAGCAGTGTCAGGTATGGGCAGGTGGGTTTAGAGTCAGTGCCAGGCAGAAGTCAAAGCCGGGGTGGCTCTGAAACCTTCAGGAGAGCCTGACTGCTGCTGGGTGTGGGGCTGGTGCTACAGGTGTGGGGCTGCTGCAGGGGATGCAGAGGAAGGGGATGGGGGCTGGCAGCCTGGGCAGGGTCCTGTGCCCCTCACAGCCCCCAGCATCCAGTGATATGGGGCAACCAGAGGAGAGGGACAGGACAGGGTTTGTCCTGCCCCCTCTTCATGGGCACTGCACCCCAAGGGGCTGATCCAGCTCTGTGCCATTCAAAGAGCATCTTTACATTGCCCTGGAGCTTTGACCTGGCTAGAACACCTTGTCTACTGCCATCTACCCTCCTCTACCTCTCCCTTCCTCTCTCCTCCAGCATGCAGAGAAACAATCAAGCACTTGCTTCTGGGATGCTGTGGCCACCCACTTGCTCATCCCAGCTTGCAAGGGATAATGCCAAGGGAGAGATTAACTCCGGGCTGGAGGCAGCTCCCAGCTGCACCCGCTGACATCCCAGGGAGGGATGCTGACTGCAGATGCCAAAGGGTTAGTGGCAGCACCGAAGGTGAAAGGGGCCCTTTGTGCTGCTGAGCCTGGCACCAGTTTGCAGAGAAGGGGGGGAGCTGGTGCTCCCACCTTCTTGTCCTGGTTTGGGGGAGTTTGACACACTGGGGGTTGGGCGACAGGGTACATGTCTTGTCCTAGGCCCCAGCACTGGCCTGAGGCTGAGGTGCAAGTTCCTCCGAAGACCCCACAGCTGGGGATTTGGGTCTGTGATACACTCAGAAGCCCTATGTTGCCTTGTCCCCATCTCCCAAGCCTCAAAATAATGCTTTCCCTTTGCTTTTGTTTTATTCAAAGACACAAACTGCTTCATTCAGGGCCTACACATCATATTTTGTCAGCTTTTCTTGCTTCCTCAGCCTTCTCCAGCAACTGGTGCCTTCTCAGAGCACCTGGCAGCTTGAAGAGCTGTTATTAAAACAGCTTCCTTGCCCACCCAGTACAGCCAATGCCAGCTGGAGGCAACGCTGCATGTTAAGCCCTTGGAGAGGTTGGGCAGGACAGTCCCACTTTGCTGTCCCCTGTAGGCAAAACAACAGGGGCAGTAGTTTGGGACACAAAGTAGGCAGGATTGAAAGAGAGAAGCATTCTGTGATGGGAATTCAAGGAGGGAAGGGCCAGTGCCCATTGAAAGGGTTGTGGGCCAGGAATGGTTTGCACCAATACACTGGGCTTCTTCAGCAGAGACCTGAGGCCAGCTGGGCTCAGGTGATGACTTTGTGGCTCACACTCATCCATACTGACCCAGCCAGCTGTGGGAGCCTGCAGCAGCCCCTGGATCCTTCTCTCATCCGGCTCATGGCTCAACTTGTGACAGAGCACATCCTCCTCACCCTGACTCCAGGGATCATCACTGGGGGACCATCTCTGGCTCACCCTTGTTCTCTCCCCACCATGGCTCCATAACAAGCCTAATTTTCTCTAAACACTGGATAACTCCTTATGGGATTTCCCCATCTTCTCTGACCTGCTTACTGCCTCCAGCTTTCCCTTCCTGTTGCTAACCAGCTCAGCTATTCTGTGCTGCTTTCCAGGCTCCTGGCAGCAATGCTGTATGCAAGGTTTGCTACAAGCCCATCTTCTCTGCTGCTGTCCTGCTCTGATCCTGTTCACCCCATAAGTGCCTCATCTCAAGACATCCTCACTGCCACCAGGACTTGGGTGCCCAAGTGCCACCACTGCTGTGGCCCTGGTGTCTCCTCCGGACAATGCCTCTCCTGCTTTCCTCTTCCAGGGTACCTGCGCAAGGTGCTGAGGAACCACACTGCCCACACCTGCGATGGAGAGCAGCTCCTCATCGTCTGCCCTCGCAAAACCACCATCAGCATCCTCGGTGCCTTCTATGGGCGTCGTGTGCCCAGTGCCAACCTCTGCCCCAGCCCCAACAGTGCCTCCCAGGAGAGCACCGAATGCACGTCTGCCACTGCCCACCTGGTAAGGGAGGGATCCCAGGGGCTGGGCTGCACATCCCTCTGTCTCCGCATCACTGAGCTGCCTGCTTGGGCTGGGGGGCTGCAGGCAATGCAGCCTCCCCATGCCCCGAGGAGGTTTTCATCAGCATCAGGATTACAGAATCACAGAATCAAAGACCCACAAACGCTTCTTGAACTCTGTTAGGCTTAGTGCTGAGACCACTTCTCTGGGGAGCCTGTTCCCAACCACCCTCTGTGAGAGGAGCCTTTTTCTAATATCCAGCCTAAACCTGCCCTGAGACTACTTCAGCTCGTTCCCTCGGGTCCGGTCACTGGTCACCACAGAGGAGAGATCAGTGCCTGCCCCTTCCCTTCATGAGGAAGCTGTAGACTGAAATGAGGTCTCCCTCAGATTCCTCCAGGCTGAACAGACCAAGTGTCCTCAGCCAGTCCTCATAAGGCTTCCCCTCAAGGCCCTTCACCATATTTGTTGCCCTCCTTTGGATGCTCTCTAATAGTTTAATATCTTTCTTATATTGTGGTGACCAAAACTGCACACAATATTCAAGGTGAGGCTGCCCCACCGCAGAGCAGAGCTGTACAATCCCCTCCCTGGCCTGGCTGAGCCTGGTGCCCCCCAGGACATGGCTGGCCCTCCTGGCTGCCAGGGCACTGCTGACTTATATTCAGCTTTTTGTTGACCAGGACCCCCAGGTCCTTTGCTGTGGCACTGCTTTCCAGCATCAAATTCCCCAGTTTGTCCATACACCCAGGGTTGCCCCATCCCAGGTGCAGAATCCAGCACTTTCCCTTGTTGAACTTCCTATGGTTGGTGATTGCCCAGTCCTCTAATGCATGAAGGTCTCTCTGTGGAGCCTCCCTGCCTTTGAGAGAGTCAACAGCTCCTCAGAGTTCTGTATCATCTGCAATTCACTGTGGGGCCCTTTTCCTAGACCAGTTTTGGAAGATAAGGGTGGAAGAGATGTTCTGCCATGCGTCCCAGAGTGGAGCCTGGCAGGAGGCACTGCTGTGTCCTGAGCTGGCTTTTGGAGCAATCCCACAGGAAGCAGCAGGCTCAGAGAAAGCCCTGGCAGCTGGGGCTGGCTTCTGGGAGAGGGGCAGTGCCGTAGCCAGGGTGGTGGGCTCATGAAGTGAAACAGGACCTCACGAGATGCTGTGTTCACCCCTGTGGCTGCATCCCCTGGGGTTAGCACAGAGCTTGGCTCTTCCCCAGCCAGAAGCAGCACCCATCTGTGCTGGCAGGTCCCAGGGAGTGGATTAATGAAGCGGACCAAAGAGGTGCCTGTTTGATGGCAGCAGTCAGTGCAGGGAAAGGGTAGAAAAGGAGAGGCTGACAGAAGAAAAGGAATGGAACCTCCCCAAAGCTGATGCCTGGGTCCCTTCATGGGGACATCATTTCACGTGCTGCTTTTCTAAGACCCTGTTCCAGCTCCTTGCTAGGGCTGGGGCAAACCTGAAGCAAAGCCAGTGACTGCAGCTGCCTGCAGGAAAAGGGAATGAGCTGGAGAAGAGGAAAAAGAGCTGAGGAGCCAGTGCCCTGCTTAGGAGCTCACAGGGCTTTTCTGCCTGGTCCTGCTCCAGCCATACATCCCCTCCTGGGATCCTGCATGTCCCAGGAGCTCTGCAAGCACCAAGCCAGACCACGCTGGCATGGCACCAGGCTGGCCCCATGAACCACCCTGCAAACACAGGTCAGAGTCCCTCTACCTGCAGGATGGAGAGCATGGCCTGGCACAGGTGCTTGGAAACTGAAAGACAGGTCTGAGAGCAGGTCTGTGTAGCTCAGGTTCATACTGGGTGAACAGTGGGGTGGCCATGCTAGCAGGGGGCTGGGATACCCGCTGCTGCTTAAGGAGCAGGGATGTCTGGAGGGCAGACAGCAGAGCTGCTGCCAAGGCTCAGCTCGGATCAGGCAGCAACGGGGAAGAGAGATTGTTTGTGTTTCCTTAGTGAATTTCCCTTCTGGCAGCCAGTGAAGACCAAAGGGAGGCTCAGTCCTGAGGTGGGTGGGAGGAACAGGGACAGAGGAGGGGAAGGAGACATGAGAAGGGGCTCTGTTTTGGGTGCTGGGATCCCCGGGCCTGAGTCACGAGGCGGCAGCAAGGGACCAAACTGCTCCCTGCTGCCGGCAGCCTCTGCTCCGCTGCGGAGCCACTGCTGTGGGACTTGCGGGGGCAAAGAGGGGGACATAGGGGCAGGGAGTCCCACAGCCACCCGAGGCCGGGCTACCCAGAGACTCCTGCCAGAGCCGAGGGGCCCGGCGTGGCCACCCGCGGGCTGGCCGCGTGTGCAGGAGGGGAGAGCGGCCGCGGCCACCTCGGTCGCCGGCGGGGCCCGACCGGCCCGTGGGTGAACCTTCGTCCCCACCCTGTGGCCGCGCGGGGACACTGCACGGAGCGCGGGACGCGAGCGCTCGGGGCAGCGTCAGCGCGCACCCGCACAGGTGTTAGAGACGCGTGGCGTGCCGTGGTAATGGGATGCCACCACAGGTAGTAGCAGACCTCTGCTGGCACACAGCTCACTGTGGGTGCAGGGGAGGAACTGGTTCAGGAAGGGGCACTGGAAATGGCATGTCTGCATCAGGGGTGGGCAGGAGCAGCTGTGGGACACTTCTGTGGGGTGAGAGGCCATTTCCATGAGCCTGGTGATGGCACTGAGGGACAGGAAGTGACAACAGCCTCAGGACTTCTCACCCAACTCACACCTGTTCCACTCTGCTCTCCAGAAGCTGCTGGCTGAGTGCCAGGACCAGCAGTGGTGCCAGTTCTCAGTGCACAGCCAGGTCTTTGGGCCAGACCCATGCCCTGGGACACACAAGTATCTCATCGCTTCCTACAAGTGCCGGCCAGGTGAGGTGGAGTGCAGTCTGGGTAACACTGCATGGGCTCTTTCTGACCTCAGCTGCTCAGAAAGGGGCAGGAAGGAGAGCATGACTACTCCTGTATCTCGCAGCCCTCTTTCAACCCTCCCCTTGGCCTAAGAGAGGGGCTGCAGGTGATTCAGGATGCATTGGGACACTCTGTGATGTCACTCCCCAGGGAACCATCGGGTCAAGACTGTGTGCGAGAATGACAAGCTTAGGCTGCAGTGTCGACCAAAATCCATCCTGGCCATTTATTCTGCAAGTTATGGACGATTCCTGCGGGGCAAACCAGAGTGTGATGCCTTGAACACTGGAGGACCCCATATAGGTATGCCAGAATAGTTCGAGCCAGACACGGGACAGGAACCATGCAGAGAGTATGGCACAAGTCCACCACTGGGCTGTACCTGTGTCCCATGGCCTCAGCTGGCTGATGCCCAGCAGAGAGAGGCAAGCAGTTCTGCCCATGGGTCCATGCCTCATGTCTCTGCAGAGTGTGTGGCTCCAGACGCTCTGCGCAGGGTCTCCAAGAAGTGCCACCGCAAGGGGAACTGCACCATGGCTGCTGACAAGGCCACCTTTGGGGACCCATGCCTCCCCGGCATGAAGAAGCAGCTGCGAGTCTCTTACACCTGTGGTGAGAGCTCCCCACAGAGCCAGGGGCACAGGGGCCACTAGTGGAGCGTCTGGTGTGCCCACCCCATGCCAGGCAGGCAGGGGCATGGGGCTCCCCAGGGAGGCAGGGGCTGCAGGGGAGGAGCAGGGTGGTCATGCTTGGTGTGTGCTCTCCTTGCAGTGCCCAAGCAGCTGCTGGAGGAGGTGGGCCCTGACACCTCGGACCCCTTCCTGCTCTCGGACTACATGCACGGTAATGTGGGGGGGAGGGAGGTTAAACCACACGCAGTGTGGCACCGTGTCCGTGCTCAGGTGAACTAGCCCTTCCATGGATGCATGTCTGCATCCCTGGTACCAGCTCCAGACTAACATCTCTGTCCCATGGTGGAAGCCGTCCCTTGGTCAGTGCCTGTGTCTGAGGGGCTGGAGGTGGCGTCTGCTGGGAGCAGGGGAGAGGAAGACACACAGGGTCATCCCTGCGGGCAGCAGAGCACTTGTGCGGGAAGGATGGAGTGTGGTATGGGGAAGGACAAGCAGGAGCAGGCAGCCAGGACACGGAGCACCGAGAGCACCTCATGTCTCAGCCTGCACCCCCTTGTCACTGCAGGTGGCTGGTACAAAGGGCCCAGGTTCTCCAGGCTCCAGGAAGACCGCATGATTTTTACTAGCTCTCTGGCAGCTTTTGCCCACCTTTGGGGTACGTGCCCTGCCTGGGTCTCACACAGCACCCGGGGGAACAGGACAGGCTGGGGGGTGGCTGAGGTCCCGGATGGCCCCAGCTCAACCCAGGGCTCATCTCAGAGGCAGCCAGACCCCAGACCTTTCCAGCAGGGTCAACAGGCACACGAGGGAGTAGGGCACCAAGCGCCCATGCTGGGTTTGGGGTGGACAGGTAGGGCAGGAGCTCAGAGGTTGAACAAGCCCCAAAGTCCCACAGCATCAAGAGTCATGGTGTGGCTACAGTCCTGCCTGCGGGCCTTCCTTTTCCAACAGGCCAGGTTACCCTTTTCCTTCCTGCCCTGTGTCTTTTCCTTCCTGCCCTGTCTGCAGGTACTGATGGAGACTACCTCTCTGCAGGCAGAAATTTCCCTTGCCAGAGGAAATTACTCTGGTATTATTACCAAGGGATTATTCTTTCCCCTGCTTTGCCTACCCCACATCCCAGTCGAGGTTTCCTTCGGGGAAAAGCACATTTCAGGACTGGTGGGTGCTGATGAGGATCTAAGTGACACTTCCATGGTCACTGGGGCAGGGTCTGTCCTGCCTCTGCAGCCTGGGTGGTGAGGGCATCCCTGCTCCCCTCCTCTTACTCCCATATGCCTGGCAGAGGGGCTTTTCAGGCAGTGATACCCCACAGGCTGCAGAGCAGTTTGTACCCTGGTGTTTTTCTTTTCTTTTCCTCTCAGGTGTCCCAGAGAAAGTTGCTCTCTACTTTCTTTGTGGAGTCTCAGGAGGCCTCATGTTGCTGCTGTGCATCATCAGCCCCAAAACTACCTTCCTCCAGGAGATGGGGGAGGCTCTCAAAGACCCAGAGCTGGGGAGCAGCTCGGAGCTGGGCAGGACCAAGCTGCAGGATGAGCAGGATGAAGACATCCCTGATGACAGCTCTTCAGACTCCTCCTTCCGCCGCCTCACCCGCACCTACCGGGCCACTGACAGCATCTTTGGCCCTGAACTGACGGCAGCTATGGAGGGAGCAGTGGAACACCAGGGCCACAGTGGGGAGGAGATCTGGATGCCCAGGGAGTCAAGCCCGTATGCCATACACAAGATCAAATCAGCCACCAAATGAGAACTGGAAGAAAATGGCTGGACAGCAGCAGAGGGGTGCAGGCTCAGTGGGATCTGACATCAGACAGACATAAGAGTTTGGGCTCCTTGGGGTGACTGGACATCCTGAGAGGCAGCAGGGTCATGGCAGCTCCAGTGTGTCCATCAACCCACTGCTCCACCAGCATGGAAACCTCTAGCCTGGGGGTGACGTGCAGTCCCTGGGTGTGATGAGGGGCTGTGTAATGGATCTGTGGGCCACTGGCTCCTTTGCCACAGACATGCCACTAACCCTAATCTAACCTCCCTGTTCTCAGCTCACATCATCTGGCTCTAGAGTTTAACCCTGATCAGCTGTGCCAAGCCCACCCTGAGCCCTTCGAGGCTGTTTGCTCCTGTTTCTCTTTGGGTACTGGCTTCCACTCCTGGTGCTGCAAACACACGCTGCACTCGGGCACTGTGCCCGCGGCAGAGAGGCAGGAACGGCCAGGACACAGGGAGACGCAGGTGGAGTGGGTGTGCAAGCACAGCAGGCATCACCAGCACAGCGCCACCATGGTGCATGCCATGCAGCCCTGCTGTGCCAAGGGAGCTACTCCTCAGGCTGGGGCCACTGGCAGCTCAGCACAACAGTGGCTCTTACCTCCCTGCGGGCATTCAGGAGCTCTGTCACCCCGCGTTGCTCTGTGCTTTCCTTTGTACTTTCCCCAGTGGCAGGAGAGCCCCAAGTTTTAACTTGCTGTGTTTTTTTCCAGTAAATAAATGCAACAGCTCTTGGGCACAACATCTCTCCCTGACCTTGGGCATTAGTAATGAAAAAGGGAAAAAGGAAGAGGCAAAGTTCAACCCTCCCTGTTGCAGAGAAGTACCTTGCCTCCCACCAGTGTTTCTGGCACTGGGCCATGGGAAGCAACAAGTTGGGCGTGTCTTACCACAGGAATGGATAAGGCCTTAGCCTGGGGAAGGGAAAGGGGGGGAAAGCAGTCCATCCGGATGCCAGGAATGATGCTTCCCTGTCCTTGCTGCTCTTCTTGACCCTGGGGCTTCCTGACTGGTAAGCAATCCTGGAGCAAAGGTCCCCAGATACCATGCAGAGGGCCTTCTCGGCAGTCCTGCAGTGCCAGGAAGCCAGGCTGGGGCTGGGGTCTGCCCCAGCTCAAAAAGGCAGCACAGGCTTTTTTAGTGCTGTGGAAAGAGGCTGGATGGAAGCAGCAACCCAGCTCTCCTCACGATAGGGACATGGCAGGCACAGGTGCTCTTGAGCTAGCACACAGCAGAGTCTAGTGGGAGGAGCCAAGGACCTGCATTCTACCTGATTTTGAGGGTTTGCTGAAGGAATGTCAGAGCCCAAGGAGAGCTTGTGGAGCTCTCACCTCCAACTGGCCCCCAGCATCCTTAGATTGTGGGCAGGACTGAGACCAAAGTTTTGCCTCAATGCTTGGACAGCTGGCACAGCTCCTGCTGCACACCCATGGCTTCACCTTGCACTTCTTGCTCTCCTTATCTTTTATCCCACATCCCCTATGTCCAGGGGTGATTTCAGCTCATGTGGTGCGAGTTGCACCCCTGCAGCAGGGCTGGGATTCCCAAGAGCCCCACCAGGGGCACCAGCATAGCAGTGCTTCAGAGACTGGAAAAGCCAGCTTCCCAGTGCCAAGCCTGGGCAGGACAGGCAGACATGAACCTGTCCCAAAGCAGGCAGCTCATCCCAGCCTCCACAGAGCTGTGGGCAGACTTGGATGGGAGTTTTGGCTGAGGATCTTAGCCCGCAGGATAACCAGGTTTCCATTGGCAGTGGGATGTGCCCTGGGTCTGCCTGGCTAGTATGCACCCAACTTGTATTTTTGGTTGGGCTATGCCCTGCCTTAACATGCACAGGGAAAGGCAGGCACCTGGATCCCACAGGATCCCAAACCAACAGCAAGCAAGGCTCAGGGAGCCCCCAGGCCAGGGACAGAAGCAGTGACACTGAGGGAGCTGGGGCTGGAGAGGACAAGTGGCCAAGGAGGAAACAAGGTGGGCTGGATCTGCAGCAGCCCTGACCAGTTTTGGGGACTGAAGGGACCCAAGATCTGTGGGACCCAGCTTTAAACTTCCACTGGACCTGTGAGCAGAATTCTCCTCCTGGCTGTCCATGACCCAGGGTCTTTCTGCTGGAGATGTGGCAGAGCTGCCTGCATGCAGCCCAAGCCATGTGCCTGATCCTGCCCACGTGGCCCTTGGGCAGCAGGTTTAAATCCCCTCAGATGCTAGCACTGCTGTGTTTCCCCAGCCAGGGGTTCATCAGCTCCACCTGCAACAGCAGCATATGGGTGTGGGATTATCTGAAAGGATTTTCTTGGGTTAAACTTAGGAATTTGAAAGGTTTTTCTGGGAATCTGGTGGCTGGGGAAAGCTCTCCTCTGCTGCAGTGCTGAGCTCTGCTGAGTTTACCTCAGCGGGGACTTCAGTTGAGCCAGAGCTCAGTGCAGTGCTAAAGCCCCCAAGAGTTGCTGAGGGCACAGGACCACTGCATGGTGGTGGCATGAGAGCAAAGGACTGCGCTGGAAACTTACAAAGGAGCAGAGTGATACAGTGAGCATCAAGTATATGAACATGGATCATGTGTCTGACACATGAAAAGTAGGTGGCTTTTCCAAGAGTAGTTTATCAAGGAACAAAGCAAGCTGTGGGTGTGAGGAGTCTCATGCATTCCTTTCCTGACACATAGAAATTGACTACAAGCCAACTGACAGCCTGAGCGAGCCTTCTCTGAGCTCTCCCCGCCCTGGCAGCCTGGCTGTACGGCAGGGATCTCCCCAAGAACTGCAATGCCCTCAAGGCCAGTCCTTGGTACACACAGAGTGCTCTTACCCTCAGCAGATGTTTGGTAAGCAGCTGGTATCGCATATAACCCCGTAGTACAGTCAATGTTATGTGCCTCTTGGTAACTTTGACCCCGTCCTGGTCGCTGTGGATGATGGGGCAGTACCGGTGAGCCTCACCCTGAACTTGGTCAGTCATGCCCGTACGACACCACATGAACACTGCTCCTGTGGTACCTCAGATAGTGAAAGTAGGGTTAGACTAGATACTAGAAAAAGATCTTCCCTGTGAGGGTGGGGAAACCCTGGCACAGGGTGCCCAGGGAAGGTGTGGCTGCCCCATCCCTGGAAGTCTCCAAGGCCAGGTTGGATGGGGTTTGGAGCAACCTGGGATAGTGGATGGTGTCCCTGCCCACGGCAGGGGGTCCAACGGGATGAGCTTAACGTCCCTTCCCACCCAAACCGTTCTGTGATTCTCCAAGCGATCCGAATCCTCTGTTCCCGACACCGCATCAAGGAAGATGTACGGCCAGCACACCCTGTCCCCCAAAACTGGGGGTTTTGTTCCAGCCCGTTGGGAAAGGGCAGCCCCGAGGTCTGGGACCCACAGCCTCGGCTGCGGGCGGAGGCAGCGGCCCCGCCACTGCCCCCCGCCCTGCGGCCCGGCCGCCCCACCACTACCGCCGGGCCCTACAGAACGGATTTAAACGGCACCCACGCCCACCAATCACTGCCCGCTCGGCCCGGCGCTCGCCCCGCCCCTGCTGCATGCTCGCCCTTCCATTGGCCGCTGGCGTTGAATTTTAAACCCTGCCGCCCTGCCCCTTAGCAACTGCATCCCTCTGCGCCCGCCGATTGGTCACCGCCTGGCACCGCCTCGCACTCTGATTGGGCGAGGCTTGACCAGTGCTGGCCGGCCGCTACCGAACTGCTACTTTCAAAAGCGCCGGGGCCGGAGGTGCGGGGACAGCGGACCGGGCATGGGTGAGTGGGGACACCCCGGGCGTGGGTGACTGGGGAGAACCGGGCATGGGTGAGTGGGGACACCCCGGGCGTGGGTGACTGGGGAGAACCGGGCATGGGTGAGTGAGGAGGGGACACCCCGGGCATGGGTGAGTGGGGGGACGCTCCGGGGATGGGTGAGTCGGGTCTCCGGGGGCTGCGGGGGAGTGGGCAGCGCTGGGACCCCTAGGTGGTGGCAGGCGTGGGGACCCTGGAGGGTGCAAGGGAGTGGGCGCCTCTAAGATCTTCGGCTTCCCTAGGGAATTCCGGGGGGTGCAGGGGAGAGGGGAACTTTGGGACTCCCGACTCCCCCAGGGGACCCTGAGGGTTGTAGGGGAGTGGGGATCTCCAAGACCACCGGTTCTTCGAGGAAGTGCAAGCCCTTGCATCCTTCTGTGGAATGCAGGAATCTGGGAGTTGCCTGTCCCCCCTCCCACCTCGCCCAGCAGAGTAGAGTGCTTTTGGTGGCGGTCTTTGGGGTTCATGTCCCTTCCTCCCTGGGAGCACCCCTAGCCAGATTTATCCCTTGCCTGGGCTTGTCTTGGGGCACCACCCCCCTGCCATGCTCAGGGAAGGGGTCAGTCCTGCTGTGCTAACCCCCAGGAGGCACAAATGCCCCCCTCTTCTGCCCCAAGCTGGGAGAGTGTCCCTGGAGGCAGGCCAGCAGCAGCCCCCATCACATCCTGCTTTGCCCCCAGCTTGCTCGCAGAGACCAAGGGAGAGGATGCCGTTGCCACGCAATGCCAAGATGCTGACCACCAAGCAGTCCAGAGCAGGCAAGGTAGGCCCTGCTGCAGAGAATGTCGACCCTGAGAAGGTGAGCACCGATCCAGGCGAGGGCTGTAGGGGGGCTCCTGTGGGACAGCTGACCACCATCTTCTAACAGCCTCTCTTGCAGGAGGAAAGCTGTCATGCCAAGAGGTCTTCGTCCTCACCCCAGGGCGGGCCCAAGAAGAGATCAGCATTTGGGGACATCACCAATGTGAGTGCTTCTGTGAGGGTGGGGGCTCTAGTGCCCCCTGTGAGCTCCCCATGGTGGGGGAGTGTGCCCCATGCCTATTAGGAAGAGGAGAGATCTCCCTGCAGGGCATATCTTGCTTTGCGATGTGCAGCCCCTGTATCCCCCTGTTCTGACCCAAACAGGCTCGCAAGAACCAGGTGGTAGCAGGGAAGAAGGAGGCTGTGAAAGTTGCTCCACCCAAGGCACAGAAGGCACATACTGCATTGGGGGTGGCCAAGAACAACGAGATCAACCTAAAAAAGTGAGTAGCTGGGGGCAGGGGTTTGCTGCAAGCTTGTCCCATGGGGCTTCCCTTGGGTGATGGAGACTGAGGCAGAGGGAAAATAGTTTATCTATTATAAATGGCATCATGTTGTGCCAGGGTAGGGTTCGGTTGGATATTAGGAAAAACTTCCAAAAAGGGCTTCCCAGGACAGTTGAAGAGTCACCTTCCATGGAAGGATTTAAAAGCCTTGTGGATGTGGCTCTTGGGGACATGGTTTCGTGGTGGGCATGGCAGTGCTGAGGGAACCGTTGTCCTCAATATCTTTAAAGGTCTTTTCCAAGCTAAGTGATTCTAAGAGTCTGTGAGTATATTTTAGGTGTGGTTTGGCCCCTTCCTGAAGCAGCAGGAGTCTCTGGAAGGCCCCTTTCAGCCAAGAAATTTGGCCTTCTCCCAGCAATGATTTATGCTCTTTTCCTCCCCAGGTCAATGAAGAAAACTCCCCCAACAGCTCCTGCAGAGCCCAAAGTGAATCCTGTGCCAGAGAAGCTGGTGTCTGTGCAGGAACTGAAGCCTCCTGAGGAGAGGGTAGGGACCTTGAGCTGCAGCATTGCCCCAGGCCCATCGCAGCACTGGTCTGTGGCTGCCACTGGTGGTACTGGGGCACCAGGCAATGCTCTGGACCTTGGAGAGACTTCGGCCAGTGTGATGGAAAGCTGGGGAGGGGGGCAAAGCACACCACCATCTTCCTTCAAGAATCCTCTCCTGGGAAAGAGTGGGGCAGGGACTGCAGGGTGATGAGGGCAGGTAGGAAAAGGGGGGTGCAAAGGGGCAGCAGCCTTGCCCCGATGGGGTGACTGGCACCCACAGGCCCTCCCCCTTATTGCTGCCTCTTCCATGCCAGCAGGTACCAGCAGTGGAGGACATTGACAAGGAGCAGCTGGGTGACCCCTACGCCAATGCAGAGTATGCCAAGGAGATCTTTGAATACATGCGGGAAAGAGAGGTGGGTGATGCCTGTCCAGGGGGTGACAGCCCTGTCCGGGGAAGGAGCGACTGCAGGCAGGGCCACTGACTGCCCAGAGGCTCTGACCACCTGGCAGGGGCCTGCACAGGGTGGGAAGTGGCTTGTTTGAGGGTGGGGATGTCTGCCCTGTCCCTGACAGCTGGCTCTTTGGCAGGAAAAATTCATGCTTCCTGACTACATGGAGAAACAGACAGACATCAGTGGGGACATGCGTGCTATCCTTGTGGACTGGATGGTGGAGGTGCAGGTGAGAGGGCACAGCTTTCTGCAGAGCAGCCCCCATGTTGCCTTTGGCACGTGTGACCTCAGTGTGCTGGCAGAGGCTCCTGCAAGCATTCCCAGTGCAGAGCTGACCCTCCCCCTGCATGGGCTAGGGATGAGCCTACATCCCTTCCTCTGAGCCTGGCCCATGGGCACCCCTGGCCTCTGTGAGAGCTGGGTGGGGCTGGGCAGGCCTAACTTCTGTCTGACACTCTGTTCTGAGCCCTGCTCTCATTCTTGCAGGAGAACTTTGAGCTGAACCATGAGACACTGTACCTGGCTGTGAAGCTGGTGGACCACTACCTGGTGGAGGTGGTGAGCATGAGGGAGAAGCTGCAACTCATTGGTTCCACTGCCATCCTCATTGCCTCCAAATTTGAGGTGACTCTTTGTGTGCTGTCCTGGGGTGCAGGGGCAGAGGGGCTGTGCCTCTCTGGTCCCTGTGGGGTTTTAGAGAAGGCCAGGCCACTGCTCTGAGAGCTGCTGGGGGGGTGGCATGTCTGTCATATTCCTCCTTCCTGTCCCAAGGGTTGCGAACACAGTCATGGTGGGCTGAATCCTGTCTCCTGGTGTCACTGGAGAACCAGCTTCTCTCTGCTCTGCAGAGACCATCAGGATACCTTAGTTCACCTCATGCAGGCATGGAGCTCAAGCTAAGGGCTGGAGGAGTGTGGACATCACACAAGTCCCACAGGGTGGTGTTAACAGTCCTTGCTGAGTCCAGCAGCACATGAACACTTACAGGGCCTGCAGGATGGGTAGGATCTCCTGAGTGGGGCCAGGATGAGCCCCCACTGGAGTGCTGAGCGGTTGTGCCCCTGCAGGAGCGGTGCCCACCGTGTGTGGATGACTTCCTCTATATCTGCGATGACGCCTACAAGCGGGAGGAGCTTATTGCTATGGAGATGAGCATCCTCAGCACCCTCAAGTTCGACATCAACATTCCCATCCCCTACCGCTTCCTGCGGCGCTTTGCCAAGGTGAGTGCAGACGGTGGGCTGGGGTCCAGATGTCTCCAGGCACCCCTTCTGTTGGCTCCATGGGATGGTGACTTGCATCGCTGGGGCTTCAGGCTCCCAGCTGGCAGCAAGGAAACTTTGTCCAGGTCCCCTCAAGAGGGTTGAGGGCTGAGGGTGGTGGTCTGTGATAGGCTGGGTGTGTGGGATCCCTGTCCTGTGCCCCAGAGGCAGCATTCTAGATCCCAAAAAGGCTGGGAAGGGGAGCAACATTGCTCAAAAGGCTGAGCCTTTCCCTGCCTATCGGCTGTAGTGTGCCCATGCCACCATGGAGACACTGACGCTGGCCCGCTTCCTCTGCGAGATGACCCTGCAGGAGTACGACTATGCCCGCGAGAGCCCCTCAAAGCTGGCTGCCAGCTGCCTGCTGCTGGCACTTACCATGAAGAACCTTGGGGGCTGGGTGAGTACCTGCCTAATTCCTTGTCCCGGCCGAGGCACTCTGGGAGGCAGGGCAGCGGTGTGGGCGGCAATGGACCAGTGAGTGGGGTGATGCTCTAGGATTATGATCAGATCTGGATGCTGGACAGGGAAGATGATGGCTGACCTGTCATTGAGAGGACACAGCTTAGCCCCGCTGTCCCCTTGCAGACCCCTACACTGGAGTACTACAGTGGGTACAGTGCCCAGGACCTGCACCCCCTGGTGAAGAGGCTGAATTTCCTGCTCACATACCAGCCCCACGACAAGCTGAATGCTGTGCGCAGCAAGTACTCGCACAGGTGAGTGTCAAAGGGCTCTGTCTCAGGCCTGTCCCCGCCGCAGGGGGTGACACCACCAGCATGCACCCTGGGGTTCTCTAGGGATCTGGGAGCACTGGCGGACAGGTGTCAGGGCTGTGGCTGAGCTCTAAGGCAACGTGTTCCTTCCAGGGTCTTCTTTGAGGTTGCCAAAGTCACCCCCATGGACATGCTCAAGCTCGAGGAGGCGCTCACGAGCTGCTAGCTCTACTCTGTAAATAAGCCTGTAAATAATGGGGTGCCCTCAAAGCAGGGTGGTACCATGTACATAAATAATAGTAATTTTAACTGAGGAAGGGGGGGGAAAAAAAGTCATGTGTAACTGTTAATAAAATGTGTTTGTCGTATGTGCTGGCACTGCAGACCATGAGCCTCAGCGCTGTACTTCCCCTTGCTGTGATGAGACAGAGGGTGAGAGCAAGGTGATGGGCTGCATGATGGGGAGCAGGAAGCTCAGGGGTGAAGGCTGGAAAGGCACTGCCAGTTCCCTCCTCCCCACCCCTCACCTTCCCCTTAGTAATGACACTATGCGAGAAGCAGCAATGAGTATCTTCTCTCCAAATATTTACACAGCTTAAATACCCACATGGGGAAGGGGAAACTTTGCTTTGGCTCCAGCTCGAGCACACAGAGGGTGGCTCCAGCTCCTATAGTGACCCTGACGGGGCTGGACTGGTGGTCAGACCACATCACCTATGGGGTTACACCTCTGCTTCAGTGTCTCCAGCCCCACAGGCTCGGGGAGAAGCAGTGGCTCCAGGGACACTGGGGACAGACAGATAAAGCGAGGCAAGCGGGGGGGCTCCATACATATGGGGCAGGGGCAGGGACCTGTTCCCCTACCCAACCCCTGTTTCCTGGGGGCAGCACCCACCCAGCACCTGGGCTGGGCTGCTGCCCTGCTGTCAGCCTAGGGCAGGTTGCTGAGCTCCTTAATGGCCTGAAGGATCCTCTTCATGTGGCCCACTTTGGTGATCCCCAGGTCCTGCAGGAAAGAGAAAGAGGAGGTGATGCACTTGCAGGGGGCAGCCCTAGGCTCTTGCTAGTGGATAAGCCACAGGGTGAAGGATGAGGCACAGCCCAGCTCCCCATGCTCTCCCTTTCTGGAGCATAGTGCTTGCTTGAAGCCTCCTGTCCTCTTGCAAGCACATCCCCATGCCTAAATGCAGGTGAGGGTAGGGTGCTGTTGATACTGCTTTGGACAGGTGTATGCAGCCTTGCAAGCTGGAGGACCACCCCTCCTCCTGCCTCCCAGCCCCTGTGCGCAAGCTGCACAAGCTCAACCCTGCGGATCCAGGTGTAGGGCCAACCTGCCACCAGCAGGGATAGGGAAAGGAGGGATGGAGGACACCATGCTCCCCAGGGCTGGGGGTCCCTCAGGCAGCACAAGGGGGTTGTACCTTCAGGTCTCTCCTCTCCAGCAGAATCAACTCTGAGCCCTGGATGTCATGCCGGACAAAAATGTCTCTGTATTCCCCTAAACCGAGTGCTTCCAGCCAAGCTGCCACCTCCTCGGAGCCCCACTTGTCTGCTAGCAGGGAGGAAAACCACAGTGGTGAACTGCTGGCACCTGTGGAGGCAGTGGGATGCAGCAGGGCAGACAGCAATGATGACAGCCTGTGGTCAGCAGCCAGCATACCCCCTTCCACCCCTGGCCCCAGCAGGGCCAGGGGCCACAGCCTGCTCAGGCTGCAGAGGTCTCTCCTCTCCTTGGCTTACTTACGGAACACCTGAGCTGCTCCCCCTCAACCAGATCCCCAGCCATGGACAAGGGACTTACCCAAAGGGCTGAGCTGTACCACAGCCCCCTTCTCCCCCTTGCCGAGGAGTTATGGGGTTGGGGAGCTCTGCATATCTGATATCAGAAAAAGAATGCTGTAAGGGGTTCTTGGTGACAAAGGTGACACCCCCAGGCAGCCACGCAATGCTCTGTTCCCCCTTCCTCAGGATCCTTCCCCAGCATGCCCAGGACAGGAGACTGAGGGATAGGTCAGCACACTGGGGTCCTTTCTAGGAAAGACTGCACCACCTGTCTCTTCCTGGAACACTGCTCACTTTACCTGGGAGTGCACTGTTGGTCTTCTGCTTCTGCAGCTTGTCCTTCTCCTTCCTGGGTTTGGGGATGTTGAGGCGAAGCTTAAAGCTGCCCTTGTTGGCACTGCCGGCACCTTCCTGTGAGAAGCCAGGCTTGGTGGGGTGCTACAGCTTCCTGAGGTCAGACAGTGGGCTATGCCACACCCCAGTCCCTGTGCACCCACCTCCTCAGCAGGGTGGGCAATAGGGCCCAGCCAGTGGATGTCCAGCAGCCGCTGCAACTCCTGGCCCAGCACAGTCAGGGGGCCGTGAAGCGCCTCCTCCTCCTGCGGCGAGTCCAGCTGTGGAGGACAGGGACCATACCCAACCCTGCTGCCACCCCCAGAGGTACCAGCCTTGGGGAGCTTTGGGTGCTCTCCAGCCCCGCACTCACCGCCTTCCCTTCCAGGAATGCCCTGGTCTCAGCCCACAGCTCCTTGATGCTCAGCACAACCTCCACAGCCACATTCCTGCTGAGAAACTGGAGCACAGAGGGGTAACCCCTTGAGCAGCAGGGCCTCAGGGGGCCTGGGTAAAGGCTGCCTTACACTCCCAACCCTAGCTCACCTCTGAGGTGCCAGCAGCTTTGTGGGAGAGGGCTTCACTCAGTGCCAGGGAGCTGGCATTGACTGCATGCGCCAGCTCCTGCTCCACGGCTTTGTGAGCCTTGGCTGCTTCGTGGATCCTGAAGGTGACAGGGGCTGGAGGTCAGGGCTCCCCTGGGCTGGGCAGGCACCTTTGCATGGCCACAGCACAGTTCTCCCTTCCCTGCACCCACCACATTCCCCTTCCCGCAGTCTGACCTGGCAATGAGGGTCTCAGCAACCCGTGAGACCTGCTGTAAGAGGCTGCTCTCCTCCTCAGTCAGGTACTCCATGGACTGCTGGGAGCTGAGCCGTGGCCGTGCGGCTGCTCGGTAGCTCTCCCCTTTTTGCTTGTCCTCCCAAGACTTGAGGGTGCTTTCAAATGCCTGCAGGGGACAGACATGGCCCCTCTGAGATGGTCACACCTCCCCATGTCCCAGCATAGTCCTGCTGAGCACCCCAAGCTCACCCGGTCCCTTGTCAGCATCTGGGCTCTGTTCTTGTGCTGGATTTTGATGATGCCAGGTGGCTGGATCCAGGCCTCTCCATCCACCTGCACTGGGACACCCTCGTCTCCCCGGATGGTGATCTTCACCATGCGGCACTGTGGGGCAGACAGCCCAGGAGCGGCATCAACGGCTGCCAAGCTGAGCAGAGCCGCACTGCCTTAGGCTCCACTGCTGCCCCAAAAGCTTTCTGGCACCACCTGTGGTCCTGCAGGGTGCCTTGTCACTACCTGCGCAATGCGATGGTGCTGGAGGTTGATGACCCGTGACACGGCCATCTGGATGCTGCCAAAGACTGCCACCACCTCCAGCTTCTTGTCATCGAAGGATGGAGCTCCAAAGTTCTGTAGAGGACCACTACACATGAGACTTCCAAAATGGGCTCATTTTGGGACCCAGCTTTTCCCTCATGTGTGCCCAAGGCAGGGACATCCCAGCCCTAGGGTTTCCTAGGACTGGGGAAAGGACATCATGCCACCCAACTCATCTCATGGTACTGGCACTCACATTGTCCTCCTTGGTGCCTCCCCAGAAGTTGATGCCCCCGGCATAGCTGGGGATGTTGAGGACAGCAATGCCCTGCAGGCTGGGCAGCGAGATGGGCACCCCGTCACACTGCAAGAGAGGGCTGAGCCTAGGGGGCCGCTGTAATGCTGCCCCTCCCACCCTACCCCTGTTCTCCCAGCCCTGTACCTCCAGCTGTACCCGCTGCTCCAGGTTCTTGTAGGTGCGCTGCAGGAGCTCCTTCGTGCCTAGCACCCCATACCACATCATGTTCTTGGTGCGGCTGCTGTGGGGCAAAGTGGAACAGATGAGGGGCTGTGGGCTCCCCACTGCCTGTCACAGGCTCCGCACCCTTCCAAGGGCAGGGGGCTGAACAGTCCTGGACTGCTGGCCCCACCTTACTTTCCCCAACTCCTGCTGCCTCCCAGGAAAAAGCCAAGGTGCAGCATGTTGCACCCAGACTTCAGCCCCTCCATGCCAGCCTGGCAATGTCCCTCTATCAGGTGCAGAGCAAGTAAATCCCACCAAGCCCTTGTGTCTTCACCCTGTTTGGGGTGTTTGCAGCCTGCTGCCAAGGGGTGCTCATCCCAGCACTGGGTGCAGGTACAAAATCTGCTGCAGGAAGAATCCCCAGCACAGTAGCACCGAGTCACCCCCTTGGCTCCCAGCATCTTGATGGTCCCTCCTGGTGCAGGCATTGCAGAGCCAGGGCTACATGTTTTTCCTGGGGGAAATCTGGGGGGGTTCCAGCCAACCTGCACTTCTTGGGGTGCTCATCACGTTTGTTGTTGAACTCCAGGGAGATCTTCGCATCCAGGCCAATGCCAAAGTAGTTATTCATGACGCATTTCTCTGAGAAGTGGCTGAAAGCAGCAAACAGGGAAAGCAGGTTGAGTGGCAGCTGCACATCTGTGACTGGGTTGGCACCAGAGGACTGGGTGTAATAACCACTGGAGCAGAGTGGCTGGCACTGGGAAGCCTGACCAAAGCTAGTAGGGATGGCTGCATTTCCCTCAGTTGCCATAGCAGGACACCCATGGCACAGCCAGGACCTGCCTGCACTGGGCAGGTGGGAGCCCCAAGCTCCGAGCATCAGCCAGACATCCCACACCAGGCACAGGCAGGCTCTCCCAGCATGGGCACTGCTTGGCCAGGGAGGGCCTGGTACCAGGGATGCCACACTGGTGGGCAGAGGCTGCCGCAGCAGCCTCCTCAAAGGGGCAGTGTGGTACCAGCTCTGCTCCTGCTCCATGATGGGCAGCAAGAGTGAACCAGGGTCCCCAGGGCAGGCAGAACACTTGACTCACAGGGTGCTGGGGTCTTCAGGGAACTGCAAGCTGCCAAAGGTGTCTGGCCGGTCCAGGATGATGGAGGAAGATGGAGAGGTCACCGTCACCCGCCGAGAGCCTGGCCAGGGTGGACAGGGAGGTAGCTGCCACATGGGTTCTCACCCTGAGCCAATCCCACGGCTCATGCCCGTGCCCCCAAAAAAAAGCCATGTGCCTTGCTGGCATCTTACTGAGCTTCTCCTCCTCCTTGTTGAGCTCCTCTGGGCTGTCCTTGCTGGGGCCCACACTGCCCTGGTAGGCTTGTGTCTGCTTGTTCTGCTCATCCACAGCTGGATCCAAAGAGGGGCATCACAGGGAGTCTGGGCAGCCCTGTGGCCCCTCCTCAGGTCAGCCCCGTGGGCTCGTGTCAGGAAGGGCCCAGGTTGGGACCACTGCTGCCATCCCAAGGATCCCAGGGGAGAACAAAGGCACGGGTCCAGCACCAACCCACTGTGGCTTCACAGCCCCTGCCAGGCTGCTGCAGCATCAGGGAAGCTGCCAGCTGCCACCACTCCCTCACCTTTTTCCGTCTGCTCAATAATTTGCCGCAGGGCTTTCTTCAGACTGTTTGCCCGCAGCATGAGCTGCTCCTTGGATTTGAAGATGCGAGGCACGGGGCTGGGGTTGAAGCTGCCACCTTTCTCCTGGTTCTTGACATCAGCATGGGTGGCCTGTGCCATTTCTTCAGGGATCATGATGGCCTGAGCCTCCTCATTCAGCTCCCGCACCAGCGAGTCCAGCTTCTCATTCAGCATGGCACACTGTGGGACACCCACCCCACTCAGCACCTGGCACAAGCCGCTGCCCCCCACCAGTGCTGGGCACTTCCCTGGGCACTGTGAGTGCCTGGATCCTCCCAAGCACCTGGACACCGCATGCCTGGGCACCCCAAGCATGGCACAGCCCCATACATGCACAACAAGGGCACAGGCCCACAGAGCAGCCCCTCCACTGCTCAGGAGCTGTGCCACCAGCTTGGCCCAGTGCTCCAGCTCCCCTGCAACACACCTTCCGTGCCATCAGCTCAGCCTCCTGCTTGTTCTCCGTTGCCCTCTTGTAAGCCCGCCCAATTTCGGTCACAAAGTCATTGACAGTGCCACAGAGGAACCTGCCAAGGGAAGTGGCCGGAGGTCAAGAGGGGCACAGCATGGCCAGCGAGGCACAGATGCCAGCCAGGAGGACTGCTGGGATAACACTCGCTGCTCCAGAAGGGCAGCGCCAGGACTATCTGCCAGGCACCAGCACAGCTGGCAGCTGCCAGCCTCGCACAGCCTGGCCAAGAGGGGTGCAGTGCCCCTGGGGACATGCCCCAGCCCAGCAAGAGGGCTCTGGCACCCCCATCGACAGCCCCCTCCTTACTTTGCAGAGGCGATCACCACTGAGTGCTTGTCCGACTCCAGGATCTTGGCCAGGTGGAAGGCAACAGAGTCGGCATAATGGGAGATCTGGGCCTGGGGGGCACAGGTGGAGACAGATGGAGCCCTGTCACCCTGCCATGAGCCCCGCTCAGGGATGGAGCTTTGCCCAGCCAGCCTTGGACTGGGGATGACCAGCTCTTATTCAGCCCACTCCCCACTGCTGAGGGCAGCCATGCCCATACTGCTGGGCAGAGGGGACAGTCACAGCAGGAAGGAAACTGAGGCAAGGGGCTAAAGAGGAGTGCACAGAAGAGTCCAAAACAGCTGGCCGGTGGCAGGCTAGCTCTACCTCACCTGCTGCGCTCCCAACTGCACGTGCCAGGCTGAGACCTGCCAGGCTCATTTCATTGCACACAGCTGACTGCCAGCACCCTCATACCCCAATCCCCAGGGACCCCCAGCATGACCTCTTCCTGTGCCATCCCTCCCTGTGTGCCCCTGAATTGGCTGATGGGTTGAACAGGAACCTGTCCTCCAGCCTGCCCTCCCCATCTCAAGCCCTCAAATGCCAACATTTCCCACCTGGATGTTGGAGTCCCCATTTTCCTCCTCCTTCAGGGCTGAGGGAGACTGCTTGGGGGCCTCATAGGTCAGCACGCTCCACCTGCCAAGCAGAGACCATGGCTGCTTGCCAGGTTCCCTAGTACAGGGACAGGCAAGGAACTGGGACAGGCTGCCCAAGAGATGCCAAGGCAGGGGGGACATGTATTCCGTGCCCTGCTCACCGGTCCAGCATCTTGGTGGTGGCCCTTTCCAGCTTCTCCAGGATCTGCAGCAGCTGAGTGTCATCGTCACACAGGCTGCCCCAGCCCAGGACCCGTGCCAGGTCATTGCCAGTCCCCAGTGGCAGGACACCCAGTTGGCACTGCAGGAGAAAGACAGAGTGGAGGGGCTCAGAGCAGCCCCCAAAGGCACCTGTGACAACCCTGCCGTGCTCATTGCACGGGTTGTGCCCTGCCCAACTCATTGCTCAGCAGCACCTGGGGCACACAGAGGGGTCCCAGCTGGGCTGGGTGCCAGCACTGGGGATGGTGCCAGCCTGCATTAGCAATGCCAGGCACTCCCACTCACCTGTTTGTGGAGGCCAAGGGCATCAATCTCAGAGAGCACCCAACCCACGCTGCCATCCCCACCACACACCAGGATTCTGAACGTGGAAAACTTCTGGAAGAGGCGCAGCCTGGGTGGGGGGCAAGGAGAGAGGGACTGGGCACTGTGCCAGATGCCCACCGGGATCCCACCAAGACAATTCCAGGGTGCTCAGGCAGGCGCTTACCCCAGGTGTGGGCCCCCATTCATGAGGTCAAAGACTTGGGCCGGGTTGAGGAACTGCTTGAATTTGCGAAGAAACTTGACGCCCTGGTTGTCCCCGCTCTTGGAGTTGACAAAGGCCAGGAGAGGACTGGAGCAGGTCGAGGGGCAGGTGGCTTTCCAGAAACCTGCAGTAAGCCCGAACACGTGAGCCCGGGCTTTCACTCCCCATGGACACTTCAGGAGAGCAGAGTGTGGACGCTCCATCTGTGCCGAGCCCAACCTGTGGGGTGCTGGGGCAGGAGGGGCAGCAATGAGGATGTCCAGGGGATGGTGAGGGGCAGAGGGAAGAGGAAGCACTGTGCTTTTAAAGAAATTAGATGGGGAAAGAAATGTGCCCAAGGCAGAGAAGGATTGACAGCTGGCCCAGAGCCCGCACCCACCTCAGTCACATCTTGGCCATCCCAGTCCCCTGGCTGGTGTCTGCAGGCTCCTTCCCTTGGCAGACCCAGCAATGCTGCAGCAGGAACCACATCAGCCATCACTGCCACTGGCACCAGCCCCACAGCCATTGCCCTCAGAGCCCCGTGGACTGCAACCAGGAGCCCCAGCACCCCCACCACAGCAGGAACATGGGGGCAACATACCCACAGCCCACCCCTTCCTTGCCTGGCCACCATTCCATCTCCACTCCCAGCCCAGCCGAGCAGAGCAGATCAGTAACACAAAGCACTGCGAGCTGCTGAGTCAGAGCGTGGGCTGCAGCGGAAAAGCTCGCTGCCAGCAGTACCCATATGCTGGAGCAGGACAGCATGGCAGCACAAGGGGGGACTGAGGCCTTGCTAAGCTGCTCCCAGTCAGGTGGGCAAGAGTCACAGCCACAGATGGCTGGGCTGCTGGAGAGGGACAGGGCAGAGATGCTCCCAGGGATCAGCCACCAGCAGCTGAGGCTCTGGAGCTGAGGAGCAGCTACGTGATGGTTACCCTGACAGCATCCCGATGAGTAACGAGAGGCAAATGAGCCACCAGCTGAGCTGAGTGGTGAAAAGCATTAAAGAACGAAGAAAGAAATATCCGGAGGAGAACAGATTTTGCTCAGCGGAGGCCAGCTGGGCCCCTCAGGAGAAGGAGACAGCTGGGGGGGTCCCCCCACGCTCCACATGGCTTCTCCCTGCAGTGTCCCGTGCCAGGGCAAAGCTGTGCTCTGCACTACCAAAAAAACAGCTCAGCTTCAGACACTGGGAAATAACCCAAGCAAGAGCTTCATCCTGACTCGAGATAATCTGAACCACTGAGGTGCAACAGAGGACAGCCCACCTCAGGGGTGTAGGCCTGGCACCGCTGATCCCAGCACAGAGGGACCGTGTCCTGAGCCACTGCAAGAGGTGGCCTGGCAGGAGCAACTAAAGCCACATGCGGGCAAGAAGTGCCACCCCAAAGCCCATAGAATACCACCAAGCCCTGGAGCAGAGTGCAAGGCAACAAGCAGCCTTCAACCAAGGGAGGGGCGTTGACTCTGGAGCCTACAGATGGTGGTGCTCCTGCTGCCCCACAAAACAGGCACAGTGCCATAGTGCCTCCAGAGGAGCTCAGAGAGCTCAGAGCCCTATCCCAAACAGTCTGTCCCCCCGCCAGACCAGCCCTGTGCCCTCCATGACTCACCATCAGAATCGATGCTGTTCAAGGCAGTTGGCGGGATGATGGACACTTTGTACTGGCCCAGGGGGCACCTCTTGCCAAGGAGCTCCTTGCAGGCACTGTGAACCTGGGACACAGGGACACCTGTATAAGCAAAGCTGGGGGATGCAGCACCAAAGTCCCCAGCATCAGCTTTCCCAGAGATGCACACAGGAGGGGCAGTGCTGTCTGTGCTGGGAGAGGGGTGGGGACAGGGATGGGTACATCCTTACAATGGCCTTGCACCAGAGACACCGCCAGTCCTGCAGCCTCCGGACACTGCCACAGGTCCGGTCGCAGACAGCGCAGCGTGCACTGACGGGCAAGTTTCCCTCCAGCCACTGATGGGGCATGGCCACCTGCAGAGAAGGGCAGCCACCAATGGCATCCTGCCATCCCATTGAGGGACAGTGTCATACACCACCTCTTCCCCCAGGCGCCATAGAGGTGGTGCCACACAGCAGGGCAAGGCAGGTCAGGGACCCCTCCCATGTCCTCTCATCCCTGCCTGCCTGGCCCCTTGAAGCCATCAGCACGTGAGGCAGGGCGGACATGTCCCCAGAAAACGTCTGGAGGTGGCCCCACTTGGACAGCAAAAAGGGATCCTGATACAGGGTGTCAGAGGACGTGTCCCCAAGCTGTGTCCCTGCAGAGCCAAGCCCAGAGGCCACACAGTGCAGGGGACAGCTACGGTTTCTTCCTGCTTCCTGATCTGGGCACAGCGAGGCCAGTTCTGCTGGTGGCTCTGTCCTGCCAGGATCTGTGCCAGGGACTCCCCTGCTTACCCCATCCTCATCCTCGATGATTTCAATGCCGATGGAGGCCAGGGTCGTCCACTTGCAGTTGTTTGTGGCTCTGACGGCACAGCGCTTGTGTGCCTTGAACTTGCAGACTGCATGGAGGGGAGCAGTGAGGAGCAGGGAAGGTACCCACAGCATGCACAGCCCTGGTCCCAAACCCCTCTGCATCTGGGGATGGCAGGCAGTGGGCATCACCCTGCACCACTCCTGCTCTGGCCCAGCCTTGAGAGGCTGCCCTGTTCTGATCCCAGCCCCTGCCCACCTCCGAGCAATACCCCGGCACTGACCTTCACAGGAGAGGCCATGGGAGGTGACCCCTGGAAGAGCTTCACGGCACACATTGCAGAAGGTGGGGCGCGCGTGGGAGCAGGCGTACCAGTTGTGCATGCCCGAGAAGTGCTCCATGTTGAACTGTGTGGCCTGGAGGCACAGCCCTGCCCCATCAGTGCCTGGGACCCTCAGCTGGCACTCCCTCCCTCCTGGCCCCCCGAGTCCCCCCAGCCCAACTCTTGTCCTCCTTGGGGGACTACACCAAGGGCAGCAGTCAAAGGTACCCAGAGGGAAACACACTCCATGTGTTTGGAAATATGGATCCATGCAGCCCCCTGCCCACATCACCTCATGGATCTCCCACTTCTGGACAGATTTCAGGGCAGTGATCCAGTCCTCCATCTCCTTCCGGTTCTCCGCACACAAGATGAGCTTCCGGAATGGCGTGATCACCTGCAACAGTCACCATCCCCACGTTCTCTTGCAAGGCCACTGCCAGGCCAGCTAGAACACAGCACAGACCCCAGCAATTCCTGCCACACCAGTGCCACCTCTAGCAGCAGGAGACCACGCTATGGGGTGCCCCATGGCTCTGGGGGCATGAGGGAGGTCTGCAGTGCCTCTCCACAAGGAGCTGAGGTCTCCACAGGGTGCAGTCAGTAGCCCCACACCTCTCTCACCGTGAAACTGTTGTTGATGTTCTTGGTGCTGGTCTCGGCCACACTGGCATCAGACAGGTCCACCTCATCAAAGATCAGGGACTGCGAGGGAGAAACCAGAGCCTCAGTCCACCAGGCAGGGATCTCTGTCCCCTCCTGGGCTGGCAGGCTCGGGTCCCCCTCAACTGAGCATGCTGGAAGCACCCCCCAGCCTACCTTGGCATCCTTAGCATAATAGAGTGTCCTGCCCCGCAGCTTGAAGTATCGTCTCTTCCACCTCTGGAAGGAGCTCGTCTGCTTCAGCAACAGCCCCTCCTTTACGCTCTTCTGCAGAGACCACAGCATCCTGAGCTCCCATAGCCCCCCAGGATCACCAAAGCCACCATTTTCCCCTGTGACACCAATCCCTGGGTCCCCAGAAGCACAGATTGGACATTCTGGGGCTCACTCTCTGCTGCATGTAGCAGGGCAAATTATGTTCCCTGCCCACCATCACCTGGGCACTGGGCACTCCCTGTGATGCAGAAGGATGCTGCTGGACATGGCAGGGCTGGAAGATGCAGGTCTCCAGCAGTGCAGAGTCTCCACTGTTGATGCTTCCTCTCCATCCCCAGGGCAGTGCCTGGAGATCCTCACCCTGCTGCAGCTCCCTAGAAGCCAAGGGCAGAGCTGGGGCCAGGAGAGCTTCCTTTGAGAGGACACCAGTGCCCCAGAGATACCAGGACTGCATCTTGGAAGTGGCATTACCTGGGCACTGCAGCCCCAGCCAGTTTGAAGAGCAGACAGCCGGGAGCAGCCAGCTCTGCCTGGCCCCCACAGCCCTTGGAGGGGACAACCTGGGGCTGAGGGTAGCTCGCAGCAGGCAGAGCATCCCCTGCAGCATAGCACACCACTGCAACCTGGCTGCCCGTCCTCTGCCCTCCGCGAAACACAGCACCTGCCAATATTTACCCTCCTCACAGTAGTGTTTACAAGACTCAATTAATTAGTGTTTGCAACATGGCTATGAGCCTGAGCGGGGCGGCAGAGATGCTCTGGCACTGCCTCATCTTTGATTGTATCTTCTTTAAACACCACTGGCAGACCCGTTCAGCTGCTTCTCTGCAATTAGCTTCCACAGTGGTTGTATCCGATCCAGGCACATGATGACAAGCCACATTTAACAGCAAATTAGCACTGGGCAGGAGGGCACAGCGAGAGAACCGTGGCCCTGCGGCTCTGCACTCTTGTGCCAACCCATGTGCTGCAAGAGGTGGCACCCAGGCACCCGCCAGCCTGCAAACACACCAGCCCCAGGTCTCAGCCTTAATCTACTGCCCCATGGCTCTGAAACAGATGGCCAAAGCACCAGGAATAGCAGGGGCCTTCAAAGTCACAAAGAAGCCAAAACCACACCTGGGGTGCTACCTGAGCCTCAACTCCCCAAATGCCTAACCCTCCTGAACCTCCCTGGGGCACCCACCATGTTGTTCCCTGCTCTCTTCCAGTTTGGAGATTGAAGAGGGACATTTTAAGCCTTATTCACTCTCCAAGACTGGTGCAGAGTTGGCTGTGGTCAATCACCACAATGCCTGTGAGTGTCTGTGCAGGTTCAAACAGCCCAGGTGTCCCCAGTGCCAGCACCCCAGGACACACTGTGTCCCTTCCCTGGCCTCTCAGCTGTGAGAGCACAGAGGGGTCCTTCCAGTGGGGTCCAGCTGTGACCCCCAGATCCACAACAAACCATGAACCGTAGCAGTCCTTGTCCCACATCAGGCGGGGATAAGCCAGGGTCCTGCCACAGCCAGGTGGGATCCAGCGCCAAACGCCACATCCACCACACCTGGCTGCACTCATCAGGTGCAGGTGCTGTGTTTGCTGCAGTCATTGCTGTTTCTGCAAAGGACAGGCAGTGTGTGACAGCGAGGAGTGGCATGGGGAGCTGTGACGGGGGCAGCAGGAGAACAAGATGACAAGCAGAAGGAAGAAGAGGCGGGTCCATGATGGCGCCTCAGGGCTATCACAGCAGGGGCCGGAGCCAGCTGGACATGGGCACTCTGCCTGGCTCCAGGGCCACGTGGGTGGCAGAATACAGCAAGAACGGCTGCCCGGGAAGGTGGCACCCACTCCTGCAAAGGAGGGTCATAGCTGAAACACCTCCAGCAGCAGCTCCTGACAGACAGCAGCAAAAAGGCATCACCCAGCCCCAAAATGTCACAGTCCTGGCCATTCCGGGGACAGGATGCAGCTGCCCTGAAAGGCAGAGTCCCCCACCTTCACCACAACACCCATCAGAGTTTTACAACACTTCCAGTACCACGGCTGGGGGGAGTGTGCCTCAGTTTTCCACCAGTGCAGACTAATCCCTAGCATCCAAACATGGGGTGGCAAAATTGGTACAGAGAAGCTCAGGGGGCACCTCTGTCCACGCCCACCCTTGGGGGCTGCTTTGGGCATCAAAGCCCAAGCCCTCTGCATCACCATGTGCAGCATCTTGCTGCACAGCTCGTCATGTCGGCAGCTGCCCATCCAGGCTCCATCATCCCTGGTGTGTGATGCCATGTGGTACAGGTTCCATTGGTGCCAGTGTGTTTTCCCCCTCCCTGGGGAAAATAAGGCAGGTCCCCTCTCCAAAATGAGCCCTGCATCCCAGCTGTCCCACACTGCCTGGGCAGACACACAAGTCTGGGGTGCCAGAGGGCTGTTTCGGGATCTCACTGTGGTAAGCCACCCACCTACCTCATTTTTTGACTATGGGTCTCAGCCAGGAGGACCTGCTCCAGCTGCTGCAGCAAGGAGCAGCTCCCAAGTGGCTCCGTGGTTTTGGACCCCTGCTTTTGGCATGAAGAACAGGAGGAAACCTGCGAAGCATCTGATAGCCAAGGCCAGCAGCAGGCCTAGCCACACTGTGGGAAGTCACACTGCAGCAGCATTGCTGAGTGAGCCCAGTGTTTCCCCTTTGCAAACAGGAAAGGGGTGGGGATGGCAAGGGCAGACAGGTCATGCCAGGGTGGCATCACCCCTGCTGTGCTGGCTCCCTGAAGCCCTGTCCAGGGCTCCAGGGTCACCACAATAACACAGTCCCCTAGAGCTAGAAAGAGCTGGAGCTGAGCACCTGCAGGGACTGCCTCTTCTTCCTGGAGAGTTTCAGGGACACTGGCAGCCCCTGGCCACTGGGCTGGGAAGTCTGCACTGGTCACTGCACAGCTGTAAGCACAGTGTGCCACCCACACCCCAAAACAAACCCAAGCTCCTCTACTCACCCCAACCGCAGCTTTTCTGTCTGGAGAGCCCCAGGCAGGACTGCAGGGAGCCTCAGCAAAGCCAGTGCTGGTCCCATGTCAGCAACCGAGGCGGCACACCCAGAGCCACATGCAACCTGCCCAGCAATCAGCCAGAGGCCAGCTCCCCTGTGGGGCTCTGTCCCAGCACTCCACTGCCCCATCCCGAGGTCCCTCCCTGTTCTCTCCAGCCCAGAGGACTCAGCACCAGCACTGGGGGGATCCCAGAGGCACAGGGCAGAAAGGCAAAGGCAAGAATGAAACCATACAGCATCTGCAGACATACTACCACCTCCAGCTCAGATGCAGCTGAAGTGGCAGTGGCAGCGGAGCCTCGGAGGGGACACAGTTAAAAATGGCCCTGGGAGGATGGCCAGCCATGTGGCCTGCTAGGACTGGGCTGGTTCCCAGAGGCCATCATGCCACAGGCTGGCTGTGTGCTCGGCACAAGCAGGGGGCTTGAAGCACAGCCCAGGGGAGCTCAACACCCTCCAGCAGGGATTCTTCCAGGTCAGGCTACAACCCGAAATGCCAGCTCTTCCTTCAGCCCTAAAGCAGAGCCCCGGGATGCTGCTTTGCTCTGTCACCCCACTCTCCCAGCTCTGCCACCACCATTCCTGGGAAGAGCCCATTGTGCAGCCAGGTCTGACCACAGCTGGGGCAGGAGGGTTTTCCTGCTGGGATCAGCTTGGACAGCAAAGGAGCGCCTGGAGAAGAGCCAGGAAGGTTGTTACTCAGGAATGCCAGCACATATGGCTGGCGAGCACCATACTGTCTGCCCACACAGCTAGCCACCCTACGCCTCTCCTGAAGTGTATAGACCATACTTGTCCCTGTGACCACACGATGCCTCACCCAGTAGGAGGAGAAGGGAAAGAGGATAACCTGTCAACACACCAACCTGCATTGCACCAGCATCATTCCAGGCAGCCACCCTCCTGCTCCAAATGCAGCAGCCCACTGGGCACAAGCCGAGATCCAGCTGCATCAGAGCTCATCCCCCAGCTGAGCCAGCAGGCACCAGGACAGCAGGGGAAAGCTGGCAGCTCTCAAACAGCCCAGCTGCAGGGCCTCCACCAGCTGCTGGGCACCCCGTGGGCTGGAGTCAGTTGGAAACCTTATCAGGCTTTGCGACACAGCAGAGCTCTTCCGGGACTGGGCAGTCAGGGGGCTCAGTCCCTGACGGGTGCTATGGCCCCACAGGCTCAGCTGCCCCCAAAGGATGGAGCTTTCTGTCATTGCAGGACCAACCACAATATCCCTTCCCCATGCTGGGTGGATGCTTGAAAGGAGATTCCAGCACCAGTCCTGACAAGTCATCACATAGTGCTCACAAGGCCATTGAAACGGGACAGAGAATTAACAGCAGGAGAGGGATGAGGAAAGGAGCGCCCAGAAGAAAGGCAACCCTCCCTACATCTCATCATCCAGCAGCTGCTTTTTAGAAATGAGGTCATGCTTCCCTATCTACAGCCACATCAGTCCCCAAGCATCCTGCCAGCAGGCATCCCGCATCAGCCTGACCCGTGCTGGTTCCCCACTGCCCCTTGTGCCCTCCCACAGCCCTCCTACTGTGGCATAGCCCTCCTCTGTCCAGCACGAGTGGGAAAGAGCTGATGGGCAAGAGTGACATTCGCATAATGGAAAAAGTGAGCGGGGAGAGAGCACAGCGCTTGAGAAACCTCACAAACATCCGGCTAGTGACAGTGGGGCTATCTTCACGCCCCAGGCACCAGCTTGGCGAGTCCTGATTAATGAGAGCAAGCCCAGCCTCCCTAGTCTCAGACAATGTTTTCTTGTGTTGAGGTGCAATTTCCTATTTTATCATCTCTGTCCATTGGTGGACACTATTGAGAAGAGCCTAGTTCCCTCTTTGCTGCACCCTCCCCTTCAAAACCTGGGGACTCCTTGGTTACA
This sequence comes from Eulacestoma nigropectus, assembly GCA_013397775.1. NCBI lineage: Eukaryota > Metazoa > Chordata > Aves > Passeriformes > Eulacestoma > Eulacestoma nigropectus. The sequence continues at coordinate 353,753 of VZTE01004714.1, forward strand.
GACTCTCCTCCAGGCTGAACAGTCCCAGCTCTCCCAGGCTCTCTCTGTATGAGAGATGTTCCAGTGTCCCACCAGTGTCAAGTCTGGAGGATGCACTGCCCAGGAGCCATGGTCCACCCTCCTGCTGCAGGAGAAATGTTTCCAGGCCTGGCCCCAGCAGCTCTACCTTGCTTTCTTCATCTTTTGGCCAGGATTTAGCCCTCAGTGGGCAGCCTTCCCCACAGCCTGGCTCTACAGCACTGCCTCACCAGGCTCCCTACAGCTGCCCAACACCCCAGTATGCACAGGTACAGCTTGCCCCATTCCTGGGGCACCCTGAGCCTGCAGGATGCTCAATGCCTGCAGCAAGGACAAGGAGCCCTCATTCCCCAGGGTACCAGTAACCTCACTGACCTCCCCGAGCCCCATGGGAGGATTCTGGTGGGTCCCTCAGCCCCACCAAGCAGCTGTGATGTATCTCAAGATCAGGAATTCAGGAACACGATCCCCCTTTCCAAAGAGCAGACAAGCCATGGTGGCCCCTGCCCACCATGGCCATGCACATTGTGCCGACACCATGGGCAACCCTGGATCCCTGCCATGCACTCCGCTGTGCCCCCCTTGATGCCTCCACCTCCCAGCTCTGGTACAATCACCCCAGGACCTGTTGCTCACTGAACCAAACAGCACTGCTGGATCACTCTCTGCATCCACTCAGCTGCTGGGAGAGCCTGTGCTGATGCACTGCCGGGAAATGAATGACCCAGCCACATGGGCAAGATGTGACCCACCACCCCCAGCAACTCAAATGTGTTGGTGTGCCCCAGAATCAGTGCCCCCTTTCTCTCCTTCGCCTTCTCTCCAGGACCAGCCCTAAGGGGACCTGTGCTGGGAAGCAGCATCACATCCCCCTCCCACTCTGCCCTTGCACACCTAAAACCTGGTACAGGCAACTGGCAGCCCCCAGCTGCATTGAGGAGGAGGAGGAGGGGCGTCAACAAGACTCCATCCATCCTGGAGCCTTTCTGTCCAGCAGGGTCACCTGCATCTGGCATCTGTTTTTGTCACTGAGCACAATGACCTCGCCGCCTCCACGCCACTGCTGGCACAAAGCAGCCCCCAGGGTGTCCACAGTTCCAGCCTGGAGAAAGCCAAGCTGGGGCTGTGGAGTGGGGGGACATGATTGATGTGGAGGCTTGACGAGGGGATGGGGGCATGGGTATTCAGAGTGCAGAAGCACTGGGATTGGGGAGCAGCAATCAGAAGGATTCAGCAGATCCCAAAATGATCCTCACCTACTCCTGTCCCAGGGGCTGGACAACAGCCTGGCATGGGAGAAGTTGCCTGCTTCCATCACCAGAGACCAGGGTCTCCTCAGTCAGTGTGGATGGGCAGTGAGGTGGGGGTCCTGACCTTTCCCAGCCCCCCAAAATGGCAGGCTCCTGTAGACCCTCTCCAGCACCCCACCCACCACATATGACCCAAAATAGGACCGTGTGCCCTGATGCCCCACCACCAGTTGTCTCAGGAGCTGCCATCCTGGCACTGAACTCTCCCTTATTAACTGTGTTCATTAGGTACCTGCCTCTGGGATGCAGGCAATGGTTCCCTCTCCCTACCCCAGCCCCACCTGGGTGACAGGGGTGTCAAGATCGCTCAGGAAGGTGCCTGCCATGGCACAGACTGTGGCTGCGGCTGGAGCAACAGGCAGCACATGTGCCATGGCAGGGCTGTGAGCCAGGGACAGCCCAACCTGGGTGGCAGCAGCAATCTTACCCAAAAACCCTCATCTCTGTAGGGAAGGAAGGAGTCCATCCAACAAGGAGCCAGGCTGGCAAGTGTGGTCCTGCCGTTCTGGACCAGGGCAAAGGCATCCTCAGGGAAAACACTGAACCCCAACACTGAAAACACTGAGGTGGCGGAGGAGGCATACACAGCTCACTCTCAGGCCCCTCCAGCTCCAGCCCTGCCAGCTCTCACCCTCTCACCCAGCTCCATGGTCTGTTAACCGAGACGTGTCATTTCCGCCTGCCCATCCATCACGCCACCTACCTTCCCTGGCACACTGCACAGAATCACCTCCTGCATGGCTAATTGCTGATGCCAGGCAGGATGTGGGCAGCGGCCACGGCAGGCAGGGAGACAGCCTTTCCCCACGTGCAGCCTGTCAGTAGCGAGGCCAGAACCTGCTGGTGGTATGGGGGGACTTTGGCATCTGGGCTGGGGCTCAGAGCATGCTCGTGTTTCTGTGCTGCTGCTGTAGGACATGGAATAGCCCAGCCATGTGCCCCTTCCTCTCAGATTTCCTGGCACTGATGGCTCCCTGTGATGTCCCTGTGCCCCACAGCATGGCAAGGGCTGCATGGCAAACTCCAGTGGCTACTGCCACCCTTCTGGAAGGGTGCTGAGGTCTCACATACAGAACTAAGCATCCCCATGACCCTGCCCACTGGCCTGGCTTCCCACCATGCCTCCCCCACAACACTTTGCACCCAGCATAGCCCTCTACACCCACTTGGCAGCCAACTTGGAGAGGGAAGAGTTGGTGCCAGCCTGCTTCAAAGAAAGGCAAATTGAGGCATGTTCCTTGAGCAGCCAGAGGGACTCAGTAAGAGCCCCCTCAAAATCCCATGCCCCAGAAATCTCTTCTGCTCAGTGGGAAAACCACACGGTGCCAGGTTGGGAGCATGCAATTTCCATATCCCTGGGCAGGCATCCTCTGCCCCACCTCATGCCAGTGCACCAGTCTTGGCACAACAGCCAAGCCAGGGCCAGCGGGAGGGGAGCCTGCCCCAGCCCCAAGCATCCCCAGAGCTGCCACCAGACCCAGTACACTGCCCCATTCCCCTTCCTTCATGCCCTCAGCACCCAACACTGGAGTCCGGTGATACCCCCCTGCTCCACAACTGCATTCCCATGCTGTATTTTCAGAGCTCTCCCCTCTCCCTGAAGCAGCACAGCCACCAAATCCCTACCAAGGGGTGGCTGGCACTGGAAGCTGGCTGCAGGGGGATTTCTAGCAGCCCCCGTGTGCCGCCCAACACTGCAGGCACTGCCTTGACTCACTCCGCCACCTCCTTCCCGCAGCTGAAAGGTGGATGCAAAGGGACCGCTCGCCCAGCATGTCATCCAGAGCATCCTCCCAGGGCCGTGTCTGCATCCTCCCTCCCCAAACTGTCTCCCCCAAACCTCCTTCTCTCCCCACTTCCCACCTGGCCATTTGGCCCAGGTTATTTCTCCCTGCATTGCATTTCACTGTCCCAACCTGGGACATCTCTGACCACACACTCCTGTTTGGCTAAAGGCACCACATCCCATATTTCGTAGGTACTATCAAAACAGCTTCTTCTGAGCAAATTGTCACACACACTCACACACACACCCACCCACCCACCCACCAGCTGCTCTCATGCTAGTGGCCGGGAAGTGTAAGTGTCACGTCTGACCTCAAAGGTGTTCCCATCCATCCAGCAAACCACCACTGGGGACTGGATCTCTGGGAATGGGGCCCGCAGGGGAGCTGGCACAGCCAAATGTATCTGGGGCACTAGGAAAGATGCAGGTTCCATTTTGCCACCCACCAAGCTCTGCACACGCAGTGCCTGCAGCAGGGTGTGGAATCCCAGGAGCCTACAGAATTGACATGACCCTAAATCTCAGCCCCAGAGCATCCATGGGGCAGAGCCTCCCAAAAAGAGTCCTCTTCTTCCAGGGACAGGCAAGGGTAACCCAGGGGATACAAACACAGCATGAAGGCAATGTGGTGGGGACTGTCCGGGTATGGCAGAGACCCTGTTCCTGAACGGTGGGATAAAATCCGTGCTTCACAGCCCCATGGGACCAATGCTGACACCACCACTGTGGGGTATGCATGTTTCTATGTGCCCTCCTACAGGGCACAGGGGGCCAGAACCCTCCTAGCTCTGGCTGGGACAAGTCTGCCAGCAGCAAGAACCTGGTACTGATTTACACCCTGGAGAAGGTGAACTCCCCTGCCCCGTTCTCAGCAGTGACCCACACCCAGCCAGCCCCTCACCCCCGGCATCCCACACCCCTGACCTTGCTTCTCATCTGCCCCGAGGTGGAAACCTTCCGGATGAGCTTGTGGGAACTGTCCTCCTGCTCGCCCTCGCTGTCAGACGACTCCTCACCACCCACCTCGGGTGAGATGGGTACCAGCTTGTCCGAGTCCAGGGACGACACTGATTCCCGGGTCTTCCTCGAGAACAGGTCCCCATGCACCAGCTTCTCGGCCATCTTCCCACCTGGCTGGGCTCAGAGCTCTGCAGCCTCCTGTGACAGCCCTGAAAGGACAGGGACACACAGGAGTGGAAGAAGAGCCCTGAAGGGGGAAGCATGGCCCTTCATCCTCTAGGGCTCTGCCAGTTGGGAGGTGCAATCCTGGAAATCAAGGGAGATGGCCCTTCCTCACCCAGGAACGATACTCAAGGTGGCGTCCTTGCAGGCAAAGTTTTTCTTCCTTGCCTTTTTTTAGTGTCCCAACTATTCCTCAGCCTACCTGGCATCCCAACGTTGTTCCTGCCTTGGGCGTAGGAGACTGTGGCTGCCCCATGCTCGGGCATTGGTACATTGGTGCATAGACGGGTGGAACCCTTTCCCGCAGCCTGTGCTAGTTCCTCTTGTTGCCCATCCCCGAGGTGCCGGGCTGCCCTGCGTGGCCGGGGACAGCGCGGGGATCTCCATGAAAAGCAGCAGCTGGACCCCGCCACCTGCCTGGCTCCGGCGATTGGGGAGGGATGGGTGCACCTCCCGCGCCCGTGGATCGCCAGCCCCGAGCAGGTGACTGCGGGTGGGCTGGGATGGAGGGGGGAGCGCGGGGTTCCCGCATGCGGGGGAAGCCATCTCCCCATGGCATCCCTGCCCGTCCCGAGGGCTGCGGAGGA